>JAOCZM010000037.1:1200000-1587500 GCA_026122235.1 Vinca minor | reverse complement strand
GATGAAATGTTGAATTATTCATTCTAGTGTGTTGAATCATTGAGTCTAATTGCCTGTGTTATTTGTATATTTCATCTTGTTGGGGTTTTACTTATTTTGAAGTTATACATGTTATGTGTTATTTGGAGTCATCACCGGTCTTGAGCTCTTGTTTAGAATCTACCCCCATCACAGGATTCATTCTCTTGCATGTGTGTGTGTTGTCGTTGAACCCGGGAGTTCACGATTCTATATCTTGTGTTGTGAGCCCGCTCCTAATTGGGATTATAAATTAGGGACTACAAACGGTCATTGCGGAGCCCACAGTGGTGGGCAATGACACAATATGAATGAATCCTTAAATTGTGACCCCTTATTCAGGGAGAGACGGAAGCCATGTATTACATTCTTAATGCCTTTCCCTTCTTGACTATAAGTGGGTGACCGTTGTAGTAATTGCTTTAGAGTTGTAAATAGATAATTGAGCTCGGTCGTGTGATTTGTTGAGTCATAGCATGAATCATATTTGAAGAGTCTAACGGTGTGTATGTATGTATGTATGTTGGCATGAACAACACATCGTGTTTGTGTCACATTTCCGATGTATAGATGTTGGATTTGACGAGTATGATTTATAGCTTACTTGTTCTTGTTTTGGTATTGTTGTTATATGTGCACTTGGGTCGAAATTGAGTTATTTTGGGGTTGGGATTTGAGAAGTGCAGAAATGCACTTTCTTTTGTTAAATTACACTGAAAAATGGCCTCCACTGAATTTTGGTCGACCGGACCAGGTTCTAGTCGTCCGGACCAAACTACTGGGACCAGTCAGACGAGTACAATGTCTATTTCGGTCGATCGGGGGTGGTACTTTGGTCGACTAAAATTTTGGACAAAGTCTCCGTTAGGATCTCAGATGACCATTCGGTCGGTCGGATCTCCTGTCTAGTCGTCTGAAGGGTATTTTGGTCATTTATTTTTTATGTTTTGTTCTGGTTTCTTTTGGTATTTTCTAAAGGTTTGTTGTGAGGTTTTAAAGGGTAGTTGGGAGACTATCAAGTCAAGTTAAACTTTGCATGTTTTCAAACTCTTTTCTGGGAAGCCGGGAAACAATTTTATGTCTTATTTGATATTTCATCTCAAGGGTATTGATGTTTACTGGGCTTTATAGCTCATGCGTTTACATTTCCTTACTTCAAGATGATGAAATACCTTATGATGTGTACGAGGTGAAGGGATTCATGGGCGGAAACTCGTTCCAAACACCCATGGATCCTCCCCTGAAGGATCCGCTCATACGAAACCGAACCGAAAACAGCGATAAAAACTTACATGTTTCGGATTCAAGAAGCTACTTCTTGAATGGAGGATGACGTTTCTTGATCAGTTTCTTTTCACCAACGGAATTCCCTTTGCGGAATTTCCCTCTACCGGTATCCACGCGACGAAACAAGCAGTGATTGCTAGATCTTCGTCTTTCTGAAGTTCGGGAATTTAGAGAGAAAAGGGAGAGGCTGAGAAATCCGAAATCTGATTTCGGGTTACTTGTTTAATTTCGGCTGAATAACTAGTTATCTAGGGTTTTGGCTAAGAGATGTTATATAGAGTGTGGGAGTTTGTTCCCAGAACAACTCCCACGTCTACTCAACTTCTCTCTGCGTGGGAGACTCGACTCCCACGTTCCCTAGACTTTCACTGGGTAGTGGGAGTCCTTATCGGATAATAACTCCCACGTAATCCCAGCCATTGGTAAAATACCGAAATTGCCCCTATCTCTAATTCGAATAATAAACACTTTATTATTTTCGGAAAAAACAAATGTCGATACAATGAACCTAGACACATTCTAGATTCATTGAATCTAGACATGAAGCTTGTTAGCTCGTCTATGCGTGTGACCCACAGTAGGTTCATATCACAATGGCAATGAAAACACACTTAGTAGTAGTGTGAGTTCATAAGTCACAAGCGGCCCCTAGCAGGGACATTGTGACTACCCAAGGTGAATGAATTTACAACGGAACCTATTGTCAATCCACTATTTAATCCCTTTGTCTCGCGATATCCTAATTAAGCATAAGGCATGGTGGTCGTCACCCTTATTAAGCTTAATTATATTTATGCTCGATCTCCGGGTAGATCTGCTTTTGACAAATAGCATTTGATAACCACTTTATCAAATACATTTGAGCACGGCCATGCATTTAAACAATCTTTCCCTATCGAGGGGCCCCATGGATATCTCTCTCTAATAATAGAGAGGGACAAATTCCTTACAATGTCTCTCACATTCAAGCTATGATAGGACACTACATCCGATCATCGATCGTATTGATTACTCTGTTACAAGTAACGTCCGACTGAGTCAAAACGTGGCTCCATTCATACTAGAATCAATGGAGACATAAGGTCTAAGGATTCTAAAATAGTATTGACGAAGTAATACTTATGACTTAAGACCATGAAGTATTACTTCTCAAACGGATCACGTCCAATACAATGTATCCCTATATATTGCATCTATGATGTGATTTGTATCCATTACACATGATCAGTAAAACAAGATCATCAATCAACAATCATACTAGTTTTATTTCATAGTAAATAAACATTACATAAAACTAGGGACTTCTAGAATAGTAATTACATAAGCTAATGAGTTTTACTATCAAATCACACATTTGATAATCAAAAGTGTAATTAACTATTCAATTACATGCTCAAAAGATAATAAAACGCACAACATGTGCTAATGGTCCTAGGGCACTACTAACACGAGGAAGCTTGAGATGAGGATTATTATGAGTGATCCTTAATGAATCTTGTGTAATAGTTGAACTATTAGTGTGTTTTACCTTTGAACTTTAAGATGTAATAACACGTTGAACAACTCACACTTTACGTTATGTTAGACTTATGTTTTTACTCTGATTACGATATAAGACTGTTAGTTTCCCATTTTATTATAAGATATAATGGACTTTGTCAATTCTGCTTTGGTTTTGTGCCTCATTGGCATATGAGGTGCTGTTAGGTCATCACACGGGAATGGGGTGTGACAGAAAAGGATCAAATAATTTACTCAAAAATTGCTGGGGACAAAAAAGATGGAAAACTTAACAGGGGATAAAAATCTAAATGAGAAAACATTAGGGCCAAAATATACAATTAGCCAACAACGCTAACATACAAATTTCGAGAGTAGCTTGGAAATTGTTTGAGGGTAATTTGATCATTTCAGGATGTCGTTCCTCCTTCTATTTTTTTTTTTTTTTTTGTTTTTAAATTGGATTGGTTATAGCGACTTGTTGAGACATTAAAATTGTGATATTTTAACGATTTTCAGTAAAAAGTCGGCAATTTTTAGATTTTTATAAGAAAATATTTGGAAAAACCTCACGCAGAGTGGTTTGCAGTGATTATGTCACACCCCGTAACCTGAAGGTGACCTAGCAGCGCCTCATTCGCCGATGAGACACCAAACCTATACAAATAAAGCTAGAACTTCCATAAAACTTAATACATAACTGAAAGGTAACTTACTTCATCCTTATAAAAAATACTAATAAAAGTCTTACATGGTTCTACAATCCAAAACAAATAACAAAGTTCAACAGATATGAAAGGAAAAATTCGTAATCCCCAAAATGCAGCGGAATAAAATATTGCGGGATTATGTTCCTTTAAAGGATTGATTCACGAGAAAGAACCAAAACCTTCTGATATGATTTATACCTTTATCGATCTAATTGATGTTGTTCGGATTTCGCTACTTAGAACCACCAACAACAGCCTTTAGACTCATGTCTCTACCGGTATCCACACACCAACTTCTGAGCTTGTTACTCTTCGTCTCAGATGCTAGTCCAAAGAGCTCCGAAGTTTGGAAACACCTTTCCCGTAATTCACAAAATATAGGAAACAAAAGAAAACCGAAAATCAAAGAGATAAGAAAATCGCATTTTCTTCTCTTTTGATTGTTCTTGAGAGTGTGTATAAGTTAAGAAGAAAAATCCTAGATTTTTGCTTCTATTTTCGGATGCTATGAATGCGATAGCTAGAGTGAATATTGTGATTGGAATGAACAATTCCATCCTCAAAGAAAAAGAATAGTTTTGACTACATATTCCACTCTCTCACACAAGACATGTGCCCGTTTTGACTTGGTCCACCTGGTTCTCTTGACCGAAGAAATACTTCTCGGTCGACCGGTGTGACAAATCGTTTTAGTCGACCCGAGACAGCTCTTGGTCGACCGAGTCTGGTTCAACCTGGTCCGCTTTTGCCCAATCCAATTGAGCATGCCCAATCTAATTGAGCACCTATATCAAATGTAAACTCTAACAAGCCCAATCTAGTTGATTATAGTGTGCGACCCTTTAGGTATTTGCTATGTTGGTCGTGACAACAATTGTCAACAGTAATGAGAGGTATCTAGCAACACATCATTACTCCCAATTCACAAATAGTCCAGGCGATTCAAGTAACCACAAATATGACCTTTTGCACTAATCCATTTGTCTTCAATATCGATATTGAACATAAGTCACGGAGTATGTTAAACTTTTATAGTCCAATAAGTCAGTTTCTTGATTCCCGAGTAGACTAATCAAATGACATTAATATCTCATATTAATTCACTTGTTCATGGCTATGAATTAGTCTCACTCAATCAAGGGGCCCAAGATATCACTCCTGTATATATGAGGGACAAATCATCTATCTATCACACATCATCCTGACATGGTTCATAAATACACCCAACAAATGCCTTTATAGCCCATCTAGTTATAGACTGCGTTTGACACCATCAAAGAATACCATTAGCCAAGCAGAAAATCTTGTGTGATCTCAAGTCGAAGGATTTAGGTGCAAACAGAATCACCATAAGAACACTGTTGACATTCATATAACAATCCAGTATCAAATACCCATGTGTTTGATTTAATATCACATATTTAATCACTGTTGTCCTTAAAATTCCACAATAATGATTGACTAGGGACATTTTAGAATAGTTCCATGTAACAATTGCATAACTATCTAAGGACGTTATTATATGTTTGAATACATTTGCACAACTATAATTAAAACACTAATAATGGAATTCATGCCTTTAATATTTCATCATATGAAAATAATACAACAATCTCCAGCTTCCACTAAAGAATTTTTTTTTACCTTTTAGTGTATATTGTACATAAGAACAATCTCTTAGACCAGTTCTCTTGGTATATAATACCCATGCCACAAGCGTGACGATGTTGCTGCTGTGTCAGCAGCTTCGTCAGTGGGTGGCCGTGTTATCGTCCGTATGAACGTTGCAAATCTTCACATCTCCTCTATCAATGATCTCACGATCAGGTGCTATCGCCGTAGTATATGTTTGGACCTTTGGTGAGACCGTGGTTCCTTTGATATATGGCTCCATTCACAATGGAGATCAATCGTATTCGACATTCGAAATGCTAGTTATACCACACAAAGTTCATCAAATGAACTTTCGGATTCATCTAATGCAGTTATATACTCGGCTTCGGTTGTAGAATCCACAACAGTCGCTTGCTTTGAACTCCTCCAGCCCACAACACCGCCGTGTAGGCAAAACACATAACCCGATTGCGATCTAAAGTCGTCTATATCGGTTTGGAAACTTGCATCAGTGTAACCACTTACAATGAGCTCGTCTTCCCCACCATAGATTAAGAACGCGTCCTTAGTCCTTCGCAAGTACTTAAGGATGTTCTTGACGACTATCCAGTGACGTTCATCGTATGTAGACTGGTATCTGCTCGTTATACTCAATGCATACAAGACATTTGGACGAGAACACAACATGTCATTAATGATAGGTCCAATTGTCGAAGCATATGGAATCTCACTCATGTGTTCTTTCTCATCTAGTGTCTTAGCACACTGTTGTCTTAAAAGAATCATAGCAAGTGATATAGGACAAATGCCCTTTTTGGACTCTTGCATGCTAAACCGATTTAGCATTTTGTCTATATAAGTACTCTAACTTAGGCCAAGAAGTCTACGTGATCTATCTCTATAGATCTTGACTCCTAAGATGAAGCTTGCTTCACCTAAGTCCTTCATAGAGAAACATTGCCCCAACCAGACCTTTACAGATTCCATGGCTGGAATGCCATTCCCTATAAGTAGTATGTCATCTATATACAAAACTAGGAATACCACCGAGTTTCCACTAAACTTCTTATAAACACAAGGTTCATCAACGTTCTTGATAAAACCGAACTCGCGCACCGCTTTGTCAAAACGTCGATTCCAGCTTTTAGAAGCTTGCTTTAGTCCATAAATTGACTTCAATAGCTTACATACTTTTTTAACATTATTTGGATCGACAAAACTTTTCGGGTTGTATCATATACAGGTCCTCATCTAGGTTTTCGTTAAGGAAAGCTGTTTTGACATCAATCTGCCAGATTTCATAATCGTAGTATGCAGCTATATCAAGCAAGATACGAATGGATTTGAACTTAAGTACAGAGAAAACGGTCTCATCATAGTCAATACCATGAATCTGTTTAAAACCTTTCGCAACAAGTCGCCCCTTGTACGTTTGAACACTCCATTCCATGTCAGTTTTCAATTTGAAAACCCATTTGCACCCTATTGTGGTTACCCCCTCAGGCACATATACCAAGAACCATTTTTGTTAGTGTACATGGAATCATGTTCGGATCCCAAGGCCTCAAGCAATTTCTCAGAATCTGGACTAGTAATTGCTTGATTGTAGGTTGTAGGTTCATCATGATCAATAAACATAACATCTTCATGTTCTGTTACGAAAAATCCAATTTTTTCGGGTGATCTACGAACTCTACTAGACCTACGCAATTCTTGTGTTTTCGTAATTGGCTCCACAACAGCTTGTGTAGATTGTTCCAATTCCACCTGGTCACTTGTGCGTGGAACTTCACCAAGTTCCCTTGGAATTTTACCAAGCTCTGGAGCTTCTTTAAGTTCCACTTGGTTCCCACTTGTTTTCCCAGAAACAAACTTTATCTCAAGAAAAACTCCTTTTTGAGCAACAAACACTTTGTTCTCATTAGGAATGTAGAAGTAGTACCCTTTAGTATCCTTAGGATACCCCACGAAAATGTACTTGACCGAGTTTGGGTTGCGTTTGTCCAAAGCTGGATGTTTCACAAATGCCTCACATCCCCAAATCTTTAAGAAAGACATATTAAGACGTTTCCCATTTTATATATGATATGATGCCGTTTCAACAGATTTAGGTAGAATTCAGTTCAATGTTAAAGTTGCTGCTTCTAAAGTATGTCCCCAAAAGGAGTTTGGAAGGCTCGCATGACTCATCATTGATCGAACAATATCTAATAGAGTTCGATTTCTCCTTTTGAATACACCATTCCATTGACGAGTAGTCAGAGGAGAAAGTTGTGGAACAATTCAACAACTCTTTAGATATTCACGGAATTTTCAGCTTAAGTATTCCCCACATCGATTTGATCGAAGCATCTTAATACTTTTGTCAAACTGGTTTTCTACTTCATTCTTGTACTCTTTGAACCATTCAAAATTTCATAAGAAATACGTATCCAAAATGACTGAAATCGTCAGTAAAAGTAATGAAAAATAAATAACCACCTCTTACATGGATATTGAATGGACCACATACATTACTATTTATTAGTTCCAACAAATCATTTGCTCGTTCTCCAGTTCTAGTAAAAGGAGAAACAGACATATTACCCATTAAACAAGGTTCACATGTATCATATGATTCAAAATCAAATGATTCTAACAATCCATCTTTATAGAGTTTGGAAATGCGTTTTTCGTTTATATGGCCTAAGCGATAATACCAGAGTTATGTAGGATTAGACTCTTTAGTCTTTATCCTCCTTGTATTTATGTTATAAAACGGTGACTCTAGGTCTAGCAAGTACAAACCATTCACCAATGTAGCACTACAATAAAAGACATTATTTAACGATAACGACATTCGTTGGTTTTTAATATGAATATCAAAACCCATCTTGTCCAAACAAGAGATCGAAATAATATTCTTAGTAAATGTAGATACATAAAGACAAATGTCTAAATCTAGAACAATTCCAGAAGTAAACTAAGACTATATGTTCCTACAGCTAATGTAGCAACTCTTGCTCCATTGCCAACGCGTAGGTTCACGTCGTCTTTTGCCAGTTCCCTACTCCTTTGTGGTCCTTGCATATTCGTGCAAATGTGAGAACCACATCCGGTATCTAATACCCATGAGGAAGTAGTAGTAGACAAGTTAATCTCAATAACATAAATACATGAGCCAGAAGCAACGTTAGTTCTTTTTCCAAGCTTTTTACTGGCAATATAACTGGGATAGTTTCTCTTCCAGTGTTCTTTCTGTCCACAATGGAAACAATTTCCATCCTTAGCCACAGCGCCCTTGGGGTTCCTTGCTTTCTCAGAATGGTTAGGCTTGCCTGAAGGCTTACCTTAGGCTTACCAAAACTCTTGCCCTGTTGTTGTTGACCATGTAAAAGGCCTTAGACTTTCCTATTTCCTTCTCGAAAGTCCTCACGAGGTTCAACAATTCTGGGAGAGGTTTGTCTATCTCTCATTCATATTGTAGTTTAGTACAACCTGACTGAATGATTCAAGCAACGATTGCAAAATAAAATCAGTGGATAGCTCCTGGCCCAGAGGAAATCCCAGTCTTTCGAGGCTCTCAATATAGACTATCATTTTTAGAACGTGAGTTCCAACTAGTGTTCCCTCTGCCATTTTGCACTGATATTTCGACACATCGAATATCTCCTGGCGGGCTTGACCCTGAAAGAATTGCCTTAGATGATTAATCATATCCAAAGCTCTCATTTCCTCATTTTGCTTCTGAAGCTCAGAGGTCATGGTCCCTATCATAAGACTAGACACATCTAACACGTCATCTAAGTGCTTACAATAAGCATTTCTTTCAGCGGCCGGAGCCCCCCGCGAATGGTGGATCAGGAATTTGTTTCTCGAGAACATACAGATTTTTCTTGTGCTTGAGAACGATTCTCAAATTCTAATACCAGTCGAGGAAGTTTCCTCCCTCAAGTTTGTCCTTCTCAAGGACGGATAACAATGATAAAGAGTTTGATGCAACGATTGCATTTGCAATTATATCTATAGAGAAGAATTTGCAAAATTTTAGTTGTCATATTTTAAAATCATTAATAGGACTTTAATTAATGATTCTCCCACTATTTTCTTCAAATGAATAACCCTCAAGTATTCATTCGGAAAGTTCAAAATTTTCTAGTAGGACTAAGATCCGTATATCACCAATCTCGAGGCAGCTTTGGCTACACATCTCGAGAAATGGTTGTTTAGGTAAGCAACGTTTGCTAATCACATCAATTGTGTGACTCTTGGTTGGTTAAGTAGGTAACACATACCCTAAGTACATAATTGCACATCTCAACCCTTTTGCCTCCGGATTCTCAACCGTTGAGGTAATCCGGTTAAGTATGACCCAAGGTTGACCAGCGGATATCACTAACTTATCCTTTGCGCCTCACCAGGATAAACAGGCGCTTATTCCACTAGGAAGTTCTCAGTACTGTCGATCTTGGCCTTGACGAGGGCCCCACTTGGAAGGCAATAAACTTAATATTTAAAATTTGAGGGATCTTTAAATTGTCTCACCAAACAGTGTATAATCTGATTATACGCTTTGAACATGCATAACATGCTAAAAATACTGTAAACATGCACAGGCATTTCATGAAAAATACATAAAATAGTAAATAAACCGTGACATAGTAATAGCCCATATACGGATTTTCCGAGCCAACGAAAAATCCTAGGTCAATCTAAAGGTGAAAAACAATAAAACTATATACTGTCTTCCGCCTCCTTGTGGTTTCCTCCATCTAATGGACGCCTTTCTTCATCACTTGTTACATATGTAAAAACATAAAAACTTACTATATACTTTTACATAATAGAAAGAATTCTCGAGTTACATTCGAGATTAAAATTACAACAAGAATTGATAATATAAGGCATGACATGCATGACGTATTATAATAAAAACCACTAGGTCAAAGGCTATTACTATGCACCATGCTCAAACAAACACGACAATCATGCTAAGAGCACATATACACACTGCCTGCCCCTTTTCGGTCGACCGCGATATGGCAGTAACCAAAACAGTGTAAAAATAGGCCACCTCGGTCGACCTAGAACATTTCTGATCGACCGGCCTGAAAACAGACTAGCCTCGGTCGACCGTGATTGATCACCGGTCGGCCGAAATCTAGCCAGTAGAAAATTCCCATTTTCTAACACATGTTTGGTCTGCCGCGAACCTCTTCCGGTCGACTGAACTTTTTCCAGAAAATAGAAAACAGCCAAAAACATGGATTTACAATTCATTACGGGATTTGTTTAACACTTAAACGACTTCCCAGAGGTTGTACAAAGGTAAAGACATCATATGACATGCATTATCATACTACTGAAAAACAACACGATAACACATAACAAAGTAGTTGAGTTCTCGTGATTGGCTCTATTACCACTTACTTGAAAGGAAAATTTTGTAATCCCCAAAACGTATCGGAACAAAATAGCACGGAATTACCTTCCTTTAAAGGATCGATTCACGAGAAAGAATCAAAACCTTTTGATAGGATTTATACCTTTATTGATCTAATTAATGTTGTTCGGATTTCGCTACTTAGAACCACCAACAGTTATCATGTCTCCACCAGCCTTTAGACTCATGTCTCTACCTGTATCCACACACCAACCTCTGAGCTTGTTACTCTGCGTCTCAGATGCTAGTCCAAAGAGCTCCGAAATTTGGAAACATATTTCCCGGAATTCACAAAATATAGGAAACAAAAGAAAATTAGAAATCAAAGAGATAAGAAAATCTCATTTTCTTCTCTTTTGATTGTTCTTGAGAGTGTGTATAAGTCAAGAAGAAAAATTCCAGATTTTTTCTTCTATTTTCGGCTGCTATGAATGTGAGAGATAAAGAGAAACTTGTGATTGGAATAAACAATTTCATCCTCAAAGAAAAAGAATAGTGGCTGAAAAATCAACACACTAACTCCATTTTCCCCACTTCTCTCTCCCGACTACACACACTACATATTCCACTCTCTCACACAATACATAATCCGGTTTTGACTTGGTCTAACAAGTTCAGTCGACCGGAGAAATGGTTCTCGGTCGACTCGAGTGACAAAACGTTTCGGTCACACCGAGACATCTCTCGGTCGACCGGGTCCGGTTTTGCACAATCCAATTGAACGCGCAATCCAATTGAGCATGCCCAATCTAATTGAGCACCTATATCAATGTAAACTCAAACAAGATAAAGTATGAAACTAACTATTACATCATAACATCGCCGGTTCACTCTTCGGACCAAGGTTCCTCAACGGTATCTTCCACATGATTATATGCAAAATAATAAGGTGTGAGCTACACTAGGACAATAAGGTTCAAACATCCTTGGGATGAAGCATCGTTAGACTTGAAAACTTTTTCCCGTTTCACAAAACATAAAACATACTTGACTTAACTTAACTTGAAAACAATATTGAAAACTTAACATAACTTTACTTGAACATAAACAACCTTTTAAACACTTGAAAAACACTTTACAAAACTTTTAACATACTTGGCTTGAAAATGGAATAGAATGGAAATCAAAACTGACTAAAACAGGGCCCCGGATGAAGCATCGCCCGGACGCATCGTCTGGAACCCCTGGATGACATGACCCTTCGTCCGGTGGACTAGAGCTCGTCCAGTATTCGGGCAGTAGTCCCATTATCTCGTCTGGACGATGCAAATACCATACGGTCTACAGGAGGGGTCGTGTACGATTGAGAAACTTCAGTTTTCAATGCATTTTAAAACAAATTGTATTTTCTGAAATACCAAAAAGTCCCAACCCAAAATACAAACTTGAAAATTCAATTAGGCAACTTTAAACACATACATATAACTTTAAAATACATACAAAATACTTCACGACATTACAACATCATACTTGTAATTCTTCTCACTTAGCCTCGGCTAAGCAGTCTTACATAATACTTCTTCTTGCAGGGCCTTGACCCCATGAGCATACATAACTTGGTATTTGTCTAGAGGTCTCACCCTCACCTGGCCTTGGTCGGTGGCTCTTACCCCACAAGGTCTTGACCTCATGAGATTGATTAAGATAGTCTTTGTCTAAAAGCCTTGTCCCTCTCATTGCATTGGCCGATGAGTCCTACCCCACGAGGTATTGACCTCATGAGATTGCTTATCATAGTTCATCTCGCATGGCCTTGGCCATCGCCTTTACTTAAACTAGGTATCATGCAAGGCCTTAGCCTTATGATCATTCGTAGAACACTAAGTTACACTTGCATACTTTCAGACTCTACTAAACCACAAACCAAACTATATAACCACATATCAACACAATACTTCAAACTATATCATACATTACATGTAAATCACACATTACAACACTTCAACCATTTTGATGCAACAAAACGAATTGAGAAACCATATCCATAACTTTAATAAACATCCTTTCATGCTTTTAGGACAGAAAAACAAGAGGGTAAGAACCTTACCTTAGATGCTTAAACGAATCCTTTGAAAGAAATCACAATCACCAATATCTAGAAATTCCAGCCTACTTCCCGAAGCAATAACTCTAAATTCCACTACTGGAATTTGATCTCCACATTTCAGATTATAGTCCTACAGTCTTCTAACTTTAGCAACAAGAATCACTCCGATCGGATTTCGTTTGATCCTTTAACTAAGCAATCTAAAATCAGCACTCTATTTTCGTAACTTCTTCTCTCTTCTTTTTCTCTCTTTTCTTTTCTTTCTTCTCTTAGTAACTTTCCCTTCCCTTAAAATCCCAGCAATACCTCCCATTAAATAACCCCCAACTCCCGTACAAAACAACCATTCAACTTTCTAACATGCGCACTTGGGTCCCTCAACTAACCAAGCACATTAAAACGCCTCTTAACAAATAACAAGCAACTTATAACACATAAAACATATCACACATGGAATAAAACAATACCTTCAATACATATAGGTTCAAAACAAAATCTCGGGTATCATAGAGAACACGAACCAATAGAAATGGAGAGGTTGGTTGCTGAACCTCGTATGTTGGTCTATTTGACTAAAGCATGACAAAAAAGGCACTTAAATATTGTGGAAAGAAGTGAAGCTATAACTTTTTAAACGTGCATTCTCGATTATATGCGAACTTCAAGCGTTATTTTTTGTGAATAAAGTCTTTTATTGTACCTCACTCATTAAAAAGTGTTTATATACCTCTTTCTAACTCTGGATCTTCTAATACACTCTCTAATACCCTTTCTTGTATACCAATGATATTATTAAACTAGATCAATGTGAATGGTTCAAGTCTCTAATTTCACTATGACACTGCAAGAAAATAGTTAAATAGCGACCGAAAAATTAGGTCACAAAAGTAACGACGGAATAACGATCACTAACGGTCGTTATTCCGTCGCCACTCAGTCGACCACATCGGTCATGTTGACCAAATTGAAAATCCGTCGTTTAGTTCATCATTAACGACCGAATACCGACCGTTTACCGACGAAAACAGTAACGGTGTATATTTATATAGTAATATTTGAAGGACACAAAATGACGTCGTTTAGTTTACTCTTAACGACCGAATACTGACCGAATTTAACGACCGTTAGTGACGGAAAAAATAACGACCGATTACCGACGGAAAAGGTAACGACGGACTAACGACCGAATACGTGACGGAAGACGTAAGGGTGTACCAAAACGACGTCGTTTTATAGCCTGAATTGTCAAAAAATATATATAAAATCAAACTTGTGAAGACCAAAACCCCCAAATTCATTCCCTCTTCTGCGGATTCCCCTCACCCCTCTTCTGCGAATTCCCCCTCTCTTGCTCGCCGCCATCTCCAGGAACCACCACCGACAGACTTAATAATCTCTGTCCAAAGGTAATTCCTTTCCCCTTTCCTTTTTTTGGTCCACCATTAATGGTGGATTTATAATTTTTTTTTTTGTAATCTATAACATTAATGTTGGCTTTGAACAATGTTATTCGCCATAGTTTGACACTGCCATACCTCCCTCTTTGCCTCCGTCAAGGAAGCAGTCACCACTGCTTCTCACTGTGTCCAACTTCACTCTCTCAGCTTCACAGATTAAGAGTATGTGAGTTGCTAGACTTAAGTACTTGTTTTTCTATTTATTTTTTACATGGGATGTTTGTATTTTATCGGGTTTTTTGTTTGATAAATTGAATTGAAGTAATGGGTTTACTCATAATTGATTGCTTAAATATAAAGTTCAAACCATTCATAATTTCTAGAGCATACTAAGAAGGTACTATATTACTTTTTCTTGGTAATACAAGGTCAAAATTTAATTAGATTCTAGGTGTATTTAAATACTTATTTGCTGGCATGAATTTCGGCTTGTCCCATCTACTTTTCATCTAGGAATAGAAGTGAGTAAATGATGGGAAATGTAGTAGTTTTTTTCCTTCTCAAAATAACTGATTGAAAACAGAGAAATTTTGGTTTGTTCAGTTAATTTTCTGAGTCAAAATGATTCAACTGTCTGTGGTTTTTCATTTCGTTTAGCCTTTTTGGTCAACTTGTATATATTTCGTAATAGGCAAAGAAAGGAATGAAAGAATGGGCTATTGTCATTTCCTTTATAGAAAGAAGTATAATTAGCTACTTCTTAATCCGCTTAATCTATATTTCAGAGATGCCTCCAAAGAAAAATATCCGTTCGTGCTTACCATTTAGTCAGACTCCAGCGTTTTGCTACGGCCCCTACCTCCCAGCAAGGTTCATCATATGGTTTGGAGTCGACACCGGCATCTGCCTCTGTGACCAGTATGAGACCTCCGTCACAGTCTGCCGATGTACACGTATCTCGGGATACGTCCGCGGCTGCATCGCCCATCGAGTCTATGCCTGTAGGAGGCTCAGCGACTCACCAGTCTGTTGTCCCAGAGATGGCGACTAATACCAATACTGGTGGAGCGCCGATTGCACTAGATACTCGGATTCTCCTGCAGCCTACTTATGGCACGTAAGTTAATTTCAAACTTACCTCCTTTATAAATCAAGTTAATTATAATTCTTATAATCATCTTATAATCTCTAATTGAATTTTGTCGCGGCTATTATAGTTTTAGATTGAGCTCTAGCTGCTCCGCGCCATTACCGGTATATTCCAAGACCGTTTCAGAGGGAGCATATAGCACCCCTAAAGGATGTTCACATGGACGAAGAAAATATGTGGTGGGAACAGTTTACGATAAGTGTATCAATTTTAATGAATTTACAAGTCTATCAATTTTAATTATCTAACATTATTTAAAAAAAAAAAAAAATGTATCGATGGGCTCCTGAGCATGAGGAGGGCATCAAGAGAGGTTGGCGCACGATACTTAAGAGGAGACTCAGCGGTATCATGAGTGACCATCGGAAAAAAGAATAAGAAGCCCAAATGGGTTTCTGACACTGATTGGGACAGACTTAAAATGTATTAGGCAACTCCGGAATTTAAAGCCAAGTCTAAACAGGCATCAATAAATCGGAAGGAGGGGAGGGGTGGCAAAGGCTCAATGAAGCATAAGAGTGGTTCCCTTAGCCACATTGAGCATCACCAGAGATTGGTAATTGTATTATTTTTCAAATTCATTAAAATTTTGTGTTTTATTTACGCATTTAATGTTTTAATGCTTTTTGTAAACAGGAAAAGGAGGCGGGACATTCAGTCCCATTCCCAGATAGCTACGATTGGTGTTATCAACACCATGCTTGGCTGAAGAAAGGGGAATAAATTGATGACGATTCTAGAGACCTATCTGTAAGTATTTAATACTGGTTCTCATTTTTTTAGATTAGTTATTTACTTGCATTTATCTATAACCTTACATTTTATTTGACAGGGAGTGTTCCATTCTGTTTATGACAACGCCACAACCCAAGCTACTCAAGCAGGCCAGCCTCCTCCTGATTTGCCGAATCAGATTGCGCTCGCTGCTGAGGCAGTGGGCGGGCTAAAGAAGGGACGAGTTCAAGGACTCGGTTCAGAAATGGAACAAAAAATAACATAAATGAACGAAAATTGGAAGAAGAAATTTGAAGATAAAGACAGAGAATATGCACGTAGGGAAAAGAAGAGAAATAAGGCATTAGCTAGTACATTATTTGATATGTTTTTCATATAAGGATGCTATATTAAGTCTCGCTGAGCTAGAACTTGATTGAGCAATTTAGATAACGACGAGTTAGATTCAGATTATGACGATGATCCTTTAGCTGTAGATGATGTATTGGGCCGTAAATAGATATTGTAGTTTTTTTTTTTTGTATATTATTCAACTTTTGTTATAGTTGTTTTTGCGTTATCACTATTGTATGCTTGTTTTTGCGTTACCGCATATTGTATTACTTATGTTATTTGTGTAATGGTGAACTAGTTAAGTTTTCTGCTCGTATTGAATTTATTTGAGCCTGTTTTCTGTTGAATTGTGGCAGTCTGTATACTGTGTTTTAAGCATTCTATCTCTGGAATTTTGGATTTAAACGACGGACTAGAGACCATGTTAGGGCAAGGGTAGGGTTTGGCGACCGTCGCTATTCGGTCGCTACGCATATATTGAATAGTCAAACTTATACTTATTCACAAAACACCTATATAGACACGAAGCAGAACAATTCAAGTAGTACATTTGTGGGCGACCGAATAGCGACCGATATCTTCAGCACCGTCGCTATTCGGTCGCTACGCATATATTGGGCGACCGAATAGCGACCGTTATTGTCTATGCGGTCGCAATTCGGTCGGTATATTTTTCCCGGATTCCATTTTTTAATAAAATAACGAGGTTTTAAATGGAAACATTTTGTCTATTTTAGTTACTATTAATAATACACACACACACACACACATTAACTTGAATAGTCAAACTTATACTTATTCACAAAACACCTATATAGACACGAAGCAGAACAATTCAAGTAGTACATTTGTGTGTACATTTACATGAATCATTAAGTGATGGAGTTAAACTTTTAATAATGGATTATTCATAAACAAATAATTACTAAAACTTTCATATTAGTTCGTACTCGCATTCTGAACGATATCGATTTTCGAATTTATAATATTTTTTAACGTGGGCGACCGAATAGCGACCGATATCTTCAGCACCGTCGCTATTCGGTCGCTACGCATATATTGGGCGACCGAATAGAGACCGTTATTGTCTATGCGGTCGCAATATTTTTCCCGGATTCCTTTTTTTATAAAATAGCGGGGTTTTAAATGGAAACATTTTGCCTATTTTAGTTACTATTACTAACACACACACACACACACACACATATATATATTAACTTGAATAGTCAAACTTATACTTATTTACAAAACACCTATATAGACACGAAGCAGAACAATTCAAGTAGTACATTTATGTGTACATTTACGTGAATCATTAAGTGATGGAGTTAAAATTTTAATAGTGGATTATTAATAAACAAATAATTACTAAACCTTTCATATTAGTTCGTACTCGCATTCTGAACGATATCGGTTTCGGATTTATAATTTTTTTTTAACTTGGGCGACCGAATAGCGACCGATATCTTCAGCATCGTCGCTATTCGGTCGCTACACATATATTGGGCGACCGAATAGCGACCATTATTGTCTAGGCCGTCGCAATTCCGTCGGTAGATATACTTTAACTTGAATAGTCAAACTTGTACAAGTGCTAAGCATTCTTGAGTGCGACCGAAGGTGCCAACGCTGTCGGTAAATAAAAGGCACAAAAAATTACGTGTACTTTTTAATGGGCGACCGAATGTGCCAACGCGGTCGGTAATCGGTCGCTAAGGTCGCCCAATATATGCGTAGTTATGTTTTTAAATTACTGTAAAACAGAACACCTAGTTGTAAAACCAAACCCTCTTCTGCGAAACCCCCCTCCCCGCCTCCACCTCCCATCCTCCACTACCGTCGGAACTCCGACAGCCACCTTTGCCGGCCCTACACCACCGCTCTGAATTAGATGCTCCAAGACCACTGTGAAGTATAGCAGCTAGGTTTATTGTCATATCCTATCCATTTCTTCTTCTTTTTTTTTTTTCGAAATTAAGGATTCAATTTGTTTATGTCCATAAATGATTATGAAAATATGCTTAGAATAAACTTGATTTATGATGGACCAAGGTTTCTTTGCTTGGAATAAACTTGTTGGTGTTTCTTACACTTTAACCTTGACATTATTCTTTATCATTGTAAAATTTCATTATCATTGTAAACTTTTATTATAAAATTTCATTGTAAAATTACATTGTAAATTACATTGTGCTAGAATGTTCGGAAGCCTTTTTCATTGTAAAATATCAAGTCTCTCCGGTTTTTTGCTTCATTGTATTGTCTTTTTTAGATAAGATGCCATTAATAACATAGTACATAAAAAAGTTCTAAATCATCAAACATAAGGTCAAAGTTATTATGCATTTACTTATGAAGACTTGATATATGCATATATTGTGTTTATAATGGAGGACCGTAGTTGGATGTATTTGGATTCGACAGCTAATGGTGGACCCCGTCATAGTCCAGAATTTATAGAGGGAGTGAAACAATTTGTGAATTTCGCTATTAGTATGTCTGCTAATGTACAAAATGATGGGATTAGGTGTCCTTGTGCGTGTTGTAAAAATAAGGATCTTCATGTACCTGATATGGTCAAGTTTCATCTTGTTATGAACGAATTTGTGTCTAACTATTTTAATTGGACATGTCACGGTGAGGCATTCTTGTTAGTAGTGCCCTAGGACCATTAGCACATGTTGTGCGTTTTATTATCTTTTGAGCATGTAATTGAATAGTTAATTTTGCTTTTGATTATCAAATGTGTGATTTGATAGTAAAACTCATTAGCTTATGTAATTACTATTCTAGTAGTCCCTAGTTTTATGTAATGCTTAATTACTATGAAATAAAACTAGTATGATTGTTGATTGATGATCTTGTTTTACTGATCATGTGTAATGGATACAAATCACATCATAGATGCAATATATAGGGATACATTGTATTGGACGTGATCCGTTAGAGAAGTAATACTTCATGGTCTTAAGTCATAAGTATTACTTCCTCAATACTATTTTAGAATCCTTAGACCTTATGTCTTCATTGATTCTAGTATGAATGGAGCTACGTTTTGACTCAGTCGGACGTTACTTGTAACAGAGTAATCAATACAACTGATGATCGGATGTAGTGTCCTAAGGTCATAGCTTGAATGTGAGAGACATTGTAAGGAATTTGTCCCTCTTTATTATTAGAGAGAGATATCCATGGGCCCCTCGATAGGGAAAGACTGTTTAAATGCATGGCCGTGCTCAAATGTATTTGATAAAGTGGTTATCAAATGCTATTTGTCGAAAACAGTCTACCCGGGAGATCGAGCATAAATATAATTAAGCTTAATAAGGGTGACGACCACCATGCCTTATGCTTAATTAGGATATCGCGAGACAAAGGGATTAAATAGTGGATTGATATTAGGTTCCATTGTATATTCATTCATTTTGGGTAGTCACAATGTCCTGCTAGGGACCGCTTGTGATTTATGAACACATACTACTACTAAGTGTGTTTTCATTGCCATTGTGAGATGAACCTACAGGGTCACACGCATAGACGAGCTAACGAGCTTCATGTCCAGATTCAATGAATCTAGAATGTGTCTAGGTTCATTGTATCTGACATTTGTCTTTCTGGAAATAATAAAGTGTTTATTATTCGAATTAGAGATAGGGGCAATTTCGGTATTTTACCAATAGCTGGGATTACGTGGGAGTTATTATCCGATAAGGACTCCCACTACCAGCGAAAGTCTAGGGAACGTGGGATTTCTGAGACTCCCACTGCCGAGAGGAGTTGAGGATGTGAGAGTTAGTTATGGGAACAAACTCTCACACCCTATATAATGACCTCTTGGCCGAAACCCTAGGTGATCAACACTTTCAGCCGAAATACCTAAGAATCCTGAAAATAGTTTTCAGCCTCTCCCTTTTCTCTCTAATTCCCGAAACCCAGAAAAACAAAGAGCTAACAATCGCTGCCCGTTTCGTCGCGTGGATACCGGTAGAGGGACTTTCCGCAAAGGGAGATCAATTGGTGGCAGATTAGCATCCAAGAAACATCATCCTCCATTCAAGAAGTAGTTTCTTGAATCCAAGAAAAGTAAGTTTTTCCGCTATTTTTTCGATTTGTTTACGTATGAGCGGATCCTTCAGGGGAGGATCCATGGGTGTTTGGAACGAGTTTCCGCCCATGAATCCCTTCAATTCTTTCCAATGCCTCAAATTCCGTTTATTCATGAAACCTCTCATGATGTGAATAATTCTAGAAGACATACGACACACAACAATTATCGAGTGATGGTTCTTGATGCTGCCGGACCAAGTTTTAATGAGCTGAAAAATAGGGACGTAGAAGAACCTCCCAATCTAGAGGCACAAATATTCTATGACATGTTGAAGGCTGCCGATAGCCCAATGTACAAAGGTTGTACAAACCATTCACAGCTATCAATGACTGCTAGAATGTTGAGTATTCAGTTCAAAGACAACTTATCTGAGACTACTATAGATAAATTTGCGCAGTTGATGAAAAAGGCGCTTCCTCCTCAAAATAATGTTTTAGACGACTTTTGCCAAATGAAGAAATTGGTTAAAGGCCTTGGATTACCGGTGCAAAAGATAGATGTTTGTTTTAACGGTTGTATGTTGTACTGGAAAGATGATGTTGAGAGTAGAGAATGTAAGTTTTGTGGCCATGCTAGGTATATTAAGAAAAAGGAAATCAAAAAATACACGACAAAAAGAGATTGCTTGCAAAAAGATGTATTATTTTCCAATTACTCCGAGATTGCAAAGATTGTATGCATCTGAGAAAACCGCAAAACACATTACATGACACTCAAACAGTGAGAGGGAAGAGGGAATAATGAATCACCCACGGGATGGGAAAGCTTGGCAACATTTTGATAGAACACACACTGATTTTGTAGCGAAACCTCGAAATCTAAGGCTTGGGTAATGTACAGATGGTTTTGCACCTTTCGGCACATTAGGGAAGCAATATTCTTCTTGGCCAGTTATTCTAACACCTTATAATCTCCCCCCTTGGACGTGTATGAAGAACAATGTAATGTTCTTAACCATCATTGTACCTGGACCGCAAAATCCAAAACACAAGATTGATGTGTACTTGTAGCCTCTCATCGATGAATTGAATCAGCTGTGGGATGAAGGTGCAGAAACTTATGACATCTCCAAAAAGCAAAATTTAAACTGAGGGCTTCATTACTTTGGACAATTAGTGATTTTCCAGCATATGGAATGTTGAGTGGATGGAGTACAGCTAGCATTCACGCTTGTCCATATTGTATGGAGGAAACACAAGCGTTCCATTTGCATGCTGGCGGGAAACAATCGTGGTTCGATTGCCACAGATGCTTCTTGTCACCTGATCATCCATTTAGAAGAGATGCAAAGGGATTCCGGAAGGACCGGCGACAGGAGAGAGCAAACTCGCCATCTCGCCTGACTGGTGATGAAATGTGGTTTAGAGTTAGAGATTATCCAAAAATTACCGATACAGCTGAAGAGATTGGTAAAGAGCAAGGCAGGGGTCGGGATAACAGTTGGGCCAAACGTAGCATTTTTTGGGACTTACCTTATTGGCGGACACTTCTGATAAGACACAACATTGATGTCATGCATAATGAAAAAAATGTGTTTGATAACGTCTTTAACATCGCGTAGGACGTGAAGGGTAAAACTAAGGACAATGTTAAGGCTAGAGCGGATGTTGAAAGGTATTGCAGTCAGCCGAAATTGAATATTAAACACCATGGCCGAGGTAAAGCAACGAAACCGAAGGCATGTTTCACTCTTACCAAGGCACAAAAAGAGATGGTTTTGCTGTGGGTTAAAGAATTAAGGCTCCCAGATGGATATGCATCGAATTTGGCGCGATGCGTTGATATGAAAGAGTTGAAAATGTCTGAAATGAAGAGTCGCGATTCTCATGTATTCATGGAGAGACTTATCCCTATAGCACTTAGAGAAGTACTACCGACAAGTGTTTGGGGACCCTTGCCTGAACTTAGTCTATTCTACAGAGATTTGTGTTCCCCAAAGTTTAGTGTGGCACATATGCAAGAATTGTAGGACACTTGCTATTTTATTGTGCAAGTTAGAGAGAATATTTCCTCCGGGATTTTTTGATGTGATTGAACACTTGCAGGTTCACCTTCCGTACGAAGCCAAGGTTGGTGGCCCGATACAGTTTAGGTGCATGTACCCGTTCGAGAGGTACCCGTATTTATAATGTGATTAACTACTTATGCTTTAATTAGATACCTGTACCATCTAAAAAAGAAGATACAAAACAAGGCCAGAGTTGAGGGGTCAATTTGTAATGCATACTTGGTCGAAGAAGCTGCTACATTCTTTATCTATTATTTTGAACCCCACGTGAAAACGAAAGTTACAACCATTGGGCGAAATGATGGTGATGACGAGACAAGTGAACCTGAAGTATTATCAATTTGCAACTTACCGGGAAGATCATTTGGACAAAAAGAAAAGATTTTATTATCTTATAAAGATTATAAAACAACCATGAATTATATCTTGATGAATTTTGAAGAGGTCAAACCATAACTTCAGTAAGTAAAACCCATATATTGCTTCATTTTTGTTATACAATTAAAAGTAGCCAAATAATAATATTGTCATTTAATTTGTAACTCAGGAAATTTGTCAGTGATGTACATGACCAAACTTCGCATATAACGGAGGAACAACTTCAAAGTCGGGTTTATAATGATTTTTCCAAATGGTTTGGAACTCATGTAAGTTGGTATTGTGTAGAAATGTACTTGTCTTAATAATGCCTAAAATAAACTAATTTAACTTTTGTTGTTCTCAACAGATACATAGCCTTCCGCAACATTCCGAAAGGTTGTTGAAAAATTTGTCATGGGGCCCGTCAAGGAGAGTGATGCCATACACCGGTTACGTTGTTAACAGTTTTAGATTTCACAGAAAAGCCCACAGCGATGGAAAAGGAACGACAAACAGCGGGTTATGGGTTAAATGAGATTATTACGGAGAGTTAAAGCAAGTCATTGAGGTTGAACTTGCTGGAGTACCTCACCAAAAAATAATTCTTTTCAAATGCGACTGGTTTGATTATACTCCAAATCGAGGTTTAAGGGTGCATCCTCAATATAAACTTGTAGAAATCCATAGGAAAAGAACGTACCAGGGTTACGATCCATTTGTATTTGCTTCCCAATGTCAGCAAGTCTACTACACACCTTATCCGGGTACTAAGACAACATCTAGGGCTGATTGGTTGGCTGTTTGTCGTTCCAAACCACGTCTATTTGACGTTCCTGGTGTTCCGATACCTTATCAGGAGGAAGTACGCGAGGAGGAGAATGGTCGTATTGATCCAACTATTACTGAAGTTGGTCAACTTGCACACCAGTCAGGGGAAATTGAAGTTGTACTTGTGGCCGGTACGAGCCTTGTTGATGAATTAGATGATGATGATGATGATGAAATTATGTCCGGTGATGAAAATTCTGAAGAAGATGATGAATTTATGTCGGAGGATGATTATGAATAGCAAAAATACAATTATTAATTTTGTTATGTATTTGTGGTTGTGCTTTAATTCTTAACTTTTCTATTATTAATCCATTTTTTCTCGTAGTATTAATCTCTTTCTCGCTTCACAACTAGCTTTTTGGAATTCCACATATTGAAGGTGAGTAATATTTGTTGTTTTATTTTTAGTACTTTATTACCATAAATTAATTGACGTATATAAAGTGTTAATTTTATTCTTGAATTTTCATATTTCAACTCATGGACGAAAGAGTATTAGACAAGTGTAAACTTTGGTTGTGTTGTAATCTAAATAAGAAGTGTACACTTTGATTGTGAGTGTTGTAATGTAAATAAGAAGTGTAAACTTGTGGTTTTAGTGAGATCATTGGTTATATAATATTATTTTTGGGTTGTATTGATTATGTTTGTTATTTGGGATCTTTTTGATATTGTTTTTGGTTCGTATTGATGTTTGGGATTTTCTGATTTGTTTCTGTTTCGTATTGTTGTTTTTATAATAGGGATTTAATTATATTTCAGATTTATTTTTTTAAATTTAAAAACATTTTGCGACGGATTTTCAGTTGCTATTGGTTTAAAGTCAAAGTCAAATTAACACTAATCGGTCGCAAGTCCGTCGGTAATTACCGACGTAATATATCGTCGCTACGCAGTCGTTACATAGTCAAGATCAACATCAACTATGTTTGACTAGATGGTCGGTATTCCGTCGTTATATAGAGACTCATAATTCCGTCGGTCCTCGGTCGGTATTCAGTCGCTATATGGCGACTGCATACTAGGTCGCTACAGTTCCGTCGGTAATCGGTCGTTAACTTGTCAAAGTCAAAAGTCATTAATGTATTATGTTCGGTCGCTATTCCGTCGCTATATGGCGACCTAATCATCGGTCGCCCTACAAAATGGTCGGTAGTCGGTCGTTAACTGGCTTAGCGACGCCAAATACACGACCACGTAGTTCGGTCGGTAATCGGTCGCTAAACTAGGATTACCGACGGAAAGGGCTGTCCCTATTTCCCTGTTTTCTTGTAGTGTGAACCAATAGTATTAATACACGTAAAGTAATATCATTGTTCATTGGTGTATTAAAGAGGGTATTAAAACCCTAGCTTTTCTTCACCTACATTGAAGGATAATGCTTCTCTAGAGTAAAGCGTTCAGCGATTAACCATGGATTTATCGTGTAATTCTTTTCTCCTAGAGTATATGTCATATAATCTACTATATTTTAGGGTACAGTTTCTAGGTTTCATCCAAGAAGCCCAATTTTGCAAAATTCAATTACAAACAGACCTTCTTGGAAATACGATCTTAGTTCTAGAGGTGTTCATTATTCAGTTATAACAAAAAATCGAGCCGAACCAAATTTAAATTGGGTGTTTAGTTCAATGTTTGGTTAATATGTTCTGGTTAACATGGTTAATAAGACCGAACATTTTTTAATTTAGGTTGTCGTTTCGGAATCTTAAACCGAACTAAACTGAAATACCAAAACATATTTATTTAATTTATTTATTCCTATTAAATATTCTATTTTAAAAAAAAAAATTGGCCTAGGTTATTTATTTATTTATTTTTAAACTTGGATACTGACCTTTTATTTTTTTGAAAAAGGGGCTACTAGGTTAGGCATAATGTTCCACATTTTTTTATAAAAATTGGGTACACTACTGACCTTTTATTTTTTTGAGAAAAGGGGCTACTAGGTTAGGCATAATGTTCCACTGTGGATTGTCCTTCTTAATAAACTAATATTTCAAACTTTACTAATTGGTTGATGTTGTTAGTGTGATACCCCGAAATATTTTAACTATGTGACTTGCATGCTTTGTGTTTAATTTCAGTGTAATTATATGCTTTTAAGTGTTAGTGTTTAAGAGTTTGAGGGTCTCTTTGACGTTTTTGGGAAGTAGAAGGACCTAAGTGTGGAAATTAGAAACTTAAGGGGTTGCTTTATAAGAATATGGAAGGTTTTGGGAGGTTATGGATGAGTTAGTTTTTGCTGGAAATAAAACAGTGGGAGTTACAAAAGGGAAAATGAAAGAAAGAGAGAAAGAGGAAGGAAAATGAAAATTTGGAAAAAGTGAGAGTTGAACCTTTGAGTGAACAATTGAAGGGGTAAACGTTGTCGGGTCGGAGTGGTTTCAGTGACGTTAGAAAGAGGACTGAAAGAGTTATGTTGGGCGGTGACAGATTAGCTTTTCGAGATTCCAGTAGAAAGTTATTGCCTTCAGAAGTGGACTGATTTTCTAGATTTCTTGTTGTCTTGCATTTTTATTTTAAGCTTTTGAGGTAAGGATCTTCACCTTTGTTTTTCTATCATAAAGAGCATGATTTGAGTATTTAAAAGTTACTGAATTGTGATGAAATTTTTATACATGTTTTATTGCATTTTAAAAGGGATAGTATTGAATTATATTTGCATTTATACGTGGTTGATCGCCGAGTCTACTTACGTGTGTTATATATTACTTGTTGTTTCCCTTCTTTTTATTGTTTCATTGTTGATGTATTGTGGTTGTTTGCGTTGTTGTCGATGTCGTGTTTTTTTAGGTGTTGGTCGTGTCATCTCCCCAATCTCGAGCCCTTGTCTAGGAACGATCCTATAACATGATCCATTCTGAATTACTATTACTGATTTCTGTACTGAATTTCGTTACTGATTACTGAACTAACTATTGAACTGACTATTTAACTTACTACTGATCCGACTACTGAAACTGATTACTGTTACTGCTTATTGTTTTGTAATGTACATTGTTGCTTTACAGTCAAGATTAGATGATTGAGCTCGGTTGTGTGGAGTTTTGTGTGTCTTGCATGCACCATACTCGTAATGTCTGATGAACTATAGGTTCATCTGTACTGTTATGAGTATATGTCCTTCTATACTGTTAAGAGTAATTCATGGTACTCGTAGCATAATTCTGATGTATAAGTATTAGATATAAAGAATATGGTTCATTGCATTTGTTGTTCTTGTTTTGGTAATATTTTGTATGTGAGAGTGTGTCAAAATGTGTGTATTAGGGTTGGGACCTTTGGGGATTTCAGGAAATGCAGTTTCCTTTGTTATTTTGCACTAAATATTACCTGTTCAGAAGTCCAGACGACCCCTCCGGTCGACCGCAGCGTTTTTACATCGCCCGGACCAACTACTGGCTTTTTCCAGGATCTCGGAAGGATTCCAGTCGATCTGACCCAACTTCGGTGGACCGAACCCCCACTCCAGTCGATCGGACCAAATCTCGGAAGGTTGGTCCGGATGACCTCCTCAACCCGATTTTGACAAGACTATGTTTTGATCCCTTTTTTACTTCCGTTTTGAAGTCCGGACGACCCCTCCGGTCGACCGAAGTGTTTTTACATCGCCCGGATCAATTACTGGGTCTTCTGCCCGGATGTCGAAAGGGCTCCGGTCGACCGGACTAAATCTCGGATGGGTGGTCCAGATGACCTCCTCGACCCGATTTTAACAAAACACTGTTTTGATCATTTTTGACTTCCGTTTTCAAAGCTAAGTATTTTTGTAAGTTATGTGAGGTGTATTCTAAGTGTTTTAAAGGTTATTTCAACCTATGTAAAGTTATGTTATGTTTTCATTGATTTTGGGAAAGTCAAGAATTGGTTTGTGTCCTATTTGATACTTCATCACAATGGTTGTTGATCCTTACTTGGCTAGTTTAGTAGTTCAGTCCTTTACTTATTTTTTTTCAGATGTCGTTGAGGATGATATCTAGTTCGAAGAGTGATTATGGAGTTTATGTAATAGCATAGTTTAGTTCTTTTTTTATTTTAAGCTTATGTTTTCGTTATGTAATAAGATGTAATTACCTTTGGAATCCTTTAAGTTTCATGTAAGACTTTGAAGTTCCTTCAAGTATTGTAATGAAGTTATTTTGTATTTTAGTCATTTATGTTTTGGGTTTATTGTCTCATTGGCAGATGAGACACTGCCATGTCATCAGCCGGGCATGGGTGTGACATAAGTGGTATCAGAGTAGGTCAAACCTTAGACTTAAATACGTGGTTAGAAGTTAAATATGGAATGAACATATGAACAACTGTTAGATAACTTAAGATGTGAACCTTGGGTAGAGACTTTGGAAATAGGACATATGTGCTTACTTATCACTTTATATGTTATTATTGCTAATGTGTTATGCCATATTTATCGCATACGATATGCCATACTATGTTACTTAATATGTCATGCCATATCTACATATTATGTTTTATGTCATGCTAAATTGTGATATGAACTTGTGATATTTGAAGACATAGCGCACCGCTCACTAAGTCAAAGTGGCTAGAGTTCATTTTTAGAAGTTTTAGTCATTAAAGTCTACATTAGACTTTAATGTATTTTCAGCTTTATTTACTTTATTAATTTCTGAATTTACTAGCTTAAATAAAGGACATGTTGTCCATTAGTTATTTAGTTTAAGTCTAGTACTTGTTTTGTTAGTTTACTAAACTTGTGTTTATTTAGTAGTTCAAAACCAATTAGGATTTATAGGGCATGGATGAAATCCCTGTCTCGCTATTTAAAGAGATTTCAACCTTCATTGTTTAGACATACTTGGTATAATATAATTTATGTGATACCCGTAACTTTTGCTTACATGTTAATTAACTCGTAATTAATTTTTGCATAACTAATTGCGTATGTTAAATTATTTCGTGTGATTATGGAATTATATGTCTATTTAATTTTGTAACATGTTATGTGTTATATTTGAGTACGTTTAGTTAAGGGGCGTTTTGTATGTGTTAGGAAGCATGAGGCTTAAGTGTGAGAGTTTAGGAAAGTTCTGGAACTTTTTGAGAGTTTGTTGAAAAGTCTCCTAATGGGATAATTAGTGCTAGAGAAATTCATGGGGAGTTAATGGAGGGGTTAAAGGAGTCTAGTTATCAAAGGGAAAATAAAAGGGAAAGAAAAATAAAAAGAAATGTGGGTAAAAGGAGAAAGAGATGCGGCAAGAAGAAATGAGAAAAAAAGAAAAGAAAGAATAAAATTCTGGACAGAACTTTGAGAGGGAAAAGGATGTCCGATTTGAGTGATCTTTATACTGTTTCGAAGGTATTCGAAGTACCTACGCGTGAGCGCAGACAAATCATGATTTAGAGTTCGGAGTGAGAAGTTATAGCACCGAGAGCGGAGCTGGTTTTTCTGATTTCAAATTTCTTCACTTTAGTTATTCATTTGGCTATCTTATCATGGAAGGATCATTCTCCTCTGTGTTTTAAATGTAAAGTGCGTGAAACCATTATTTTAAAGTATGAATTTGAATATGAACTGTTTATACATGTTTAATGCATAAAACGAATGAAGCGTTGGTTGTAATTATATATTATGTGGTTGATCTTCAATTTCGTGTTATGATATGAACTGGGATTTGTAATTGTTGTTATTTGCTGTCTTGTTTGCATAATTGCTAATTGTTATCTTTAATTGATACTTAGGTCGTTTGGTTATTGTCTATTTGGAAGTGTCGGAGTCGTTGTACATTTGGTAGTGTCGTAATCGTCATTTATTTGGTATTGGTCGACCGAGTCGTCTCCGCTTTTTGAGCTCTTATCTATGAACTGCTATATGACAGGATTCAATCGAAGTATAACGTGAAATGTGTTGATCCCGGGAGATCATGTGTATTGTGGAAATTCTAGGGCCTTCACCCGATGTGGCGATCATTGGGATTGTAACGGTTTTGTGGAGTCCATGGTGATGAATCATGATGCAATGTAGGATGGATCCTTAAACCTTTGGACCTGTTCGTTCAGGGGGTCATACTGAACCCATGTGTTGAACTTCTTGGGGTATCCTAACTTGACCATCGTTCAGGGGGTCATAATGAACCCATATGTTGAACTTCTTAGGGTATCCTAGCTTGACCAATGTTAGTGCTGTTACAGTTCTTGTTGTAGAGTCGTGACTAGATGATTGAGCTCAAACTGTGGGAAGTGTGTTTGTGCGTGAGTCATAGCGGTAACTATGTTCGTAGTGTCTAAGAAATGTGTATAATTGTGTGATCCGTATGAGCAGAGCATGATGTTTGTAGTTCATATGGTTGTGTAAGTGCTTAGACGTGAATAATATGGTTATTAGTTGATTTGTTGTTTATATTACCTGTTCTTATTTTGGTCCTATTTGAAGTTGGTTTGAGTCTAAAATCAGTCTTTTATGGTTGGGGATGTTAAGTTTCAGTAATGGAACATTTAAGTGTGTTTTGTACCATAAAAATGTGTGTTCTGCAGGTAGCAAACTACCTTACAAAGGATCGTCCTACCCTTCGTCCGCTGCTTCGTCCACATGGGATACTGGGAGCTACTACCTTACAGAGGACGATACCGCAGACGATTGGTTTGGCCGCTGCTTCGTCCGCGGGCTGCGAACGATGTGCTTCGTCTGCTGTTCCGTACGCCATGTGTTGGTCTGTTTTGGGTTATGTTTCATTCCGTGTTTGTGTCTAGTGAATCGTGGGTGTACTGCAGTGTACTCCCAGTGTATTTTCAGTGTTAAGTTCGTGGCATCTAGTGTTATTTCAAAAAGGGGTATTTTGAGAAGTAAGAAACTATTTTGTGTCTTTTCTGATGCTTCATTCTAGGGGAGTTTGGTCCTTACTGAGCTTCATGGCTTAGTCCTTTCCTTTTCTTATTTTGCAAGTGATAATGGTGCTGAGCGGTATTATGATGTTGATGTTTGGGAGGGGCCATATGAAGAGGGATCTCATAATGAACCTTGTAATAGTGGAATTCGTAGTAGTGAACACGTAGTCTATTTCTTATATCATGTTAGAACTTATTTCATTTTTATATTTCTCTTATCTTTGTAATACATTTGAACCCTTTTGGATTATTATATAGCGATACTTTCCCTTTTAGTAACTCTGTACGTGGGCTTTGATGTCTCACCGACCAATGAGATACTGCCTTGTCATCACCCGGGTTACGGGGTGTGACGGTTTGTGAGGTTATTCCTTCATTCTTTGTGATTGAACTTCTTTAGGATATTCATTCAATGTTATTGTATCAACTAGCTAAATCCCTAGTTGTGGTGTTTCATCATCCATTAGAGTAATTGTTGCAAGGGTTGCTAGGTGCTTATGCTCTTAGAGGTCTTAGTGAAGGAAAAAAATCGTAATCCTCAAAACGCAGCGAAAATAAAAGCGCAGGATTATGTTCCTTACAGGATCTACTCACGAGAAAGAACCAGAATCCTGTGTTTAGGAATTATACCTTTCAGTCGATCTAATCGACGATGCCCGGATTCTGCTCTAGAAATCACCAACAACAGCCAACTGACTCCTGTCTCTACTGGTATCCACACACCAACTTTGAGTGTGCTACTCCGTGTTTAATATTCTAGTCTAATAACTGCGAAGGTGGAAAACACTTTTCCCGGAATCCACAAAGTATAAGCTACTTAGGAAAACCGGAATCAAAGAGACAAGAAAATCGAATTTTCTTCTCTTGATTGTTTTAAGAGTGTGTAAGAAAATGAAGAAGAAAAATCTGATTTTTCTTCTAGGATTTTCGGCTGAGAGAGAGTAGAGAGAATAGAGAATAATTCATTAAAACACAAGTGTAGAGAATCATGAACTTTTCAATAATTTTGTGGTGTTAGAGGAATCATCCACTAACCCACTTTCCCACTATTCTCTCCCACTCCTTCCTTACACACACACTCTCTCTCACACATGTAGATGTACCGATTTTGACCAAGTCCAACTGGTCCGGTCGATCGCAGAAATGGTTCTCGGCCGACCGGAGTGACCAAAAGTCTGGTCGACCAGGTCTTTTGCCCAATCCAATTGAGCACCTATATCAAATGTAAACTCCAACAAGCCAAATCCAGTTGATTATAGCGTGGTACCCTTTAGGTATTTGCTATGTTGGTCGTGACAGCAATTGTCAACAATAATGAGAGATATCTAGCAACACATCATTACTCCCAATTCACAAATAGTCCCGGTGATTCAAGTAACCACGAATATGATCTTTTGCATAATCCCTTTAGCCTCGATATCTAGATTGAACACAAGTCACGGAGTATGTCAAACTTATACCGTTCAATTAGTCAATTTCTTGATTTCCAAGTAGACTAATCAAATGACATTAATATCTCATATTAATTCACTTGTTCATGGCCATGAATTAGTCTCACTCAATCAAGGGGCACAAGATATCACTTCTGTTACATATGAGGGACAAATCATCTATCTATCACACCTCATTCTAGCATGGTTCATAAATATACCCAACAAATGCCTTTATAGCCCATCTAGTTACAAACGACGTTTGACACCATCAAAGCATACCATTAGTCAAGCAGGAAATCTTGGGTGATTTCAAGTCGAAGGATTTCGTGCAAACAGAATCATTATAAGAACATTGTTGACATTTATACAACAATCCATGAAATGTTCTTATAAGTGGGTCAGTCCAGTATTAAATACCCATGTGTTTGACTTAATTTCTCCATATTTAATCACAACACATACTAGTCTCCACACACTATTGTTGTCCTTAAATTCCACAATAATGATTGACTTGGACATTTTAGAATAGTTTAATGTAACGATTACATAACTATCTTAGGACGTTATTATATGTTTTAATACAAAAAGCACAACCGTATTCAAAACAATAATAATTGAATTCAAGCCTTAAAATTTCATCACATGAAAAAGAAATACAACAAGCTCCCACTTACACTAAAGATAACGACCTTGCATTTTAGAGTATACTGTACATAAGAACTATCTCTTATACCAATTCTCTTGGTATCTGATACCCATGCTACAAGTATGGAGATGTTGCTGCTGTGCCAGCGACTTCGTCAGTGGGTGGTCGTGTTACCGTCCAAATAAATTTTTGCAAATGTTCACACCTCATCTATCAATGATCTATCAGATCAGGTGATACCGCCGCAGTATACGTTTGGACCTTTGGTGAGACCGTGGTTCCTTTGACATTTGGCTCCATTCACAATGGAGATCAATTGCATTTGACATTCGAAATGCTAGGTATACCACACCAAGTTCATAAAATGAACTTTTGGATCCAAATCTCTTAAGCTGCATCTAATGCAGCTATATACTCGGCTTTGGTTGTAGTTTTAGACAAGACACATATCCTGATTGTGATTTAAAGTTGTCTCTATCGGTTTGGAAACTAGCATCAATGTAACCACTTACAATGAGCTCGTCTTCCCCGCCATAGATTAAGAACGCGTCATTAGTCTTTCGTAAGTAATTAAGGATGTTCTTGACAGCTATCCAGTGACGTTCACCGTATGTAGACTGGTATCTGCTCATTATACTCAAAGCATACGAGACATCTAGGCGAGTACACAACATGACATAAATGATAGATCCAATTGCGAAAGCATATGGAATCTCACTCATGCGTTCTTTCTTAACTAGTGTCTTAGCACACTGTTGTCTTGAAAGAACCGTACCAAGTGATAAAGGACAAAGGCCATTTTTGGACTCTTGCATGCAAAACTGATTTAACAGTTTGTCTATATAAGTACTCTGACTTAGGCCAAGAAGTCTACGTGATCTATCTCTATAGATATTGACTCCTAAGATGAAGATTGCTTCACCTAAGTCCTTCATAAGGAAACATTACCCCAACCAAACCTTTACAGGTTCTAAGGTTGGAATGTCATTCCCTATGAGTAGTATGTCATCTACATACAAAACTTGAAATACCATCGAGTTTTCACTAAAATTCTTATAAACAAAGGTTTTATCAACGTTCTTGATAAAACCGAATTCACGTACGGCTTCGTCAAAACGTCGATTCCAGCTTCTAGAAGCTTGCTTTAGTCCATAAATTGACTTCAATAGCTTACATACTTTATTGGCATTATTTGGATCAACAAAATCTTTTTTGAAAGACATACTAGGACGTTTCCCAATCCATATCTGATATAGCGTCGTTTTAACATATTTGGATGGAACTCTGTTTAGTGTTAAAGTTGTTGCTTCCAAAGCATGACCCCCAAAAGGAGTTTGGAAGGCTTGCGTGGCTCATCATTGATCGAATCATATCTAATAGAGTTCGATTTCTCCTTTCATATACACCATTCCATTGAGGAGTGGCCGGAGGAGAAAGTTGTGAAACAATTCCACAACTCTTTAGATAGTCACGGAATTCTCGGCTTAAGTATTCTCCATCTCAATCGGATCGAAGCATCTTAATACTTTTGCCAAGCTGGTTTTCTACTTCATTCTTGTACTCTTTGAACTTTTCAAAGGCCTCAGACTTGTATTTCATAAGAAACACGTATCCAAAACGACTGAAATCCTTAGTAAAAGTAATGAAATATAGATAACCACCTATTGCATGGATATTGAATGGACCACATACAACACTATGTACTAGTTCCAACAACTCCTTTGCTTGTTCTCCCGTTCTAGTAAAAGGAGAAGCATTAATCTTACCCATTAAAAAAGATTCGCATGTATCATATAATTCAAAATCCAATGATTCCAGCAATCCATCTTTATGGAGTTTGGAAATGCGGGTTTCGTTTATATGGCCGAAGCGGCAATCCCAGATGTATGTAGGATTAGACTCTTTAGTCTTTATCCTCTTTGTACTTATGTTATAAATTGATGACTCTAGGTCTAAATAGTATAAACCATTCACCAATGTAGCACTACAATAAAAAAAAAAAACATAATTTAACGATAGCGACATTCGTTGGTTTTTAATATGAATATCAAAACCCATCTTGTCCAAACAAAATATCGAAATAATATTCTTTGTTAAAATAGGTACACAAAGTCAACATTCTAAATCTAGAACAATTCAAGAAGGCAAACTAAGACTATATGTTCCTACAGCTAATGCATCAACTCTTGCTCCATTGCCAACGTGTAGGTCCACGTCGCCTTCTGCCAGCTCCCCACTCATTTGTAGTCCATGCATATTCATGAAAATGTAAGAACCACATCTGATATCTAACACCCATGAGGAAGTAGTATTAGACAAAGTTTCACAATTAACTCCTCCTGGCACACCACAATGGAATGGTGTATCAGAACGGTGGAATCACACCTTACTAGATATGATTTGATCTATGATGAGTCAAACAAGTCTTCCAATTTCCTTTTGGGGCTACGCCCTAGAAACTGCTACATTCATATTGAATAGAGTTCATTTGAAAGCGGTTCAGAAAACACCATATGAGATATGGATTGGGAAACGACCTAGTTTGTAATTTCTCAAAATTTGGGGATGCGAGGCTATGTAAAACGCTTGTTATCTGATAAACTCGCCCCTAAATCTGACAAGTGTTTGTTTGTGGGATATCCTAAAGAAACTAAAGGATATTACTTCTATCTTCCATCAGAGAACAAAGTGTTTGTTGCTCGGAATGTTTTATTCCTTGAAAGGGAATTTATTTCCAAAGAGGATAGTGGGAGTAAGATCCATCTTGAGGAAATTCAAGATCCCCAAACAACATCTGAACCAACTTTGGAACTTCAAGCAAGCTCACGTGCTGATACTTAGCTTCAATCTCTGACACAAGGCCCAAGGAGGTCAAGTCGGGTACATCAACAGCCTGAGAGATATGGATTTCTCATGACTGATGATCATCATATTGACCTGATTGATCAAGATGAACCCACTACCTACAAAGAGGCAATTCATAGTTCTGAGTCAGTAAGTGGCTAGAAGCTATAAAGTCTGAGATGCAATCCATGTACGATAACCAAGTGTGGACTTTGGTTGACCCACCCGAAGGGTGTAAGGTCATTGATAACAAATGGTGTTTCAAAAAGAAAACCGACATGGATGGTAATGTACACACTTTTAAATCTCGACTAGTAGTTAAAGGTTATAGACAAGTTCATGGTATTGACTATGATGAAACCTTTTCTCCTGTCGTTATGATAAAGTCTATTAGGATTTTACTTACCATAGTCGCATATTATGACTATGAGATATAGCAAATGGACGTTAAGACTGCGTTTCTTAATGGAAACCTTCTCAAGGATGTGTATATGACACAACCTGAGGGGTTTGTTGATCCATCAAATCCTAGCAAAATGTGTAAGCTTCAAAGGTCCATTTATGGATTGAAGCAAGCATCTCGAAGCTGGAATCGTCGCTTTGATGAACGTATTAAAGAATTCGGTTTCATCAAAAACGAAGACGAGCCTTGTGTTTATAAAAAACGTAACTAATAATGCAGTAGTGTTCCTTGTGCTTTATGTGGATGACATCTTACTGAATGGAAATGGCATCCCCACATTACAAAGCGTAAAAGCTTGGTTGGGGAAGTGCTTTTCCATGAAAGACTTAGGTGAGGCTACATACATTTTGCGTATAAGAATCTATAGAGATAGATCCAACAAAATGATTGGCCTGAGCCAAAGTGGATACATTGACAAGGTACTGAAACGGTTCAGTCTGCAAGATTCTAAAAATGGATTCTTGCCTATGTCACATAGCATCAAACGCAGAAGAACTCAAGGACCTTCCACAATGGAAGACCGAGAGCGCATGAGTAAGATTTCACATGCTTCAGCCATTGGGTCTATTATGTATACCATGATATGCACTCATCTGGATGTCTCGTTCGCTTTAAGTATGACTAGCAGATAACAATCTGACCCTGGAGAGTCACATTGGACTGCAGTCAAGAGCATTCTTAAGTACTTGATGTTAGTAGTGCCCTAGGACCATTAGCACATGTTGTGCGTTTTATTATCTTTTGAGCATGTAATTGAATAGTTAATTTTGCTTTTGATTATCAAATGTGTGATTTGATAGTAGAACTCATTATCTTATGTAATTACTATTCTAGAAGCCCCTAGTTTTATGTAATGCTTAATTACTATGAAATAAAACTAGTATGATTGCTGATTGATGATCTTGTTTTACTGATCATGTGTAATGGATACAAATCACATCATAGATGCAATATATAGGGATACATTGTATTGGACGTGATCCGTCAGAGAAGTAATACTTCATGGTCTTAAGTCATAAGTATTACTTCCTCAATACTATTTTAGAATCCTTAGACCTTATGTCTTCATTGATTCTAGTATGAATGGAGCCACGTTTTGACTCGATCGGACGTTACTTGTAACAGAGTAATCAATACGATCGATGATCGGATGTAGTGTCCTATCATAGCTTGAATGTGAGAGACATTGTAAGGAATTTGTCCCTCTCTATTATTAGAGAGAGAACCATGGGCCCCTCGATAGGGAAAGACTGTTTAAATGCATGGCCGTGCTCAAATGTATTTGATAAAGTGGTTATCAAATGCTATTTGTCGAAACAGTCTACCTGGAGATCGAGCATAAATACAATTAAGCTTAATAAGGGTGACGACCACCATGCCTTATGCTTAATTAGGATATCGCGAGACAAAGGGATTAAATAGTAGATTGATATTAGGTTCCGTTGTATATTCATTCACTTTGGGTAGTCACAATGTCTTGCTAGGGACCGCTTGTGATTTATGAACTCACACTACTACTGAGTGTGTTTTCATTGCCATTGTGATATGAACCTACAGGGTCACACGCATAGACGAGCTAACGAACTTCATGTCCAGATTCAATGAATCTAGAATGTGTCTAGGTTCATTGTATCTGACATTCACTTTTCTGAGAATAATAAAGTGTTATTATTCGAATTAGAGATAAGAGGCATTTTCGGTATAGCTGGAATTACGTGGGAGTTATTATCCGATAAAGACTCCCACTACCAGCAGAAGTCTAGTGCACGTGGGAGTTATAGACTCCCACTGCCAAAAGAGGTTGATAGGACGTGGGAGTTTAGACTCCCACTGTTGAGAGAAGTGGAGGACGTGAGAGTTGGTTAAAGGAACAAACTCTCACACCCTATATAATTAACTCTCAGCCGAAACCCTAATCTATCCTTGCTTCAGCCGCAATTAAACAACTCTCTGAAATCTGATTTCGGATTTTCTGCCTCTCCCTTTTCTCTCTAATTCCCGAATCTCAGAAAAACGAAGAGCTAGCAATCGCTGCCCGTTTCGTCGCGTGGATACCGGTAGAGGAACTTTCCGCAAAGGGAGATCAATAGGTAGCAGCATCCGATCCAAGAAACGTCATCCTGCATTCAAGAAGTAGCTTCTTGAATCCAAAACGTAAGTCTTTTCTTGCTGTTTTTCGATTCGTTTTGTATGAGCGGATCCTTCAGGGGAGGATCCATGGGTGTTTGGAACGAGTTTCCGCCCATGAATCCCTACACTTGAGAAGGACTAAAGATATGTTCTTAGTTTACGGAGGTTAGGAAGGAAGTCTGGTTGTAAATGGTTACACAGACGCAAGCTTCAAGACTGACGTAGATGACTTTAGATCGCAATCTGGTTTTGTGTTTTGTTTGAATGGAGGTGTTGTGAGCTGGAAGAGCTCAAAGCAAGAAACTGTGGCCGACTCTACAGCAGAAGCTGAGTATCTGGCTGCCTCTGAAGCAGCTAAATAAGCTATTTGGATCAGGAAATTTGTTGATGAATTAGGTGCCGTTCATAGCATTGTGAACCCAGTGGACCTTTATTGTGATAGTACTTGTGCCATTTCACAAGCTAAGGAACCAAGATCTCACCAACGATCCAAACACATTCTCAGGCGTTTCCATCTGATTAGAGAGATCATTGATAGATGAGACGTTAAAATTTGCTAAGTTCATACAGACGACAACATTGCAGATCCATTGACCAAGCCACTCCCGCAACCTAAACATGAGAGTCATACTAGGTCAATGGGATCGAAGATCATGTACGATTGGACCTAGGGCAAGTGGGAGATTGTTAGTAGTGCCCTAGGACCATTAGCATATGTTATACGTTTTATATCTTTTTTAGCATGTCTTTGAATAGTTAATTTTGTTTCTGAACATCAAATGCGTGATTTGATAGTAAAACTCATTAACTTATGTAATTACAATTCTAGTTGTCCCTAGTTTTATGTGAGGTTCTTTACAATGAAATAAAACTAGCATGATGTTTGATTGATGATTATGTTTTACTTATCATGTGTAATGAATACAAATCAAATCATAGATGCAATATATTGGGATATATTGTATCGGACGTGATCCGTTAGAGAAGTAATACTTCATGGTCCTTAGTCGTAAGTATTACTTCCTCAATACTATTTTGGAATCCTTAGACCTTTTGTCTCCATTGATTCTAGCATGAATGGAGCCACGTTTTGACTCAGTCGGACGTTACTTTTAATCGAGTAATCAATATGACTGATGATCGGATGTAGTATCATTTCATGGCTTGAATGTGAGAGGTATTGTAAGGAATTTGTCCCTCTCTTATTTGAGAGAGATATCCATGGGCCCCTTTGATAGGGAAGACTGTCTAAATGCATGGCCGTGCTCAAATGTATTTGATAAAGTGGTTATCAAATAATATTTGTTGGAACAGTCTACCTGAAGATCGAGCATAAACACAATTAAGCTTTATAAGGGTGACGACTACCATGCCTTATGCTTAGTTAGGATGTCGCGAAATAAAGGGATTAAATAGTGGATTGATATTAGGTTCCTCCCTAAATTCATTCACTTTGGGTAGTCACAATGTCCTGCTAGGATTTTTGGCGGAGAGAGAGCAGAGAATAATTCATTAAAACACAAGTGTAGAGAATGATGAACCTTTCATCAATTTTGTGGTGTTATTGGAATCACCCACTAACCCCACTTCCTAACTATTCTCTCCCACTCAGCCCTTACACACACACTCCCTCACACATGTAGATGTGTCGGTTTTGACCAAAGTCCAACTGGTTCAGTCGACCGGAGAAATGGTTCTCGGCCGACCTGAGTGACCAAAAGTCTGGTCGACTCGCGACAGCTCTCGGTGGACCGGGTCTTTTGGCCAATCCAATTGAGCACCTATATCAAATGTAAACTCCAACACTTAGGCGTAATTCTCCTTTAAAGTCTTACTGCTAGGGTTGTTAAATTTTTAAGTTGTTTAGAGGTCTTAGTGTGAGAATTCAGGTTATCTAAATTCAAGTTAGAGAAATATCATTTTCCACTGTGTTGTTGGATGTTGGTGCTTCTAGTTGCCAAAGTTCTTCATCATCGCCCATATCTATGAACAAGAGGGACGACCTGTCACTTGGGTAGATTTCAAAGAAGCATTCTAAGACCAGTATTTTCCCGAAACCTACAAAATGGAGAAACAAAACTAATTTTAAAGTTGAAACAAACTGATGGATGACAGTTTCAGACTTTAGCAATTGTTAGAGACCCAGGAATGAGGACCCAAAAGTTTGTACGGGGATTGTTGTCCCGTATTCGGGGAAGGCTCTCGGGTTACCATCCAAGCACATATATGGATGCTTATCAAAGAGCCTTGGATATTGAGGCTGAAGTTTTGAAGGCTGATGCCGAACTAGTGGAGAAGAGGTCATATTTGATGAAGATGATGCATGAACACGGTTCTCACTCTACGCTACAACGCATATGGCTTCCAATAAGAGATTCTCTTTCGCCTCGAGATCAACCAATACCCCTGGGCCTGATGTTGGAACATGAACGAACTTTATTAGAATTGGTGGACTCGCGGGGCACAAAAAACTTACGCGATTGTTGGAGTGTGTGAAACATGTGGAAAGAGACGCCCGGGGAAAGTGTCGATGGAAGACCGAATCTTTTCTTAGGTGTGGGGGAAAGGATCATAGGGTTTGTCAATTCCCGGTTCTAGGGAATGTTCAACCTACACCATCAGCACCGGAAGTTAGAGATCCAAAAGCCAATGTTTAATGCCAGATTCTTCGCCCGTACACAGCAAGGGGCGGTAAATGGTACAAATAATGTGAAAGGTACATTGTGTGTTATTTATATGTGATGTTTCCTTTTATACTTAATGAATTTCCATCTAGCACCATAATTTCTTGGGAATACCCATAGAACCCTTGCATCTAGAGGGATAGTGCTAGTATATATGTTTGTAGAGAGTGCAAGTTTCGAGAAACGAAACTTCGGTAAGGGGAAGGATGTGATACCCATAGCTTTTTTACTATGTGACTTGATTGCTTTGTGTTAATTTCGGTGTCATTATATGATTTTAAGTGTTTTGTGTTAGTGCTTAAGAGTGTTTGAGGGTCTCTTTGACTTGTTTGGGAAGTAGAAGGACCTAAGTGCAGAAATTAGAAACTTAAGGGGTTGCTTTGTTAGAATTTACAAGGTTTTGGGAGGTTATGGATGGGTTAGTTATTGCTGGAAAAAAGAGTGGGAGTTACAAACATAAAAAGGAAAGAAAGAGGAAAGAAAAGGAAAATTTGGAAAACGTGAGTGTTGAACCTTTGAGTGAACAATTGAAGGGGTAAACGTTGTCGGATCGGAGTGATTTCAGCAGCGTTGGAAAGAGAACTGAAAGAGCTACGTTTGGGCGGTGACAGATCAGCGTTTTGAGTCTTCATCTTCTATGCTTCACTCCTTCAGCAGATCCTTCCCCTCCGTCGATGCCGAAGCACCACCTCCGCAAACTAAAATAACAGGCATCCCTCATATCCTCAACCCTAAAGAGTTCTGGTATATAAAAGGTTTGAAGGATATGATTCATGTTGAGTTGTCTATGATTCCGGGCTTAGAAGTGGGGAATGGGATAGCTGTTCTTTGGTGTTGTTTGTTCAGGTTGGGTAAAAAATTGGAAGAAATTGATTCCCTCAACATCTTCAAATGCTTCTGTAATTGATTCTTTATCAATTTCAATTTCCTTCATCAATACACAATCCCTAATTTTAGAAACCAAGGGCAACTATTCAATTTTTTTTATTTAAAAAAAATGAAAATTCCTAAAATCTTCTTAGGTCATCTAACTTCTCCCCATTCTTATCATTTGCCGCAGTTTCACTCATAACATGTGAGACTACCCTACCGTTTCTTGACCAAATAAAACTCTATTGCAGATGATTTTTTTTTTTGCCCTAAAGATTGTAGCTTTATTCAATTATTGTTTGGAATTGAAAAGATTTTTTTTTGGGGATTTAATAGATCTTTAATTGAGTGTTTTTTTAAGTTATTGGATTGGAAATCTAGTTTTCTTGCTACAGGGTGAACTAATGGTGTAAATTTTTTTTTTGGTCCAAAAGAGTGTAGCTTTATTCAATTCTTGTTTGAAATTCAAAAGGGGGTTTGTAATAGATCTTAAATTAAGTGTTTCTTGGACTTAGAATTAGTTTTCTTACTGTATTGTGAAACTGGTGCCATGGTGGTTCCGATTGAGAGGAATTTTGAAATCCCTTGGCCTATGTGATGTCCTAGCTATGTCTCAATCCAACTAACAGCAATAATTTCGCAATTCAAATGCAAGCAATAAACCAACACTTAAATTGATATCTTATAAATAGAATAGATTCAAAACTCCAAAACAAGTTCAACAAAAGCTAGGATCACTGTCCCCAGATTCTAGTCTATATACTGAATATAAACTAAGCAAAAACAGAGAAACAAGAGAACAAACTGATAGCCACTACAAATGGAATCCAATGCTGCCAGCAAGCCTTCACACTTGGAAATCAAGGATGATTTCAGATTCACACAGAAATGGGGGATCTTTAGAAAGAAGGTTTAAGGGAGAAAGAAACTCACAAGAAAGGATAAAGCTAGCAGCCAACATATGGATTCAATATCTGGATCTCTTCCCTTCATGCTCCCTCAAGTATTTATACTTAGGGTTCCAATTCCAAGAGAGATATCCAGCCATCCACCTCAGCATTACCTAACACCAGTCTGGGAATCAACATATGAGGATGAAGATGCTCTCCTGAGCTGTGAGAGCTGCCAAAAAGGGACACGCAGCCTTTCCCTTTTGAGAGCTAAGAGTTGCCCAAAATAACTCTAACAAAACGATGCCGTAATGGCTTAATGGACTTAATAACTTTAAGACACCCGAATGGCAAAACTGTAAATAATCACTCACTGCCAACGCATTAATAGGACGATGTCGTTTTAGGTATGATTAAGCTGATTGATTTATCAGCCCTAATCCACAATTCGACCCTCCTCTCCTTTATTCAATTTTCCCTCTCTTTTACTTATGAATTTTATCCTATTTTTTCCCCAGTCATGACACTCCCTCCTTCTTCACTTCAGCCTTGTCCTCAAGGCTGAAATTCTGGAAATTGCTGTGTGATGATATCAGAATCTTCCCAAGTTGCCTCCTCTGGAGGAAGATTCTCCCATTGCACTAACCACTGCACCCCAGCTTTGTTTCCTTTCTTCATGAGCCTCTTCTCCTTGATTGCAGCTGGAGCTATCTTAAACTTCCCTTCCTTACCTAGCTTTGGTAAAGCTGTGCTAGGTACCTGTTGGTTCCCCACTTTCTTCTTCAGTAAACTAATGTGGAAAACTGGGTGTACTTGAGATCCTTCTGGCAGTTCTAGTTTGTAAGCCACCTGTCCATATTTATGTATAATCTGGTATAGTCCATAGAATTTAGCTGAGAGTTTGAATTTCCTTCTCACAGCTACTGTTGTCTGTCTGTAGGGTTGCAATTTGAGATATACCCAATCCCCAATCTCATATTCCCTTTCAGTTCTTTTCTTGTCAGCATTTTGCTTCATTCTGGCCTGTGCTTGCTGAATATGTTCTTGTAACAGCCCTTCAATTCTTCTTTTTTCCTCCAAGTAATCCTTTACTGCCTCATTACTCCCAATGTTATAAGGTCCCAAAGCTAGTATGGGAGGTTGATGCCCATACAAAGCTTCAAAGGGGGTCATCTTTATGGTGGTGTGATAAGTGGTGTTGTACCACCACTCAGCCAAAGATAGCCAGTTAAACCATTTATGTGGTTTCATACCACAAAAACATCTGAGGTACATCTCCAATGTCTGATTAACTCTTTCAGTTAATCCATCAGTTTATGGATGATATGAGGTGGATAAGTGCAGTTGTGTTCCCAAATTCTTGAAAAGGGTCTGCCAAAAATTACTGGTAAAGATCTTGTCTCTATCAGATACTATACTTTCAGGTAACCCATGCAGCTTATACACCTGATACAAAAACACCTCTGCTACAGTGGAAGCAGTATAGGGGTGTGTAAGGGCTATGAAATGGCTGTACCTAGTCAATCTGTCAACTACCACCATGATGGTATCTTTTCCTCCAGACTTAGGTAAGCCTTCTATAAAATCCATTGAGATATGACTCCATGCTTGCTTGGGGATGGGAAGGGGTTGCAGCAAGCAAGGGTAGACTACATTCTCTTCCTTATTTCTTTGGTACACATCACATTGCCTTATCACATCTTGAATTTGTCCCTTCATAGAAGGCCAATGAAAGAACTGTTTTTCCCTTTGATAGCTTGCTTGCATTCCAGAGTGTCCTCCCTGCTGAGTGGCATGCAATTCTTGGATGATTTTGCCTCTGACACCTCATGTCTCCCCTATATAGATCTTCTTGTGTTTGTATAGGACTCCATTACAGTATTTCCATCCTTCTTGTGCCTGAGGGATGATAGTGAGCTCTGCCACTATCCTCTGAGCCCTGATGTCTTCCTCATAACTGTGAATCACTTCAGTAATCCAAGTTGGAATAACCGTAGTGAGGATTGCATTAATTTCTTCCTTTCTGGACAATGCATCAGCTACCTTGTTCTCACATCCTTTTTTGTATTGTATTTCAAAGTCTAAACCCATAAGTTTTGAGGTCTACTTCTTGTGCAGAAGTTGTTACCCTTTGTTCCATCAGAAATTTTAGGCTTTGATGGTTTGTTTTGATGATGAAGTGAGATCCTTCCAGGTAATGTCTCCACTTCCCCCACAGCTGTAGTTAAAGCAAGCAGCTCCTTCTCATGCATAGACAGTTGTCTATGTCTGGGGCCTAAAGCCTTGTTGAGGTATGCAATAGGCCTTCTCTCCTGCATAATCACAGCTCCAATCCCACTGTCTGATGCATCTGTCTCAATGATGAAGACTTTACTCCAGTCAGGCATGGTGAGCACTGGAGTTGAACTCATGGCTCCCTTGAGTTTGTTAAAGGCTTTTTTAGCTTCCTCATTCCAATTAAACCCTCCCTTTTGCAGCATTTTGCACAGAGGCTTACTGATTATACCATAGCCTTTTACAAACCTTCTGTAGTAGCCTGTTAATCCCAAAAAACCCCTCAGCTGAGTGATGGATTTGGGTAAAGGCCAACTGATCATGTCCTGAATTTGACAGGATCAGCAGCCACTCCTTCCTTACTGATGATGTGGCCTAAGTATTCTACCTTAGGCTGTGCAAAAGTGCATTTACTGATCTTAGCAAATAAGTGATGTTCCCTTAGGATCTGAAACATCACTCTGAGGTGCTCCAAGTGAGAGGCCAGGTCTGAGCTGTAGACCAGTATGTCATCAAAGAACACTAGGATGAATTTCCTTAAATAAGGTCCAAAAATCTTATTCATAAGGGATTGAAAAGTGGGCCATTAGTTAGCCCAAAAGGCATAACCAGAAATTCATATAAGCCCCAATATGTCATAAATGCAGTTTTAGAAACATCTTCCTCTTGAACCCTTATTTGGAAATACCCTGATCTCAAGTCAATTTTTGTGAAATAACAGGATCCTTGTAGTTCATCAAGCAGTTCATCTATAATAGGAATGGGAAATTTGTCTTTCACAGTTATAGAGTTGAGCTGCCTATAATCCACACAAAACCTCCAAGTGCCATCTTTCTTTTTAACTAATAGCACTGGGGAAGCATATTGACTATTGCTAGGCTGAATTATTCCCTCCTCTAGCATTTCCTGCACTAATCTCTCTATTTCAGCTTTTTGGAAATGGGGGTATCTGTATGGCCTTAGTTTAAAAGGTTGTCCTCCAGGTACTAGGTTAATTTTGTGTTCATGATCCTTAGAAGATGAAAGCCCTTGAGGCCTTCTCAAAGATATCCTCATATTCTTGCAAAACTTGACCTACTTCCATAGGAAACACTCATTCTTCTTCAGTGCCTAAGGTAAGTATTTGACCATAATAGACTTGATCCCCACTCTCAAGAGATTTCAGGATAGATGTAGCCTTAGCAGGCTTCCATTTAAGCTTACCAGCCTCTCCTCTCAACACTACTTCCTCTCCCTCATTCTTAAAGGTTAGGCTGATATCTGTAAAATCAAATAAAATTGGAATGTACTTCCTCAACTAGTCCAATCCAATGATCATATCACTACTGCCTAAAGTGAGTACCCTTATGTCATGCATATAGGATTTCTCACCCATCTTCCATACAAACTTTCTGCACACCTTGTCTCTCCTCATAGCTTCCCCATTGGCAACTGTGATTTTCATGGGCTTACTATTGGTGGTTATAAGGTTTAATTCCTTCACAATTTTGCAGTCTATAAAACTACAAAGTGCTTCCTGTGTCTATAAGGATGGAAACCTTTCTTTTCTTGATCAGGCCAGGTATCCTGAAAGTGGAATTAGAGAGTTGGCCAGTCATAGCATTCACAGAAATCTCAGCTACCTCATCATACTCATCTTCCTCTTCCTTACTATAAAGTGATAACTCAGTATTTTCATCCCCCTCCTGCATCTCCTCTACTACCACAATGTTAAGTTCTCTCTTAGGACAGTTGTGTCCTGGAGTGAACTTTTCTCCACACCTAAAACATAGTCCTCTCTCCTTCCTTAGTTTATACTCCTCCTCAGACAACCTCTTAAAGGTTACAGGTGATTTACCTCCTCCTTTGTCCTTGAAACCCTCCCCCTTTTTGGTATTGGTGATTAGGCACAGGTTTTGGGTTGAAGAAATGTTGCTTAGGTGTAGGTAGTAAGGGTGGTGATTTTTTGACAGGTTTTGAAAGTGCCTCCAAGGTTTTCTGTAAGTGCATTGCCTTACCACATACTTCATCTAATGTCAGAAGTGTAAGCCCTAAGGGCGAACGAACTCGGTTTTTGATAATGGACAAACACTTGATGTTTGTGTCTAATGTTTATATCTTTGTGATAGAATATTGGAACATAGATTGGAAGCTCTAAGTACTTCAATCAAGCCATGATCGAGATTCAAAGTCATATCATTCAAGGCTCATCTATCAAGATTGAAGATTGAAGACTTAGGTTTGGTTAGATTAGCTTTGTTATTCATTAGTCGTTATCTTAAAGCTCTAACCAAAGCTCTTATGAACATAAGCTCTACACTCTAGTCTTGCTTGCACACAAACACGTTTTTAAAAGGCTAAGTTTTAAAAAGGTTTCTTAAATGTGTTCATATCTCAAAAGCCTTTGTTTTCAAAGTATAAGTCCTTTAAAATGGTTTTCCAAATGTTCTTACTTGTTACCTTTTGGGAAAACCTTTTAGAGTTCAAAAGATTTCAAAACGTGTGAAAAATCAACACTCTCAGGCTCAGAAAAAGTTCGGTCGACCGAGCTCAAAGTCGGATCAACCGAAGAGAAACAGAGAGTTTGTGTGATTGGCTTCGGTCGACCTAAGAGGGACTTCGGTCGACCGAGGTAGTGGTTCGGTCGACCGACCTGGTGCTTCGGTCAACCGACCCTGGCTTCGGTCATCCGAGATTAAACTTCGGTCAACCGAACTCTGCGAGTTCTAGCCGTTATATGACCGTTGCAGAGTCGTTTTTCAGCGAGATTTTGAAATGTATATATACTCCAAAGCTTTAGGATGACTCCAACACTTTGAAAGGCTTGCAAAACATATTCTCATTGATTTCTCATCAAGCCAAAACACCAACAAAGAAAATGCACTTCATTGCCATGATCTAAAGCATTCAAAGGTGTTATTTCAAATGCAAGACAAAGAGTGAACTTCATATGTTCAAAGAGCTAAATTGTTTGTGCTTCAAAGGTATATCTTTCACTTAGAAGAGTGATCAAACTTTGTACTTAAACTATCTCATTCCCTTTCTTAGTGATAGGGTTATTTGATAAGTCCTACTTAGTGTGGGCAATTGTAAAAGTCCTACTTTGTGTGGGCAAGCTCTTTGTGAGTTTTCAAGTTGTGGTTGTGTTGTAAAACTCTTAGTGAGTTAGCCACAAGTGTAAACATTCTTCTTAGTGAAGTTGTTTAAAATCCTTGGGTGCGGCTCAAGGTAGTGGATGTAGATTCTGAGTGAGTCGAACCACTATAAATCCTTTGTCTTGTTATTGGGTTTAGCTTTGCTTTTAATCATCTTGCTCAAACTTACACTTGCATTGCTAAGATTCGAAAAAGTTTACAAGATTAGTTAAAACCCAATTCACCCCCCCCCCCTCTTGTGTTTTACAAGAAGGTCAAAGGCTTTTATCATATGCTTCAGCTCATCCTTAAGGCCTCCTAAAAAAACTGAAATGTAGTATTCCTCAGTGGCTTGTGGCATTTGAGTTATGACTACAGATCTGAGTTCTTCAAATTTGTCTATGTAGTCTTCTACACTACCCTTTTGTTTGAGTCTGCAGAAATCCTCCATGAGTTGTCTCTCATCAGCCTCTCCAAATCTTCTGTAAACTGCAGAAGCAAACTGTTCCCAATTCTCATAAGGGTGGGTTGTAGTTCTACTCCTGGCCCAAGTATAAGCTCTATTTCTAAAGTTGAGCTTAGTCAATGTGATCCTTTCCTCCTCCTCTACATGGTGCAGAAGGAAATAGTCATTGCACCTTCCTCTCCATTCCATTGGTCTTGTACCATCAAAAACAGGAAATTCCAGTTTTGGTGTTTTGTAATCAATCCCCCCTCTCTCCTGCCCCCCAAAGGATGTCTAGCATGCCCATACTCTACCTAGTGAGGTGGGGTGAGAGTTGGTCTTCCCATGGTGATGCCACTGGTTTGGCCTACTGCAGTTTGCTTACCTAGGTCTCCCCTCCTAGGTTCATTTTGGTTACTAGACATCATTGACAGTTGTGCCATTACTTCCCTTAACTGTTTATGAGTGTCTTCTTGTCCTTTAATCAGGACATCTATTTTTCTGTCATGCTCCTTAAGGGTTTGGTTTACATGGTCTGAATATATCAGTTGGTTTTCTACATGACCATGTAATTCACTAGTGTCCATCTCTAGTTTTCGGATCCTATCCCCTTCTGTAGGTTCCTGTGACCCCTCCTCCCTAGTATGAGATCTGGTGTTAGCCATTCCTCACAGGTCAGTTAAGATTGATGCTCTGATACCACTTGTGATGTCCTAGCTATGTCTCAATCCAACTAACAACAATAATTTCACAATTCAAATGCAAGCAATAAACCAACACTTAAATTGATATCTTATAAATAGAATAGATTCAAAACTCCAAAATGAGTTCAACAAAAGCTAGGATCACTGTCCCCAGATTCTAGTCTATATACTGAATATAAACTAAGCAAAAATAGAGAAACAAGAGAGCAAACAGATAGCCACTGCAAATGAAATCCAATGCTGCCAGCAAGCCTTCACACCTGGAAATCAAGAATGATTTCAGATTCACACAAAAATGGGGGAAGCTTTAGAAAGAAGGTTTAAGGGAGAAAGAAACTCACAAGAAAGGATAAAGCTAGCAGCCAACATATGGATTCAATATCTGGATCCCTTCCCTTCATGCTCCCTCAAGTATTTATACTTAGGGTTCCAATTCCAAGAGAGATATCCAGCCATCCACCTCAGCATTGCCTGACACCAGTCTGGGAATCAACATACGAGGATGAAGATGCTCTCCTGAGCTGTGAGAGCTGCCAAAAAGGGACACGCAGCCTTTCCCTTTTGGGAGCTAAGAGTTGCCCAAAATAACTCTAAAAAAACGATGCCGTAATAGCTTAATGGACTTAATAACTTTAAGACACCCGAATGGCAAAACTATAAATAATCACTCACTGCCAACGCATTAATAGGACGATGTCGTTTTAGGTATGATTAAGCTGATTGATTTATCAGCCCTAATCCCCAATTCGACCCTCCTCTCCTTTATTCAATTTTCCCTCTCTTTTACTTATGAATTTTATCCTCTTTTTTTCCCAGTCATGACAGCCTAGACCTTGAGTTGAATTGAAATGAGTTCTCTGTGATTTTTGTGAAATTATCGAATTGTCTTCTTTAGTAAATTGAGTGTGATTTGATGATTTGATGTGCTTTTCCCATTGATATGAAGATTTTACATTAGTTTGGGCTAAGAGGAAGATAAAAGGGGCGGCGAAGCGGTTTCTGTGGCGGTGATGGGGTGGTCGGTGAGGCTACGATGGAGATGGTGGGTGTTGGTGAGGCGATGAGGGAGAAGGGGATTTGGTGTGATTGAGCTTTATTTTACACAAAATATGATGAAGTTTTTCATTTTTTCTATTTTAAAAACACCACTCATGTGTGGACTTTTTTGCCCCTGTGATTTCACATGTGCGGCTCGTACATGTGCTACGCCACCACTTCTCGCCGGCCTCCGCCACTTTTGGGCATAAATGGCACGTAAATTGTTGAGGACATTTATGGCACCATATAATCTTGAGGGGTTACAGTTGCTTTTGAAACATATCTCAGGGGCATAAATAGTGACTATCTCTTGATTTTAAACTATCTTCACCTTTATGTTTAAGTCATAAAGAGTATGATTTGAGTGCTTAAAAGTTACTGAATTGTGATGAAAGTTTTAAACATGTTTTATTGCATTGAAAATGGATGCAGTATTGAATTATTTTTGCATTTATGTTAATCGTCGAGTCTACTTGCGTAATATGTTACTTCTTGTCTTTCTTGTTACTGTTTCATTTTTGCTGCATTGTGGTTGTTGGTGTTGTTTTCGATGTTGTATTTGTAATGTGTTGGTCATGTCGTCTCCCCAATCTCGATCTCTTGTCTATGAACGACCATATAGCATGATCCATTCCAAATTACTGTTACTGATTTCTGTTACTGAATTATGTTACTACTGGACTTTCTACTAAACTGACTACTGAAACCGATTACTGTTACTGCCTACTGTTTTGTAATGTACACTGTTGCTTTAGAGTCGGGATTAAATTATTGAGCTCGGTTGTGTCGAGTTGTGTGTTTCTTGCATGAACCATACTCGTAATGTCTGATGAACTATATGTTTGTATGTACTATTATGAGTATATGTTTGTATGTACTATTAAGAGTAATTTATGGTGCTCGTAGCACAATTCTGATGTATAAGTGTTAGATATAAAGAGTATGGTTCATTGCATTTTTTGTTTTTGTATTGGTCATATTTGGTATGTGAGAGTGTGTCAAAATGTGTCTATTTAGGTTGGGACCTTTGGGGATTTCAAGAAATGCATTTTTCTTTGTTATTTTGCACTAAAAATGACATGTTCTGAAGTCCGGACGACCCCTCTGGTCGATCAAAATGTTTTTACATCCTCCGGACAACCTATTGGGTTTTTGTCCTGATCTCGGAAGGGGTTCGGAAGGGCTCTGGTCGACTAGACCCATGCTCAGTGGACGACCGGACCAAATCTCGGAAGGGTGATCCAAATGACCTCCTCAGCCTGGTTTTGACAAGACTCTGTTTTGATCCCTTTTCAAATCCAAGTCTTTTGTAAGTTACATGAGATGTATTACAAGTGTTTTAAAGGTTATTTCAAGCTATTTAAAGTTAATTTATGTTTTCAATTATTTTAGGAAAGTCAATAATTGTTTTGTTTCTTATTTGATACTTCTTCTCAATGGTTGTTGATCCTTACTGGGTAAGTTCGGTAGCTCAGTCATTTACTTCTTTTTTTCCATATGTCGTTGAGGATGATATCTGGTCGAAGAGTGATTATGGAGTTTAGTAATATTATAGTTTAGTTCCTTTTTATTATAAGCTTATGTTTTCGTTGTGTAAGAACATGTTACCTTTTGAATCCTTTAAGTTTCATGTAAGACTTTGAAGTTCCTTTAAGTATTGTAATGAAGCTATTTTGGATTTTAGTCATTTATATTTTGGGTTCGGTGTCTCATTGGCAGATGAGACACTGCCAGGCCATCACCCGAGCACGAGGTCTGACAATTAGTTCTTCTATTCGAGTCTTGGATTGGTTTTTGGGTTGGAGTTATATGGCTCTGTTAGCCCGAAGGGTAAAGTGATCAATCTTGTTTTGATGATAACAAACCATTGATAGTTCTAATGTTTGTGTGAGAATGTTATTAATGATAGGATCATTAGCACTCACACCAACATTGATGAAAATGGTAAGTTAGCTTCTTGTGTACAACCAATGTATGGTCATAAACACGAGGAAGCTATTTGCAAAGACTTCATAGCACAAGAATGAAGTCAATCCACATGCTATGGAAGTACTCGCAAAGTCAATGAAGAAGGAAGATCAATATGTCAAGAGCTACTCAATCCATCAAGTAATAAATCAAGTGGTAGACTCATTGACAAGAAGAAGTGTGAAGTCCAATACACTACATCAAGAATGCAAGAGGGCTTCATCACTCAAAGAAGATGTTGATCAAAGGCTTCAAGTCAAAGCTCCTAGAAGAATTCACCTACAAGACTTGAAGACCACCAAGAAGATTAGTCTAGTCTACATAGGTATATTCTTTGTGACTAATCTTCCTTTGAGAATACTAGGATATAAGATTGTTTAAAGCTGCATGTTTTCAAAACTTCATGTTTACATTATTCAAGTATTTTGTAAAGTTTTTGAAAACAAGTTGGTCAATGCCTAAGTACTTTATAATGTGTTTTATATCTTTACAAAACACTTAGGCATGTGCATATGAACATTAGAAACTCAACTAAGTGTAAAACCCACTTTGGGACTGTTCTCCCGTCGATACCAGAGATGTCCGGTCGACCGGCACCAATGAGTTTTTGTCCTTATCTGAGTTTCGAATGTTCCATTTCTCCAACGACTATATTCTATCCGGACGACCGATATACTAGGTAGGTCGACCGGTCTTTGCTTCGGTAGACCTGACAACTGAATTGCGGTCAACCGAGGCATGGACAGAAGGCCTTTAACCTTTGATTTAAGGCACTTCGGTCGACCTAATGTCTAGTGGCAGTCGACCGGAGCTGTCATTTCAAGGCCAAAATTATAGCCGTTGTGACCAACAAAGCTTGTATATTCTAGCCCTATAAAAAGCTTTTAAAGCAGAATTTTTCACAACTAATCTAGCCATAAGAGGGCATAAGCATATAAACTTTCTAAACATACAAGCAAACACTTTGTGCTTAAATTCCAAATCATTCAAAAGCATTTGTGTTGAGCTTAAACTTCATCTAGCCTTCTATTCTCAAAGAGTGATTAGAGCTTATATTGTATATCCATTCCAAGAGGGAATTCTTTATAGTGAGCTAAATTGTAAATTTCCTCAGAAAGAGATAGGTTACCCAGGCTTTTCATTTGTGAGAACTAGTTCTTTGTGGGCTAGCAAAAAGCTCTTAGAGAACTTCACTCTTGGTGAGTGGTTGAAAGTCCTATGTGTAGGTAAAAGACCTCTTTGTGAGGCAAACACTCTTTGTGAGTGGAGAATTCTTAGTGAAGCAAAAGGTCCTAAGAGTAGACACAAGTCCTCTTTGTGAGGCCAAACACTTTTAGTGAGTGGAGTCTTCTTTGTGAAGCAAAAGTCCTCATTTGTTGAGGCAATTGTAAAAGGTTGAACCCACCTTGCATGTGTTGTGAAGGGTATCCTTTAGTGGATGTTGAAATCCTTAGGGTGTGCCCTAAGTTAGTGGATGTAGATTCTTTATGAATCGAACCACTATAAATCATTGTGTTAGTTTTCTCTATCCCTACTCCTTTACTTTATAGTTCATGAATTGTTATAACTTGTATACTTGTTTACATGAACTATTTTCCTAGGATAGAAACTGTCACTTGCATCCAAGCTTTATATAATTGCTTCACTTAAGTCATCTAAGTTGTCTTGATGATAATTGAATTACCTTATGTGTTTAAACAATATACTTGTTGTTAAGGTGAACACTTGTGCATAATAAGTTTTAGAAAAACTTATGGTACCAGGGAGTATGAGACAAAGTCAACGCGACTGTTTGGTTCTGAAATTGGGGAACAATTAAGTAATGTTATTACAGAGTACAAAACACAAGACTTGTAGGGGGGAGAGAGAGAGAGAAGTAACACCTTGCAATGGTAGTTAAATAGAAGAAGAAAATCACATTCTTTGAGCTACCTTATTGGAATGGAAGGACAATTTATGTCCACATAATATTGATGTGATGCATATTGAAAAAAACGTCTATGATAATATTGGAAGCAAGTTATTGGATGTTCCGGGAAAATCAAAGGATACTTTAAATTCTAGACGTGATTGGACGTGATGAGACTCCAAACATCTTGGCATCCTCAGGTTGAGAATGGCATCACAAGGCAACGTCCTACCTACGACCTTGAGATCGTGGGTTCGATACCCTCTTCGCGTATGGGGCATGCTTTAAATTGTCTCCCTTTCTAGGGTTATCTCCTTCTCCTCTTGTGAGGTACGCCCGTCTAGACTTCAAAAAAAGAAGAAGTTGAGAATGGAAATATATCCATTCATAATGCCTGCTTGTTATTCTTTGAGCAAAGATGATTACCAACACAAGTTGGCTCAATTGATAAGGATTTGGCACGTCTTTACAAATGTCAAGTGTTCAATTCCCGCTGCCGACGTGAAGATTGTATTTGTGGGTGATCTATAAGTACCCTTGTAAGCTACTTATGATCTTTAGGGCCTGTCCTGACCCGTGGTGGTGATCGGAGGCGAACCCACCCAAACTTTTTTTCACCAAAAAAAAAAAAAAGAAGATGACAAGTATTTATTTTGTAAAGTGTTGAAGGATGTGAAAGTCTTGGATTATTTTTCTTCTAACATCTTCACATGTGTGCATTTACAAGAAAGTAGCATATGAGTCTAAAAAGTCATGATAATGCAACAGTTACTTCCTCTGGCGATTCGAAGAGTATAACTTCCTTAAATTAATAGGAAAACCTGGTAATTCTTAACATTGTATAAAGTATGATACAAGTTCTAATGTCTTTGCAGAGGTGTAAGCTTCAGGTTCCATGGTACAAGTTAGAATATAGTATAGAAATAATAAAGTGTGCTGAAAAACATTATTTTTGTTACCATTCATCTTACTTATATGATATTTTGAGTCTCAAATAAGCGGTTGATCTATAATAATCTCCTAAATCGCATCTTAGTCCTGATAGGGTTAACATATCTTAAAGTCTCTCAAGTCTTCTTTGGTAAAGATAAATCTGTAAAATACACTGAGCTTACTATAGACAAAATTCAAACATAATTTGGGTAGGTATTTTACACATAAGAGTGCTGGAAAATCATTTTAAATAATCATATAAGCCCACACTTGCCTTTCATGGAGTAGTACTGTTAAGAAAAAATCATACTAGACTGACAATGATTGGAAATTTATTCAAACAAATGCTAAGCCTTTAAATATTCTTCATTGTTCTCTTGATGTAATAGAGTACGTACAACAAAGTATCAACATGTTAATCATCCAAAGATGTTCGGGACAAGCTGGAAGTTACCTATGAGGGAACTAACTTGATGTAGAAGTATATGATTAACATGCTGCAGAGAGACTATGTGATGTCTTCTATGAAACCTGATGAAAGTGTGTCAGCCATGAACTATATGTTTATTGACATCATGAACTCTCTCTCGTTAGTAAGGAGTGTTCATAACAAGAGCTAGTAAAGAAAAACCTTAGGTCTCTGACGAAAAATGGGAATCTAAAGTGACTGTTTTTTATGAGGCTAAAGATCTAACCATTTTTGGTTATGATGAATTAATAGGATCACTGCTAACCCTGATGATGTCTAGAGGAAAATATTCTGAGAGAAACAAATGAGTGATTTTACATTAAGAGTATCTTCAAAGGATAAAAATGAAAATCCAAGTGATTTAAAAGAGAATGAGCTAGCTCTTCTAGCCTGACGATTCAAGAATTTCTATAGAGAAGGTGTCACACCCCGTAACCGGAATGGTGACATGGCAGTGTCTTATTGGTTAATGAGACACAAAAGCCCAAAACATAGTATGTTAGAGAAAAGAGAATTCCATTATGTAAAATCCATAAGTTCCAAAATACAAAAGCGGAAGTCGAAATGCTGAAAGGAAAAAGATACTAGTTATTACATTGTTAATAAGTCTAACAGTTCAAAGGGAACAACTAAAGGAAATAAAGTGTTCAACAACTAAAGTAGATTATCATCACTCGTCATAAGGCCCATCCCAGGCATCCTCCTCATAGTAAGGTTCCTCATCTACATCACCTGCACAATAAGAAAGAAAATGGAGTGAGCTTCGGGACTCAGTATGATCCACGCAATCCTTGTGATGAAATAACAAACAAGACACAAAATGGTTTCCCGTTTCCCAAAATACCCCTAAGGAAATGATACAAGACACGACACGCTTAACACTATAAATATACTGAAAATACATTGAGGGTACACTGCACAAAGATAAACACTTGAGCAACAACTTAGGCAAATAACCACCATCTTCACATCAAACACTACACTTCGGAATGTGCTACAACACCATGCTCCACTCATAAGGCACAACATAAATACACGAAGTATGACACTACGAAAAATGCTACTGCTAAGATATGCACACACATACACACTTCCCACAATTAGAGCTTAATACCTATTCAAGACTCTGCGACAATAACTGTAACGGTCCTAACAACCAGCCTAGTTAGGAAGGCCCAAGTATTTCAACACACGGGTTCAGTATAATCCCCTGAACGAACGGGTCCAATCTTTAAGGATCCATCCTACATTGTATCATCATCTAACACCTTGGAATCCACAAAACCATTACAGTATCAATGATAGCCACATCAGGTTAAAGCCCAAGAAGATCAACACGAATCACAAGATCTCTCGGGATCTATACATTTCATGTTTTAATTTGAATAAATCTTGTCATTTAGTGTTTCCTAGATACTAGCTCAAATGGGGCGACGACTCAGTCGACCAAAACTAATTACGGCGACACGACACATCCAAATATTGACGACTCCAAGTAATTCAATTAGACAATACCAATTATTCCAAGTTGCTAATTACATCTAGCAATTATCAAGTAACAAATAGACAACAAGTAGAACCAATAACATCACCAATTCATATACCATAGCAAATAGAAATCACAATTTCCATAACGCACAATTATCACTATCGTTTGATCCAATTGATGAACTAAAATGTAATAAACAGTTTATGCTTCAATAATAACATAATCATGACTGAATTTACAAGTTATAACAATGAAAACGCAATAGGGTAGGATTCATACCTTTAAAGCCAGCAAAACACGCAAATTCAATAATCACAAGTGTGCAGAAATTTCCCAGAAAAGCAGTCCCACTCTCGGTGTGATATCTCTTCACTCCGAACTCCGATTAAGATTCCGCTTTTTCTCACTCGAAGCTAACTTCATTGCGATCGTTTTGATATCTTGATAGTCAAACCGGACTAGAATTACCCTCTCAAAAGTTCGCTCCAAATTTGGCAGAAACTCTCTTTCTTTTTCTTTCCTTCTTTTCTTTCTTCTCTCTCAATTTGATAACCTCCCAAAGTGCAGGATTTCTGCAATAACTCCCACCAAAAGCTTTCAAATAATTGCACTCTAAGTCCCTCAACCTCTCAAAAATTGCCATCATGTCCTCACACACCCAGAACACATTTTATAACATATAACACATCAAAAAGTCACTAGACACATAACACTTAGCATACAATTCATGTGATCAAATTGGTACAACATATAAATTATGCAATAAACATAATTAAGTCACGTAATCACATAGGAAAAAAGTCCCGAGTATTACAGAAGACAGTGGTAACTTAAGAAAGTCAACTAAAATAAGCTCATCTCCACGAGATTAAACCCATCCTAAAAGGGAGGCGACAGAGCTTTGTGCTATAAATGCTACAAACCATGACAAACCAGAAAAAATTGTCACTGGCTGAGAAAAATCTACATAAGTAAAGAAGGGAGAAATCTAAGAAAGCTTTGGTAGTTGGAACTTGGAGTAGTAGTGAAGACTCGAGTTCTGGTAAGGAATAAGAATCATATGAACAAGCCAACATATGTTTCATGTCACTAGAAGAAAGAGAAAGTAGACAAAAAGCTAAAAAAAAACTCTGCTGAGTCAACTTGAACTACAAGAGATAAAAGTTTGATTGTCGAGGAAAATATGGATTGTCAAGAAGGAGACAAATCGAGAGCAGCGACTCTAGTACGCCGCTTGCTGCATTGATACGCCGAGGTCCGAGGGGAGCTCGTAGACAGTATGTGGGATCGTCTAGTCAACAACTTAGATAGGATCCAATTCCTTCACGGACACTAGTTAGGGGAAGTGGAACAAGATATGAAGCTTAATATAACACACCACCACTACCACCAAACAACCCACCACAACCACAATATAGCGTACCACCTCCATTACCACCACCATATATTTTATCCCCACCGCAATATAATGTACCGCAACTACCCCCACCAGACAATGCAGGGGCGGCTCCAGACTTATAAGCTACCTTATGTTAGCCCAAGTGTTCCAAACCCAACAACATCAATAACAACAGCCACAGAATCAGAATGTCGGGGCTCCACGAGTTTAGAGAGTTGAGGTAGATCCGGGAATGTATTGTGAGTGTATGAAGAAGATGAGAATGGTTTCCTTTGATGGGGCATGAGTCCATATCAGGCAGAGACTTGATTGGAGGAGATATAACAACACTTTCGTATTATGAGGGTGCCTGAGGATATGAAAGAGGGTGTAATAGTGCATTTTCTGATTGCGGAAGAATCTTAGTGGTGGAAAGGTATGGGGCCTGTTTATGCTCAAGGTGGTCTATCACTTGGGATAGATTTAAGAAAGTTTTCTTGGACAAGTATTTCCCAAAGACTTTCAAGATTGTTAGGCATAATGAATTCTTCGACTTGAGGCAGACTGAGGGGATGTCGGTTTCAGCATATGCTAGTAAGTTCAACCATTTGGGTAAGTATGCTACTACTATCGTACAAGATGAGGAGATGAGGACTCAGAGGTATGTGTGAGGGCTGATGCCTCGTATTAGGGGTAGATTGTCAAGATACTGTCCTGCTACCTTTATGGATGCATATCAAAGGAGTTTGGATATAGATGAGGAGATTAAGAGTACCGAGGCGGATATGAAGAGGCCTTATTCAGCTATGTCACAAGGCCAAGATCCTCATCCTAACTCTGCTAATCTTGTGGCTCATAAGAGGTTTGCTTCCACCTCGGGACCAATGAACACATTTAGGCCATAGAATGTGACATGAGCAAATTTGACTATGATTAGAGGACCCACATGGGCACCAAATAATTCTCAGAACTTAAGGGAGTGTTATAAATGTGGAAGGAGACATATCGAGGATTGTAGATGGATTTCTGGGGCATGTTTCAGATGTGGAAAGACTGGTCACCAAGTTAGCCAATGTACAACTCCAGTTCATGTCACATGACAGACTTCAGGGTCGGCACCAAAGGCAGGAGGCATCGGGGCTAAGCCTAATGCTTGGGTCTTTTGCCTTTCCTCAGTAAAAGGAGGGAAAAGATACGGGTACACCGACAGGTACAATTATGTGACTATGTGGTTATTGTATTCCTTATATTGTTAGGTTGTATATAGTATCATACTTGCTATTTGAATGCCTATAGAGCCTTTTTTATTTAGTAGGGAAGTGTTAGTATCTATGTCGTAGGGAGTGCAAATTTCGGGACGAAACTTTTGTAAGGGGGAATAATGTAATACCCGTAACTTTTTTCTTACGTGTAATTAATTGTGTAGGCGTAATATATTTCGTGTGATTATGTGATTGCGTGTCTATTTAATTTTATACTTGTTGCGTGTTATATTGTGTACGCTTGTTGATGGGCATTTTGTGCGAGTATCGTAGTTGGGGGATGTAGTTGTAATTCACTTAGATGAGTAGTTTAATTAGATATGGAATTGGTATAGGAATTAATTAAGAATCTTAATAGGATTGGGAGAGTGCCATAATTATAATTAAAATAAAAATAAGGGAATATATATATATATATATATATATATATATATATATATATACATATTCTTCCATGATCCCCCTATATTGAGAGGGGGGGATCATGGAAGAGGGAATAATATAATAAAAACAAAAAGAATAAAAAAGAAACAAAGTGTGGGTAGCAAGAGGGGCTAGGGGAATCGTGCATAATAATTGATTATTGGTTCTCGCTTTGGATTGATCGATTTTACATGTTGCTATAATCAATTTCAATTACTATATATATATATATATATATATATATATATATATATATATATATATATATATATATATATATGCGATCATTACTGTGATTCGTGTAATAGAATCTACTAAATGACAGGACTCGTTCGAATGATATAAACGTGAGCACAATGAAGTGTGAATGTGTTGATCCATGAGATCATGTGATATGTGTAGCACTTCATGGACCTTCACCTGATGAGGAAAAATTATTGGGACTGTAACGGTTTTGTGGAGTCCAATGTGTTGGATTATGATACAATGTAGTGTTGTAAAAATTATTTTTTCTCAAAGAATTAATGTGTCGTGAGGACATATTTGAGCTAAAATATTTATATCTTACACCGCTCGGTTTTGAATGTTATTTAGTTTATCACGAAGTAGGTTGCGCAAACTTCGCAATGATATATAACATGTGAGAAAACCAATTCTTGGTGTGAATGATAAATTGGTATAAAGTGGGGTGGATAAAATGTGGTAAATGAGTTTTTAGACCCACATCCCATATGGGAAACCTTTGGAAGTGTTTTTCACTTTATAAGGAAAAGTGGTTCAAATGGGTTTAAATTGTATTACCACTATTATGCCTCAAGTGATAACCTCGTGTGCGCCCGCGCAGGGAGTGCAGGGGGTGCAAACGGAATGTCTGTTGATACCAAATTAGCTTGAATTTGTGTGCAGGCGCGACCTGCGTACACGAATGCCTAACAAAAAAAACTCGCGGGCCAGATCAGCCACATTTTTGCTACTGGTTTGAATTTTGATATTCGAATTCTACTGAACTAATTGTAGTAACAGTCAGCATTAAAGAGGGTAATGGCATTAGACAGTAACAACAATACTAATGCTGTGCTTTATGGTTTCGACCGTAACAGGCAGGTTTTATTGCGAGATTAAACCTGGGCTGTTACAAGTCTCATTTCAGTGGCTACAAAAGGCAGGCCAGATCAGCCACGTTTTTGCTACTGGTTTGAATTTTGATATTCGAATTCTACTGAACTAATTGTAGTAACAGTCAGCATTAAAGAGGGTAATGGCATTAGACAGTAACAACAATACTAATGCTGTGCTTTATGAGTTTGAGCATGTAACAGCGTGTTTTATTGCGAGATTAAACCTGGGCTGTTACAAGTCTCATTTCAGTGGCTACAAAAGGCAGGCCAGAGGTGCCAGGAAGGGCATCCAAAATATCTTTTTTCTCCCTTCTGCATTCTGCATATATTTCTGCATAAACAAATCATATTTTTCAAGAGTTCTGCTGTTACCAGTTCGGTTCGAAGGTTCTACTTCTTTTGCTTCAGAGAAACAGAAAGTGTGTGGGCGTTGTTCATTGGAGTTCTGTGTTCAAGAGAGTCAGAAGCTGATAAAAGGCTAGACATATAGAACTTAAGGGGAAGTGGTACACTGCTGTCTCGTCCAGGAATCAATCCAAACACCGGTTAAGGTTTCAGTATTGTTTATTACTGTTTTGTTTTATCTGTAAATATACAGCAGTAACATTTTTTCCAGTTCAGTATATTTTTTTTTATATATTGAAATGTACTGTTTTCAGTCTTCAGTTTCTATTCAGAAGTTTTCAAAACTATTTAGAAATTATAAAATACAGTGCGGTTATTATTTTTTCCAGATTTTAATTTTTTCTATTCAACTTTTTATTTCACTATTCATAAATAAGTTTTTCAGTATTTCTAGAAAATTTCTTACAGTCTTAAGTTCTATACTATTATTATTTATGTGTTTATTTTCTGGTGCTATTTCTATAATAATTTACAGACTTGGTTTCTGTTTTATTATAGAGAAATGGCAAACACTGAAAATTAATCTGCTGCAACTGAAATAGGCACTAGTTCTGGTAATGTTCTAGTTGGAGTTCCAACTACATCTGTTCCTTTTTTCGGTAATCAAACAAGCGGTACTGGGACCGTTTTTCCTTCTTTTGTGGTTGCCATGCCAAACCGACCAATTCATTTTGGTCAGTTTGACAAACCTGAAATGTTTAAGGGTGGCACCAACTTTAAGTTGTGGTAATAAAAAATTATATTTTTTCTTTCCACTCAACATCTGATTCGGTTTATCACTGAAGATAAACCGATGGAGGACAGTATGAAGGGATTCATGGGCGGAAACTCGTTCCAAACACCCATGAGTCCTCCCCTGAAGGATCCGCTCATACGAAACCGAACCGAAAACAGCGATAAAGAACTTACATGTTTCGGATTCAAGAAGCTACTTCTTGAATGGAGGATGACGTTTCTTGATCAGTTTCTTGCCACCACCGGATTTCCCTTTGCGGAATATCCCTCTACCGGTATCCACGCGACGAAACGAGCAGCGATTGCTAGCTCTTCGTCTCTCTCAAGTTCGGGAATTAGAGAAGGGAAAAAGGGGAAGGCAGAAAGAAAAACGGTTTTTCTTTTGGTCTAGGTATTTCGGCTGATAACAACTAGTGCCTAGGGTTTCGGGTTAAGAGATGTTATATAGAGTGTGGGAGTTGGTTCCCAGAACAACTCCCATGTCTACTCAACTTCTCTCGGCTGTGGGAGACTCTGAATCCCACGTCCCCTAGACTTCCGCTGGTAGTGGGAGTCTTTATCGGATAATGGCTCCCACGTAATCCCAGCTACGGTTAAATACCAAAATTGCCCCTATCTCTAATTCGAATAATAAACACTTTATTATTTTCAGAAAAACATATGTCAGATACAATGAACCTAGACACTTTCTAGATTCATTGAATCTGGACATGAAGCTCGTTAGCTCGTCTATGCGTGTGACCCTGTAGGTTCATATCACAATGGCAATGAAAACACACTTGTTAGTAGTGTGAGTTCATAAGTCACAAGCGGTCCCTAGCAGGACATTGTGACTACCCAAAGTGAATGAATTACAACGGAACCTAATGTCAATCCACTATTTAATCCCTTTGTCTCGCGATATCCTAATTAAGCATAAGGCATGGTGGTCGTCACCCTTATTAAGCTTAATTATATTTATGCTCGATCTCCAGGTAGACTGTTTCGACAAATAGCATTTGATAACCACTTTATCAAATACTCCCTCCGTCCCAAATTATCTGTCCACATTTCTATTTTAGTGTGTCCCAAATTATTTGTCCACTTTCTAAATAAAGGATTCATTAATGATGATTTTTCCAATCCTACCCTTCACATTAAATATTGGAGAGAGAAAAATAAAGAGAGAAAAAGAGGTGAATTAAATTGGAAGTAACATTAAATAGGGTTATGTTTGACATTTTATCATATTTCACTCTAGAATTTGATGAAATCTTAATCCCCGTGCAAAATACAAAGTGGACAGATAATTTGGGACGGAGGGAGTACATTTGAGCACGGCCATGCATTTAAACAGTCTTTCCCTATCGAGGGGCCCATGGATATCTCTCTCTAATAATAGAGAGGGACAAATTCCTTACAATGTCTCTCACATTCAAGCTATGATAGGACACTACATCCGATCATCAGTCGTATTGATTACTCTGTTACAAGTAACGTCCGACTGAGTCAAAACGTGGCTCCATTCATACTAGAATCAATGAAGACATAAGGTCTAAGGATTCTAAAATAGTATTGAGGAAGTAATACTTATGACTTATGACCATGAAGTATTACTTCTCTGACGGATCACGTCCAATACAATGTATCCCTATATATTGCATCTATGATGTGATTTGTATCCATTACACATGATCAGTAAAACAAGATCATCAATCAACAATCATACTAGTTTTATTTCATAGTAATTAAGCATTACATAAAACTAGGGACTTCTAGAATAGTAATTACATAAGCTAATGAGTTTTACTATCAAATCACACATTTGATAATCAAAAGCAAAATTAACTATTCAATTACATGCTCAAAAGATAACAAAACGCACAACATGTGCTAATGGTCCTAGGGCACTACTAACACAGTAATGATCCTAAATCTGAAATCACGGTACGAGCATGGCTAAGTGCGGACTACCTCTGTCGACACGGTATATTAATGAACTTAGATGATTCCCTGTATCAGTTGTACTATAAAAAAAAGTACAGCAAAAGATTTATGGGAATCTCTATTGAAAAATATATTGTGGACGATGCGGGGTCCAAAAAGTTTATAGCGGCTCGTTTCTATGATTTCAGAATGGTGGATGGAAAGTCTGTTCTTGAACAGAGTGAAGAGTTTCAAAAGATATATCATGATCTTACCGTTGAGGGCATGGGAATTAACGACTCTTTACAAGTGGCGTTATTGATTGAGAAGCTCCCTCCTTCTTGTGATGATTTCAAGCATTACCTGAAACACAAGAAGAATGAAATGACTCTGGAAGATCTGATGTTGAAACTGAGGATTGAACAGGACTCTAGAAAGATGAGTAAGAAGCCTAGTAGCTCTGTTGCTAAGGCAAATATAGTTGAGACAGAAAACTCAAGGACTAATGCTAAGAGAAAGCGTCCAAATGAGTCAAAGGTTTCAAACTCAAAGTTTAATGGAATCTGCTATGTGTGTGGTAAACCTAACCACAAAGCTAAGGATTGTTGTAGTCGAGTTGTGGTAACTAACAAGAACAAGAGAAATCCTGGTGCTGGAAACAAGAACCGGACTCAGAAGGCTGTCCAAGTTAATGTGGCAGAAGATGGAAGGATAGGCTCTGGAATAGAAGACATGCATCTGGTAGCTGTCATTTCAAAGGTAAACTTGGTTGGAGGCAACTAAAAAGAGTGGTTTGTTGATACGAGGGACACTCGTCACATCTGTGCTAATAAGTGGATGTTCAAGACATACCAAGCGGTAGAAGATGAAGTCTACTATATGGAGAACTCTGTGACCTCCAAAGTAGAGGGAAAGGGCTCTGTTGTCCTGAAAATAACATCGGAAAAGGAGGTGACTCTGACTGATGTGTGCCATGTGCCACAGATCCGGAAGAACCTCATTTCGGGAATAGTGCTGAACAACAAAGGTTTTAGACTTGTCTTTGAAGCAAATAAGTTTATTCTTACCAAGAGTGGTGCCTTTGTGGGAAAAAAGTATTTAGCTGGTAGTTTATTTAAAATGAATGTAATGATTGTATTACCAGGTACTGAGCCAATTGGCGTTAATGTAACTGAGGCTTCCACTAGCTCAGCTGGGAAAATTGCCCAAGAGGTTAATAAAGATGTTAAATTTGCTTATTCTGTTGAGTCTTTTAATTTATGGCATGATAGACTAGGTCGTGTAATTATTAAAATGTATACAAAAGTTAGTTTCATTAAACTTACTTCCAAAATTTAACATTGATAAAAATTACAAGTGCGAGACTTGTATTGAGGCAAAGCTAGCTAAATCATCTTTCCATTCAATTGAAAGAAGTTCAGAACCGTCAGACTTAATTCACACTGATGTTTGTGATTTAAAATATGTGCAATCAAGAGGCGGTATAAATTACTTCATCACTTTTATTGACGATTGCACAAGATTTTATAATGTTTACTTAATGAGAAGTAAAGACGAAGCAATAACTATGTTTAGCCATTATAAAGCTGAAGTTGAAAATCAACTTGGCAAGAAAATTAAAAGGCTAAGAAGTGATAGGGGTGGAGAAAATGTTTCTCCATTTGAACAGTTGTGTGCTGAAAATTGGATAATTCATCAAACAACTGCACCCTATATTCCAGAACAAAATGGAATAGCAGAGTGCAAAAATAGAACTCTTAAAGAGATGATGAATGCAATGCTCACTACAAGAAAACAGTTAAATAGCTACCAAAATTAGCGACCGAAATTTTCAGTCACGCCGTTAACGACCGAATACCGACTGAATGGAAATCGAAAAATTAACGGTCACTATTCTGTCGCCACTTCGTCGGCCATATCGGTCCCATTTACCAAATTAAAATGACGTCGTTTTGTACTTTGTAACGACCATTTACCGACGGAATACATAACGACATCGTTTTGATGTTTTATTTCTCTAAAAAAATAAGGTTCAAAATTAATTAAATAATGACCGAATAGAGACAGAACCTAACGACCGCTTAGTGACGGAACGTAACGACCGATTACAGACGGAATACATAACGGTGTCAAAACGACGTCGTTTTGATATTTTATTCCTCTAAAAAAATAAGGTACAAAATTATTTAAATAACGACCTAATACCGACGGAATATATGACGACCGAATACCGACGGAATATAACGACCGCATACCAACGGAATAAATAACGGCTTAAAACAACGTCGTTTTAGTGGCTTTATCAAAAAAATATAAAAGGCACTCAGTCTTCTTCCTTCTTACACCGACTGAAAATTTCCGTAACCTAAATCCTCTTATCTTCTCGGTCGCCTAATTCCTCTTCTCCGCCATCTCTGACGCCGCCATCTCCTTCTTCTCCCAGAGTAAGTGGTTTCCTTCCTTTTCAATTTTTTTTTTCCTGAAATTAATAATAGCTTAAATGTAAATTAACTTTTTTATTCACATTGTCAGCCACATTAGAATCTCCTCTTTTCTTCTCTTTTCCTCAGATATTTCTTCATTCAAATGTACTATTTTATTTTTCCAGTTTTTATTTTTTTTGTGGTTTTGTTTGTGCAGATTTACCAAAAATCCCTTTTATCTTGAACAATAAATAGCACGTTTTAAAACTGAAAAATATTTGTTTTGGGATTTTTGTTGTGGGTATCACATATTCAGTTGAAGTTTTTCTGTTACTTTTTTTGTAACTTTACTTGTTACTTTATTTTGAGATTCCAACTGCAAAATTCGGTTGAAGTTTTTTCTGAGAATTATTTTCACTTTTTAGGGAAGCTATTGTATTCAAAAGGAAAAAAAGACTAGGAAAAAAAATAGTAATTCAAGAAAATTCTCAATGAATCCCAGGATCTTCATGCTATTCTTCTGATAGGAATATTTATTACACATATTACATTATTAAATGTTTTTTTAGCAGTTGTTACTATATATATACACATAGAGAGAGAGGTATTACATATGATGTAGATATTATATGATTTTTTCTTTTTGAGAGGGAATATTACATAAAATTCTTAAAAATGTGCTCATTTGACAATCTACAAAAATTCTGATAGTGTTTTGGATTTTGTATTGGTGCAATTGGTTACTCTCAATGTCATTCATGAATGAAATTTCAAGAATTATGTGTATTGTTGTTTCTGAAATTTCTGGAATTATGTGAATGAATGAAACTGGTTTGGTGTTTTGTAGGTCCTGATACTAAATCAAGTATTGTTGGTGGCTTGGTTTGCCTTTATTTCTACCTGTTTTGTGGGGCATAAATTTTAAAGTGGTAGGCAACCTTCATTAATTCTAGTATGGTCATGATCCTTTTAGTTCGTGTTGTTTTTTTAATTGATCATGCTTATATTTTCAATTGAGTATTTATGGAGGGTTATATTCTAGTTAACCCCATCTTGTACGACAAATATCAATCACTAATTGCTACTGCATCATTCTCATAGAATCTATGCAAGAATCATATTTTTGCTGCTGCTTTTATGGTGATTTGAGTTTTATTTCTTTGTTACCTATTTTAAGTGTACTCCCTCATAAGTAACTTCATAATTTAGAGTGTGATCTTCTATCATTGTTCCTAAGCAGAGTAGTATATCTTAATTGTTTTTCTATGTTTTTTGTTCTTTTCTCTGTTATGCATAATCCGATAGATATTAGTTATGCTTATTGTTCTCTATGTTGTTTCTTTTAGTGTTGAAAATATCCATAGATATCAGTGAATGAAAACTAGACCAAAACTAGTTTAAGTAAGTCTTAATACTAAGATTAGATTAAATGAGTATTCATGTTCGTTTTACGTTAGTATAACGGCGTATTTTTATGAAACATGTTATATGTACTTTTGTATTGATTTTTTAATCCGACCAATCTGTAATTCAGAGATCCCTCACCCCTGCTTCGTACTCACATCTCAAAGCCATCAATCGACGATGCCACCACCTCCACCTCCGATCGTTTATCTCAAATTACATTTGAATTTAGCACTACAAGAAAACAGTTAAATAGCTACCGAAAACAGTTACATTTGTCCTTTAATTTTTGCTACTTCTTAAGCCTCCTTATTGGCGGACACTTCTGATAAGACACAACATTGATGTCATGCATAATGAGAAAAATGTGTTTGATAACGTCTTTAACACCGTGTTGGACGTGAAAGGTAAAAGTAAGGACAATGTAAAGGCTAGAGCGGATGTTGAAAGGTATTACAGTCGGCCAGAATTGAATATTAAACACGATGGCCGAGGTAAAGCAACGAAACCGAAGGCATGTTTCACTCTTACCAAGGCACAAAAAGAGATGGTTTTGCAGTGGGTTAAAGAATTAAGGCTCCCAGATGTATATGCATAGAATTTGGCACGATGCGTTGATATGAAAGAGTTGCAAATGTCTGGAATGAAGAGTCACGATTCTCATGTATTCATGGAGAGACTTATCTCTATAGCACTTAGAGAAGTACTACTGGTAAGTGTTTAGGGACCTTTGGCTGAACTTAGTTTGTTCTATAGAGATTTGTGTTCCCCAAAGTTGAGTGTGGCGCATATGCAAGAATTGGAGGACACTATTGCTATTTTATTGTGCAAGTTAGAGAGAATATTTCCTCTGGGATTTTTTGATGTGATGGAACACTTGCCAGTTCACCTTTCTTACGAAGCCAAAGTTGGTGGCCCGGTACAGTTTAGGTGGATGTACCCGTTCGAGAGATAACAACCAATGTCTTTTTGATCTCAACTTCATTTTTATTTTCATGTACGTATTTACAATGTGACTAACTACTTATGCTTTAAGTAGATACTTGCACCATCTAAAAAAGAAAATAAAAAACAAGGCCAGGGTTGAGGGGTCAATTTGCAATGCATACTTAGTCAAAGAAGCTGCTACATTATTTAGCTATTATTTCGAACCCCACGTGAAAACGAAAGTTACAACCATTGGGCGAAATGATGGTGAAGACGAGACCAGTGGACCAGATGTATTATCAATTTGCAACTTACCGGGAAGATCATTTGGAAAAAAAAAAGATTTTATTATCTGATAAAGATTATAAAACAGCCATGAATTATATCCTGGTGAATTGTGAAGAGGTCGAACCATATATTCAGTAAGTAAACCCATCTGTTGGTTCATTTTTGTGATATAATTAAAAGTAGCCAAATCACAATATTGTCATTTAATTTGTAACTCAGGAAATTTGTCAGTGAAGTACATGACCAAACTCCACAGATAACGGAGGAAGAACTTCAAAGCCGAGTTTATAATGATTTTTCCAAATGGTTTGGAACTCATGTAAGTTGGTATTATGTAGAAATGTACTTGTCTTAAGAATGCCTAAACTAAACTAATTTAACTTTCGTTGTTCTCAACAGATACATAGCCTTCCGGAATATTCCGAAAGGTTGTTGAAAAATCTGTCATGGGGCTCGTCAAGGAGAGTGATGTCATGCACCGGTTACTTTGTTAACGGTTATAGATTTCACACAAAAGCCCACAACGATGGAAAAGGAACGACAAACAATGGGGTATGGGTTAAAGGAGATTATTACGGAGAGTTAAAGCAAGTCATTGAGGTTGAACTTGCTGGAGTACCTCATCAAAAAATAATTCTTTTCAAATACGACTGGTTTGATTCTACTCCAAATCTAGGTTTGAGGGTGCATCCTCAATATAAACTTGTAGAAAATACATAGGAAAAGAACGTACCAGGGTTACGATCCATTTGTATTTGCTTCCCAATGTCAACAAGTCTACTACACACCTTATCCGGATAGTAAGACAACATCTAGGGCTTATTGGTTGGCTGTTTGTCGGTCCAAACCACGTCTAATTGACGTTCCTGGTGTTCCTATACCGTATCAGGAGGAAGTACGCGAGGAGGAGTCCAGTCGCATTAATCAAACTGTTACTGAAGTTGGTCAACTTACATATCGGTAAGGGAAAATTGAAGTTGTGGTTGTGGCCGGTACGAGCCGTGTTGTTGTTGTTGATGATGATGATGATGATGATGAAATTATGTCGGGTGATGATAATTCTGAAAAACAGGATGAATTTATGTCGGAGGATGATTTAGAATGATTACTCTTTTTCTCGCTTCTTGGAATTCCATAAATTAATTGTCGTATTGTATAACTTTTTATCATAATTCAAAGTGGTAATTTTATTGCCATAAAATAATTTGATTCTTGAATTTTCAGATTGCAAGGAGTTTATGAGAAGTGTAAACTTTGATTGTGAGTGTTGTAATATAATAATAAGTGCACACTTTGATTGTGAGTTTTGATAATTCTAAGTGTGCACTTTATTGTGAGTATTGTAATGTAATGAGAAATGCACACTTTGATTGTGAGAGTTGTAATTCAAAGTGTGCACTTTGATTGTGAGTATTGTAATGTAATGAGAAATGCACATTTTGATTGTGAGAGTTGTAATTCAAAGTGTGCACTTTGATTGTGAGTATTGTAATGTAATGAGAAATGCACACTTTGATTGTGAGAGTTGTAATTCAAAGTGTGCACTTTGATTGTGAGTACTGTAATGTAATGAGAAGTGCGGACTTTGATTGTGAGTGTTGTAATGTAAATGAGAAGTGCGCACTTTGATTGTGAGTATTGTAATGTAAATGCGAAGTGTAAACTTGGTTATGTAATGTTATTTTTGGGTTTATTGATTATTTTTGCTATTTGGGATCTTATTAATACTGTTTCTGTTTTGTATTTCTGTGCAGCTGTTTTTTATAATACGGATTTAATTAAATTTCAGATTTATTTTTTTAAATAAAAAACAATTTAGCAACCGAATATCGGGTGCTATATTAGCCATCGGTATTTGGTCATTAACCAGTCAAAAGTCAACAATGTTGACTATTCGGTCGGTAAATAGACTCTGAATATTCGGTCGCTAGACTTTCCGTCGGTATTCGGTCGTTCTATAGTCCTAGTCATAAGTCAACAATGTTGACCAGTCGGTCGATATTCGGTCAGTAAATAGACTCCGAATGTTCGGTTGCAAGACTGTCCGTCGGTATTCGGTCGTTATATAGTGCAAGTCAAAAGTCAACAATGTTGACCATTCGGTCGGTATTAGGTGGGTAAATAGACTTCGAATATTCGGTCGCTAACTTTCTCTCGATATTCGGTCGTGAATTTGCTTTGCAACGAAAAATACACAACCACGTCATTCGATCGTTAATCGGTCTTTAAACTGAGTTTAGCGACGGAAATGTCCGTCTCTGTAACACAGTTTTCTTGTAGTGGCTAATAAGTTTTGGCTCACCCCATAATTTGTAGGGGAAGCTTTGCTTTCCGCAAATCACATCCTAAATAGACTACCACATAAGAGACTAGGTAAAACTCCTTATGAATTATGGAAAGGTCACGCACCTTCTTATAAGTTCATAAAAGTTTGGGGATGTCTATCAAAGGTTCCAATTCCGCCTCCTAAGCAGACGAGAATAGGACCTAAAGCGGTAGATTGTGTGTTTATAGGATATGCACGGATAGTAGTGCTTATAGATTTTTAGTGCATAAATCAGATAACTCTGAAGTGCATGTAAATACAATTATTGAGGCTAGGGATGCTTCCTTCTTTAAAGGAATTTTTCCTTACATTAAGCGTTCAAGCTTAGACCCTAAAATCAATCAAGTTGAGAAGATTGTGGGGGAAAAAGAACTTCAAGAAGAGTTGAAGAACCCAAACGTAGCAAAAGAGCTAGAAGAGAAAAGTCATTTGGTCCATATTTCCTAACTTATTTGTTAGAAAATGATCCTTTCACTTATAGAGAAGCAATTACTTCTCCAGATTCTGACTTATGGAAAGAAGTAATTGATAGTGAAATAAATTCAATTCTTCAAAACCATACATGGGAACTTGTGGAACTTCCACCAGGTTGTAAAGCATTACGTCATAAATAGATCTTTAAAAGTAAGATGAGACCTGATGGTACAATTGACAAGTACAAGGCAAGACTTGTAATTAAAGGATACAGACAAACTGAGGGTGTTGATTATTTTGACACTTATGTCTCTGTATCTAGGAAAACATCAATCATGCTAATTATTGTTTTTACAGCCTTGTTTGATTTGGAGATCTATCAAATGGATGTGAAAACAGCTTTCCTTAATGGAGAACTGGAAGAAAATATATATATATGGAACAACCTGAAGGGTATGTTGTTCCAGGCCAAGAGAACAAGGTGTGTAGACTTGTTAAACCACTGTATGGATTAAAACAAGCACCTAAACAATGGCATGAGAAATTTGATAGTGTAATGCTATCAATTGGTTTTCAAATAAATCGAAGTGATAAATGTGTCTACGTGAAAGGAAGCAAAGACAATTATGTAATAGTCTGTCTCTACGTAGATGACATGATAATTATTGGTAACAAAGAAAATATTAAAGTTACCAAGAAATTGTTGTCGCAAAACTTCGATATGAAGGATATGGGACATGCTGATGTAATACTTGGTATGAAGATTACTAAAACATCAGATGGATATTCACTTTCTCAAAGTCATTATATTGAAAAAATATTAGACAAATTCGATAAAGGAAGTGATTTAATTGTGAGAACACCTATGGAATTATGTGCTAATCTTAACAAGAATCGTGGAGAATATGTGCAACAACTTGAATATTCTAGGATCATAGGTAGTCTAATGTATCTCATGGACTGCACTAGACAAGATATTGCATATTCAGTCAACAGACTGGCGAGGTATACAAGTAATCCTAGTTATGAGCATTGGAAATGATTAGTTTGAGTACTTAGATATATATGGTACACTTCTAACTATGGATTATTTTATACAAGATATCCAACTGTACTTGAAGGGTACATTGACGCAAATTGGATAGCAGATTCTAAAAATATAAAATCCACAAGCGGATACATTTTTGTAATTGGAGGTGCAGCGGTTTCATGGAAATCATGCAAACAAACTTGTATTGCGAGATCAACTATGGAATCAGAATTCATAGCTATGGATCTAGCAGGCGAAGAGGCCGAATGGTTACGTGGGTTTTTTGAAGATGTTCCAATGTTTTCCAAACCAATGTCACCAGTTAGCTTACATTGTGATAGCATGTCAGCTATTGGTAGAGCAAAGAACAATGTGTATAATGGGAAGTCTAGACATATACGTCGTAGACATAAATCCGTAAAGAAACTTTTGAAAACCGGCGTTGTAGCTTTGGACTTTGTAAGATCCAAAGAAAATATAGCGGACCCGTTAACAAAAGGTCTAACGAGAGATCTTGTAGAGATTTCATCGAGGGGAATGGGGCTGAAGCCCGTAAAATTGATTACCACTCATGATGGCAACCCTACCTGAATTGTAAAGCCCAATTGCAGGTTCAAAGGGACAAGCAAATTGTGGAGGGGAGTCAAATAAAGCACTCGGGAATAGAGTTCCCTGCTCATTCCTAAGGTGAAAGAGTGATAGACCTGTCTATTGGTGGGTAAGCGAAAGTTTTCAATGATCCTTATACGTATTACGTGAAGTATGGCAGGATACTTCTAAATAAGAGATCACCTATGTTGAATGTGAAGGGGCCACTTCTATGAGATGATTTAAGGGCTAAATCTCTAGAGCATTCAATGAACATTTCCAAGGCAGTCCAGGGCCCAAATGGACAACAACGAAAGAATCGATTAACAGTATAGAGAAATCGTTGCATGAGTATCATTGTCTTGATACACACAAAACGTTGAACAGTTCAAGGCATCGCGTCCACTGGTTAGCAAGTGTATCCGATGGTATTTCACTAGGGAAGGTTCAAAGCTAACAACAACCTATCCCGATGCAACGAATTCTCGCCGAACTCTTGCATTGCATTTCATGTGCATTTTTTAACTGATTTTCATTCATGTGGGGGATTGTTGGAGAAATTATTTTTTCTCAAAGAATTAAAGTGTAATTAATTTGTCGTGAGGACATATTTGAGCTAAAATATTTATATCTTACACCGCTCGGTTTTGAATGTTATTGAGTTTATCACGAAGTGGGTTGCGCAAGCTTCGCGATGATATATAACATGTGAGAAAACCAATTCTTGGTGTGAATGATAAATTGGTATAAAGTGGGGTGGATAAAATGTGGTAAATGGGTTTTTAGACTCATATCCCACATGGGTTTAAATTGTACTACCATTATTATGCCTCAAGTGATAACCTCGTATGCGCCCGCGCAGTGGGTGCAAACGGGTCCTCGAAACTTGCACTCCCAACACGTGGATTCTAACACTCTCCCCCTAAATGAAATAGCTTTATAGGTATACAAATAGCAAGTATGGTACTACATGCACCTAACAATACAAAGTGTATAAAAACCACATAGTCACATAAATGTACCTGTCGGTGCACCTTCGTCATTTCCCTGAGCATTAGGCCTAACCCCGATGTCCCTTGCCTTTTGTGCCGTTCCTGAAGTCTGGCCCGTGACTTGGAGTGGAGTTGTACACTGTCTAATCTGATGGCCCATCTTCCCACATCTAAAACATGCCCCAAAAGTCCACCTGCAATCTCCAGTATGCCTCCTTCCACACTTATAACATTCCCTGCATGTCTGAGGGGTTGGTAGTTCCCCTGTGGGTCCCACAACTTTGGCTAAACTAGATTCCGTCCTTATTTCCGGCCTAAATGTGTTGGTTGGTCCCCGGGGTGGAAACAAACCTCTTCTGAGCCGAATGGTTGACTGAATTAAGATGGTAAACTTGACTCTGTGTCATAGCTGCATAAGACCTCTTCGTATCCGCCTAGGTACTCTTATATTCTTCCTCCACATCCAAACTCCTTTGATACGCGTCCATGAAGGTAGTAGGACGGTATCCAGATAGTCTTCCCCTAATGCGAGGCAACAGACCCCGCACGAACCTCTGAGTGCGTGTCTCATCATCTTGGATTGTCGCGGTAGCATACTTACCCAACTTGTTGGCATAAGCAATCACCGACATAGCCTATCGAAAAACTCATTTTGGCGGGCTATCTTGAAGGTTTTAGGGAAGTATTGGTCCAAAAATGCTTTTCTAAACCTTTCCCAAGTAATAGACCCCGCTTGAACGTACACGAGTTCTACACATTTTCACCACTCCGAAGCCCCAACTACCAGAAAAGGCTCAACCACATCAGCCTTCATGTTCTTTGGCACCCTCATGATACGAAAATGTTGTTCCACTTCTTCCAACCATTTCTCTACCTGATCTGGACCCATTTCCCCAACAAACAATGTCATATGCATCTTCTGTTGGAGTACATTTAATCTAAGGTGTGCCAATTCGATTGGGCCGAGCCGGGCTTCGGGCCGGGATTGGATTGGGCCCTTAATCGGGTTGGGCCGACCAATATGTTTGGGCCGACCAACCCGTTTTGGACCGACCTTATGGCTGGACAATTAGAGATATTATCCAGCCATTTTATCTCTTAGAAGGTGGTTAAAAGTGGTGGAGTAGTTTCCTCCATGATCTCCCACTTCCCCCTTTCACTCTCCCCACTCTCTCTTGATAGACTAGGAAAATACTGATTTTCCTAATCATTCTAATCAGTTTTTTCTCCAGCTTTTTAAGCTTAGATAGAAGAAAGAAAAGTGAGTTTTTAGAGAGAAAAGAAAAGATAGATTTCTAGACTTGTTTTCTAGCTTTTTGCTAATAGGAAAGAAGTTAGAAATCCTGTATCTTATTCTTCTGATAAGGTCTGAAATACATACTCCATTGAAGAGTGTCTTCAAAGCTTCTACAAGGCGTTGGCTAGCACCAATCAGTAAAAGACCATCCCCGGAAGATCGAGTGGATACTGGGAGAGACGGAGCCTGCATTGTGGTGTTCCGTTCGTGACAACATACCGCTGAAAGCGTTTCAGCCATTCTAGCATCAATATAAGGTAAAACACTATCCCATAGTCGTAGGTTCTTACTCGTGGAAGATCCTGGTAGAGGCGGGTCAAGTTTTATTCCGCTGCGCATTTATGTGTGACCCGGTTATTCCTCTAACATCTTCTTCATACGTTCACAATGAACACCCGGATCCGCTTCAACCCGTTGACCCTTAGAGCCCCGGCTCCCTGATTCTGCTGTTGTGGCTGAGGTTGTTGTTGTTGTTGCTGCTACTGAACTTGAAACATGTAGGCTAACATCACAAAGGCAGCCCCTAAAAACGATTATTTGCCAACATAAAAACCATACATATCATCACTAACGTATTATTTTTAAGAATATAATAACAACACATATATTTATCACAACTATTCTACATGGGACATGCATATTATTAATAAGTAGATCAATCGTGTTTTTGGTAAGAATTTATATGAATTAATTGGATTGTTGGGATGTCTTTTTTATTACATGTATATTTATCATATCATTTCAATTTGTAATAAAAAAGGAAACCAAAAACCAAAGACAAAAAATTAAACTGGGTTCTTTATATCCCGGATCTTCTAGTAAACTTCTTTACTACATCATTTGCTACACTTTAAATTTTTATATATTTGAATAAAATCATTCAATTTTGCAACTTATACTCTCATTCTTAGCTAATTTACAACAAAAAAAGCTACTGAAATTTTGAAGAAAAAACCCAAAAAACTCAAAATTTTGATTTGATTTGGTCTTATTTGTCTCAAGTGTAATCATCGCAGGTATTATACAGCAGAAGTGTACTTGACGTGTAACTGTATTCACCGAACAATTATACACTTAAAGAGTAATCATAAAAGAATAAGAATTATTATTTGTTTGAGACTATCTCGAATCTTAGAATTGATACGTGGCATAACTTACGACATAAATTCTACGTCTACCTGACTTAGAATTAGGAAGAAATGAATTATTTTAATGATGGATGCAATTTGTGTTTGAATTTTGCTAAATTACACACAAAACACTTAGTATATGTTTATAAAAGTATTGCAATTTAGTAGCGTATGTCTGTGTAAAACATTATATAAAAATAACTTTCTTATAATAATATTTTTCTCTAACTCTGAAGATATTTCTATAAAAAAAATTTGTTGGTCTTTGTCTCTTGTATAAAAAAAAAAAAAAGGAAAACATTTCATACCCCGGAATCATTCCTCAATACGGTCCAAAACCAATATATCTCACAAGTCATTTTCATCCCTTCCCACTTCGTAGTTCCCGAATCCCACCAAAGCCCCATCTCTCAACTCGGAGAATCTTTCTTACCTCAATCATTTTTACCCCAACACTTGACCACTATCCACCAGGTAAAATCCAATAGACTTGCTAACTAGATAAAATCTATCTAATGGTATCTCCCTAATTCCTGTTATATTTGACTTCATTGTCAATACTCCTTTCTTTTTGCAGCTTCTCTTATTTGTTTGTGTAGTATAAATGTAGTAAATGGAAAAAGAAATAAAAAAAGGTATGCAAGATTTCTTTTTATTTTATTTTTATTGGTATAGAGCGACCGTGGCTTCACCGCATTCATTTACTACTTTATTCTGAAATTCTACATTTTTTTTTCTCACAAGTTTTTTTTTTTTTTTTCAAATCTGATCGAAAAACTTTCAATCAAAAAGTGAATCCACTACTACATCTACAAAATTTAGGATACAAATCGAGCGTAGTGCGGAACGCTTTAAGTTCCTCAAATTTAAAATAAATTTGAAATTATCAAATGAAAAATCCGTTATGATCCTTAAACCTACAATATGCGGTAAAAATCCAAAAAAATATCAATAATCCATTTTTAGTCTGCACGATTATAATAAAAAAGACTTCAACAAGAAAGCTATAATTGTTGAATATGGGGCTTTGCATTGGACTTGCCATGCTTTGGTAGAAAGGGCCAACCATGGCTTTTTTTTTTGGAGAATCATTTTTTGCAAGAATGGATTTGGAAAATCCGTTCTTGAATGACGTGGCGAATCCGTTCTCCCACCCCGGTAGCATTGTCCAAAACACTTAGTTTTTTTTCAATCAATTCCAAAATGGATTTCCCAAATCCGTTCTGGCATGGCACAAGTTTTGTGCCAGAAACACATTGAGTTTTCTTTTTTGCCTAAAAATTTTATAGTTCTTATTTTACAACAACCAAAATCACTAAAAAAGAATATTAACCAAAAAATGTGTACAAATTTACTTGGACAAAAGTTGTTTTATTAATAAATATAAACAACGTAAAAATAAATCGTATGTAACATAAATTAAAAAAAAACAAATTAAACAGAACAACTAAGTATAATGTCCTATCTACCGACCCGATGGTGTGTACATAACTGACTTTTTCGGGTTCTTCCGTAGATAGTACGTGTGTCCGTCTCTCGTTATGAGGACACTATCGTGCTCCATTTCTATGAACTCGGCGTATTCGGGGTCGATACGTTTCGGCTCCTCAGGTGAGTCTGGCTCGAGCAGTGGAGCCTGTAGCTGCGTCTGTGTTTGGTCGAGTCCCAGGCTGTAAGAGGGCGTCGAACCAAAATAAACATCCGGGTGTCCAAATGTAGAGCTACCCGCACTAGGATCTCCTCAATTGACTGCCCGCTGAAAGACTGATGTTGCTCGGGAAATGGTAAACATATTCGGAGGGTACTTTAACAGCATCCCTGCGAACTCCAGTTTGAGTCTGATCCTCTGGCGGTGGAGACGCTCCCATATCTCCGCGGGGCTGAGTGTGTCGTATCCTCTCATGAATCTCCTGAGTAACCTGCAGAGTTCGACGACCACCCGGCCTCCCACGATGACTCCTACCTTTAACAGGCTACCTCGGTTGTGTCAACGGTCGCTCAATGGCAGCCTCTGCAATGTCGGTATAATGCGGTCTGCACGTAACTGCCTTCCCGGCCGCATTGAAGGCATCTTTGATTGCTTTGGTCGCCCAGGTGATCATATTTTTGGCTTACAGTTTGGGATGTAGTCTCAGATCTCTCGAATTCCACCAGTATCATCCTATATGACTCCGTATGTAACATTAATATTAAAATTATTAAATTCAAATTAATACAATTTATATTAATTACAAAAGGAAAAAAACTTTCCAAAATATATTATGTTGTTGCATTGGGTTGATATCCCATCGGGAGTTGCCTGGTATCCTTATTTTTTGGGTTGGTGAGAAGATGAATGGTAATGTTCTTGTACCAAGCCATGTACTCACGACTTTGTAAAATAACATTACCTTTAGTTGGAACACCTTCCACGAGTCTCTGAAAGTGTTCATCCCACAATTGTATGTATAGGTTGTGCTCTTTCTTCAAATTCTTTGTCAGAACCGTTTTAATGGTGTGGACGTCAGCACCCTCGACAATACCGTGCGTCTCTGCCTCTATTGGTACCACCTGCTCGAATCCAAATTGCCTCATAACCCTGTCAGGCAGATGGTACTCAACTTCATCGAAGCAAATCAGTGGCGTTCGGACACGCAAGGTTAAAAGGAAGTCAGCATCTCGAGCCACTCTCTCTGCAATAACCGCGCCCGGGTACGGTTTCCCCATAAACTATAAACTAACATTAAGTTAATGGAAAACAAGTTATTTAATTAAATAAAAAAAATTACGAGAAAACTGAAATTAACTTACCCCTTGTGTCTCGTTCATCAAATCTAGTTGATCACGAAACACCAACAATTTGTTTTTCGGAGTATTGCGGAAAATCCGGGCAACATTCCATCTTGCCCCGAAAGCAGCACCCGTGGCGGGAATATCATCTGGAACTTTGCCTCGGTTCTCCGGACGGAGACAAGAAATGCGCTCCCACACCCACAACTAGGCATGCAAACGGATACAAAATTGTGTATTTCGGATCCATATCCGTTTTTAACATTTTTTACCGAATTCGGATCCTAACGGATCCATAATATGTATTACCAGATCCGCCGATTTTGATCCGGGTCCGGATATGGTAAAACCCAATCCTCATATTTTTTACTTTTCTATTTTGGTTGATTAAAAAGTCCAATCATCCTATTTTTTTTTTTTTACTTTTCTATCTAAGGCTCACGACTATGATGAAAAGAGAATTAAACTATGAAAAAACTATGTTTATAACTTTTATTCATACACTTTTATATGTGAGGATAAAATGAGGGTAAAAATTTAGCCTTAGATGTGAACTGATCCAAAGGTTAAAAAAATTATTTATATATAATAATATTTATTTACCATATATATTAATAATAGATATATGCATAAACAGATTCGGGTCTAACGAATTCGATTTTTTTATATTTCAGACCCGTAACCATTTTATTACTCTTATACGGATTCGAATGTGAGTATATGGGTCTGAAATCCTTACCAAATCCTTAAAACAAATCGGATTCGAGTCGGATACGGGTCTAAACCCGACCCGTTTACAGGTCTACCCACAACTGGTAAAAACAAATAGTATTGATTATTAAATATTCAAATTAAATATTAAACATAAAAGTTTATAGAATTTAGACATACCTGAATGAGCAAACAACAGCCGAACATGTCTTTCGAATCAGCCATACAGGAGATGCACATCTGCCGGTACAAATAAGTAAGGACACCGCTAGCCCACGAAGTCGTATCATGCTCGAGATCATCGAGTACTAGTAGATAACGCATGATTGCTCAGGAGGCATACTTATCGGAAAAAAGTAAACTACCTATTAAGCAGAAAATTAAAGTCCTAGCCCTCTGCTCAACCGCCAAAGTAGTAATATCATGGCCTAGAGGCTCACTAATGTGGGCATAAACTTCATACAATTGGATAATGTTTCCTTTAATAGACTCAATATTGGATTCGAAACCTAATAGTCTGAATACAATACCAAACCACTGTGTTTTGGTCATATTGTATTCCTCACCCCCAAAACCTAACGTGATCTACCTTGATATGTCATATCCTAGAAACTCTTCCAAAACCTACTTGGTCTATTAGGTTAATTAGGGCAGTTTGTTTCTCTCTTATACAAGTCATAAATTTGACTGTCACTTCTAATACATTTTAAAAGGGGGTGTTTAGTGCGTCCTCACCGTGCCATATTCCTAACGATCTAAGATATGGCTATTTGGTTAAAACACTCCTATCTAAAGGACCCAGATAAAGATGAGCAAGTGTAGACATCAATACCAAAAAAAACAACATAGACTATATCAGGAAAAACACACATGCATTCTTTAACAATAAATTCCCAAAAAATACACATTCAAATCACCAAATTCTAAACAATATGATAATTTTAACAAAATCCCACAAATTACACAAATTCCAAACAATATGTTAATTAAAATTTAACCAATATTCCCAAAATCAAAAATTTAACATAAATCACCAATTGCATAAAATTTAAATTTTCAAAATAATTTAAAAAAAAATTATGCCTTTTTTTTTAATTGAGGTTGAAGAAAAAAAGCCAACTGGATGGTGATGGGGTGAAGGTGGCGGAGGCGGCAGGGGTATTGAGGGAGAGGGAGTTCTCTTTGTGGGGAGGCTTTTTTTCTTCTTCTTTATTTGCCTTTTTATTTTCTTTTCAATCGCGAGAGGAGAAGGGAAGAGGCTACTGCAATTGATTTAGGGCAAATTGAGAATGGATTTGCCAAATCCGTTCGGGGGGAAATCCGTTATCGGCTGACATGGCGAGGCGCGTCTTGAATGTGCCATGTCAGTCCCAAATCCGTTCTCTCCAGAACGAATTTGGGCAAAAAATGTTGATAAAAAAAAATAATGCCATGGCTGACCCTTTATGCCAAACCATGGTCAGTGCAAGGCAAAGCCCGATGAATATGCCTAACTCGGAAACCCTTGAATACAACACCAACAACTCAGGTTGAAACAAGTGATTAAAAAAATGCAGACAGATTAAAAAAGAGCAAATAACACTAAATGGCCACCAAGTATTTTCATATTTCTGTTTTTAACCAAATACATTTATTTTAGTGGTTTATAGCCATAAACTATTTACGACATGTAGGTTTTAGCCCAGTGACAAATTCCAGCCAAATTTGTTTAAAATGCCCACACGTGCTGGGCATTTTCGTCCATTACACATTTGCTCAAATTTTCATTTTGACCCGACCCTACCCATTTGCACTCCTACCTTCTTCTTCCCAAAAATCAACCACCAAAAGAAGCCAATTTTGGTGGTTTTCTTCATCTACGGTCACCACTTACAAAGACCCACCACCATCGGGTACCAAATTTCAATGTTAGAAAGCCAAATTTCAATGTTATATACATTATTATGGTGAATTAAAAGAGAAGAAGAAAGGTAAAGGTATTTTTAATTTTTGTTTTAATAACAATAGTCAATCACCCCTGAATTTAACTTTGGAAGACAATTGATCAACATGTATGAAGAAATCCTGTGAAAATTGAAAATGAAGAGCGGAAAACTGTCCCCAAAAAAACAAAATCGAACTGGTGAACCGCCGACGGTTCGGCTGTCCACCGATTGCCGGCAGAGTTGGATCTTCTAGCCCTGGTTGTCTTCGTTATATCAGCAGCGAAGCGGGCAATTTCTTCTCCTCCATCGTCCTTTATGATTTCGGGATCCACCGAGGTCTCTTAATCACCTCAGATGACCTCCTTTGTCTGGGGTTCTGAAGAAATTTCTTATCCTCCATCGTCCTTAGCTATTACATAATTTGGGGGGAGAGGGGAATTGAAGAATTGTTGAACCTAATAGCGGCCGGAAAATTATAGTAGTCACTGTGAGGATTCTTGAGGGGGTGGAGAGCGGATGATTCCGGCTCCGGTGATGATTCGCATGTGCATTTGTCGTCTGATGATGATGATTCAGATGTAAGTCATAATCATGGGTTTGGTATGAATTTAATGAGGATTGGTGGTTGGCGGTGGGTGATGGTAGTTGGCGGTGGGTGGTGGTGGATCAAAAATTTTAGTGACCAAAATGGCAGACCGAAAAAACTTTAGTGACCAAAATGGCAGAATGAAAAAACTTTAGTGATGAAAAAAGTTAAAAAAATTATTTTTGACCAAAATGGCAGGCCGAAAAATGTTTAATGATGAAATAAGTTAAAAAACTTGAATTTTGACCAAAGTGGCTAGACGAAAAAACGTTGATGATCAAAGTGGCTAATTATTCGCATGCGGTATGCTTTAAAAAGTTGGCTCCTTTCTAGGGTTGATCTCTCCCCGCTCATGGGGTTGTTCTCTCCCCGTTCATGGGGTTCCGCCCTCGGGCGTTCTAAAAAAAATAAAAACAAAATAAACTTAAAAATTAAACAAAAATAAAAACAAAAATTAAAAACTTACAGAAATTTAAAGAGAAGCCTTATGTACAGCAAACTTGAAAAATTCTTATTGATATGAGATTTTTACAAATTAAGAAGAGAGCGGATCAAGAAAAGCGTAATTCCTAAAGAAAACTAATCCGCTATTTATAGAGATATGCGGACTTCAAACTATAATCAAAAACTGAAAATTCTACAGTATTTTACATGATTGCTGCTTTATTAAAGCATCTCCTTTTTCAAAAGGCCCAAATATTTTCTACTTTATAAAAGTAACGAAATATAATCTTGTCGGCAATAATTAAAAAGTAAAGATTCCTTACTCCTCTATCTTATCTTTACCTTTCTTGGATTTATCCAAGTTTCCTGTTATGAAACTCTGCTGATGTCTTTAAGATATCATCAAGATTAATTTCAATATCATCTGGATCCTGAGAATCCTCAAAATCATCCAATTCTTGAAATTTATTGACACTTGTCATTGAAGTATCACTTCCTGTTGCAGATCTTTTCTCTTTGTCCAATCTTTCCATCTGCTTCTTTTCTGCTAAGACTTTTCCTAAGTCTTTAATATACTTAGCAACAATTTCTTGGTTTGAAAGATTCATTTCTTCCACCTTTTGAGTATCACCTCCAAATCTGAATGTAAGACTTTCTTGAAGTCTCATATCATTATACTTATCAAGCATCTGTTTGATATAATCAAGAGTATCCAAGCAATTTAATTGCTTTGTCTTAGGATCCTCCTTCATCATCGTATCCCAAAATCTTGTATATGAACATCTTTTTAAACATAATAAATTATTATGATCATTACTAATTTTAGGATCATTCCGCCATATATACGGAATTGAAAACTCTATAAAGAAATTCATCTGGTTATAACCAGGATTAGCCCTTTTAGACGTATTAGGAGTAACTTGAATATATTCCATATAATACTCCTTAAATATTTGAGGTAAAATTTCCTCAGAAGCTCCATAGAACTGCCACCAGCTTATAAACCAGTTTGGTATTTTTCGATTATAAATCTGAGAACATAGTTTAATAAACCATGTATGGCTCCTCTTGCCATTCTCATATAAAAACACTTTATCAAATGCTTGGATATAGTCCCAATAATTGTATTTTAACTGGACATTCTTTATAAAGAACGATTTCTCTGTAAATGGAGATATACCCCAATCCTCAATAGATATAATCTTCTTTATTATTATTTTGGAGAAATTATAAATCTCTTTATTAGTTCCTGTGAAGTGGTTAAACTCACATTCATTATCAGAAAGTATCATTTCATAATATTTCTGAGATTTATAAGTCTCAAAGGTATTACCCATATTATTAAGATATTTCTCATATATTATCCATGGCTGATCTTCCCATTTGATATCATCATCATTTAAGAGTAAAATAACTCTTTCTTCTTGGTTTTTAACCATCAGTTCATCTTTCTGTTTTCCTTCTTCCACTATTCTGGCGAAGGATTGAGCATTTGAGCTGCTAGAGGTATCACCTTTCTGAGCTTCTTTCCAAGCTCTGAATTGTTCAAATTCATCTTTATCTCTGGATAAACCAGAAATATCAGAAGCTATTAACTTCTTATTTCCATGTTGAGCAAGAACCCTTTCAGATCCTCTGCCTCTACCTCCTCTTCCTCTATAAGAGGAATTACCTCTGTAACTTGACATAGCTGTACAATGTTGTACATAAAACCAATCATCAGATGATTTCTCATATAAAACACTATAAGGATCATCATATAATCTATAATTATAATTCACTTGATCAAATTCATAACAATTAGATTTTAAATCTTCAGAGAATATTTCTGTATCTAATCTTTTAATTTCCTCAGAGAATAACAATCTGATCTTGCATTACTTCTTCAGGTGATTTATAACACCTTAAATCGATATTACCAGGTGTAAAATTATCATATTTAAAATAAGTATTTAACTCATTTTTTATAAAATCATATGATCTTTGGTCATAATACATTTCTTCCACTATTGGGTTTAAATGTATCATAAATATTCACGAGTTAAAAAATATGAAAGACTATCATCTTCACCTTTTTTATAAACAATTTCAAAATCAAAAGAAGCTAAATTAGCTTGCCATCTAGCAAACATTTGCTTAGAAACGTCATGTTTAAAATCTTTATTAAACATATACTTAGGTGATTGGTAGTCTGTTTTTATTACAAATTTCTGATTATATAAATCATCTTGGAATTTCAAAACACATTTGACTATGGCTAGGATTTCCTTAGCTATAGTTGCATAATTCTTTTGACTAGTATTCCATTTTCCTGAATGAAATCTAATCAGATTTTCTTGTTTATTTTCAGGATTAACCTGTTTCAAGATTCCACCATACCCTATATCAGAGGCATCAGTTTCTATAATTTTATCCCAATTGGGATTAGATTGTTGGAGTACATTTAATCTAAGGTGCGCCAATTCGATTGGGCCGGGAAGATACCAGTCTAATTACGGTGAACATCACTGGATCTTAGTCAAGAATATCCTCAAGTACTTGCGAGGACTAAGGATACATTCTTGATTTATGGAGGGGCGGATGAGCTCGTTGTAAGTGGTTACACCGATGCTAGTTTCCAAACCGATAGAGATGATTTCCGATCGCAATCGGGATATGTGTTTAACTTGAATGGATGTGCTGTGAGCTGGCGCAGTTCAAAGCAATCAACCATCGCAGATTCTACGACAGAGGCCGAGTACATAGCAACTTGTGAAGCAGCTAAGGAGGCAGTTTGGATCAGGAAATTTATTTCCGACCTCGATGTGGTTCCTAGTATTGCGAACCCGATAGACCTCTATTGTGATAACAATGGGGCTATTTCTCAATCTAAGGAACCTAGATCTCACTAGAGGTCCAAACATGTACTACGGCGATTTCACCTAATCCGCGAGATTATAGAGAGATGTGATGTGCATCTATGTAGAGTAGACTCGGCAGACAATGTCGCCGATCCACCCAGCGAAGCCACTGTCGCAGCGAGCAGCATGATCGTCACACTAGCTCCATGGGTATCCGATATCCGGAGGACTCGATCTTGAGAGACAAAGTCATTAGTATGCCCTAAAGACCATTTATTGTAATTTGGGTCTTTAGTGCAAGTGGGAGATTATTGTACCGTATTTAATGTAATTTTCATTTTGATGAATAAAAGGCAATTAATTCCAGTATTATTCATTATGTTTCTGCGTTCTTAACAACATAAATAAATAATATGTCCTTAGAATAGTATTTATAATTGTTATGAGATACTATTCTGAAACGTCCCTAGTCGAACATTATTTTGGAATCTTCGAGGACAATAATAATGCGTAAGACTAGTATGTGCGATGATTGATATAAGATATCGGATCGTCACATAGGTATATATGATTAGAGAATCATTATACTGGACAGACCCGACATGAGAAACACACCATGGGTTGTTATATAATAGTCAACGGTGTTTCTCAAAAATTTTGACTGGGTTGTATATGAGATCCTTCGACTTGAGGTCTCACAAGAGTTCTTGCATGGCTAGTGTTATGCTTTGATAATGTTAAACGCTATCCGTAACTGGGTGAGCAATAAAGGCATTTATTGGGTATATCACGAATCTTGTTCGGGGATGAGTGGGATGCGAAAAGGATTTGTCCCTCCTATATAGCAGGGAGCGATATCTTGGGCCCCTTGATGGAGTCGACTAATTCATGGCCATGAACAAGTGAATCGAGTATATGATTTTGATGTCATTTGATTAGTCTACTCGCGAATCAAGAAACTAAAAGATTGGACAATACAAGTGTGACTTTTTCCATGACTTGTGTTCAATCTAGATATCAAGGACAAAAGGATTTAACTACAAATGTCAAATGTTGTGATTATGATAAATCACCAGATATTTATGAATTGGGGGTAATGATGCGTTGCTAGATACCTCTCATTACTCGTGACATATGATGTCACGGCCAACGTCATAGATACCTCTTGGGTCGCACTCATAGATCAACTGGATTGGGCTTGTTGGAGTACATTTAATCTAAGGTGCGCCCAATTCGATTGGGCCCGGCCCGGGATTGGGCCCCCTAATCGGGTTGGGCCGACCAATATGATTGGGCCGACCGACCCGCTTTTGGACCGACCTTATGGCTGGAAAATTGGACACATATTTTCAGCTCATATGTCTCTTATCTAGAGGTTAAAGGAGTGGAGAAAGTGGAGGAGTGGTTTCTCCATGATCTCCCACTTTCCCCTTTATCTCTCCCCACTCTCTCTTGATAGACTAAGGGAAAAATACTGATTTTTTCCATTGATATTAATCAGTTTTTCTCCAGCTTTTGAAGCTTAGAGAGAAGAGAGAAAAGTGAGTTTTTAGAGAGAAAAGAAAAGATAGATTTCTAGACTTGTTTTCTAGCTTTTTGCTAATAGGAAAGAAGTTAGAAATCCCGTATCTTATTCTTCCGATAAGGTCTCGAAATACATACTCCATTGAAGAGTGTCTTCAAAGCTTCTACAAGGCGTTGGCTAGCACCAAGCGATAGAAGACCATCCCCTGAAGATCGAGTGGATACTGGGAGAGACTGAGCTCGCATTGTGGTGTTCCGTTCGTGACAACATACCGCCCGAAAGCGTTTCAGCCATTCTAGCATCAATATAAGGTAAAACACTATCCCATAGTCGTAGGTTCTTACTCGTGGAAGATCTTGGTAGAGGCGGGTCAAGTTTTATTCACTGCGCATTTATGTGTGACCCGGTTATTCCTCTAACAGATGGTATCGAGCCACTCACGAGTACCCTATAGACTTTAAGTGTTATAGTGTTTGAATATAGATTATGAATCTATGTTATGCATGCCTTAGGATTGCTAGAAATGTAATAAATTATGTATGACATGCTTTTCAGACTTTATGTATGTATATCCATTGAGAATTTCCAGCTTTTGAAGTCATTCAAAAGCTGGAAAAACTCTCGATTTTGTCACTTGGTCGATCGGGACTCATCTTCGGTCGACCGAGGCAAGACAGATAGCTAAATGATACTTGTTCGGATCAACCGAGTTGGTCTTCGGACGATCCGAGTTGGTCTTGGTCGATCGAAGACCACTGACCGATCGATCGAACTCCGAGACAATATGAAATGTTCATTTGTTTGCTTTCGCTTGCTTGTTTTTCCATAAAATGTTATGTTAATTGAGCATGATGCATAGTAGTCGCCTTTACCCCTGTTGGTTTTATTTTATAATACGATCTCGCGTATCGTGCCTATTTTATCATTCAAAAAGTTGTAATTTTATTCTCATTATATCTCCTCAAATGTAGAGGTTTCCTTAGAAATTTTGTAATTCTAGATTAGGAGAAGGTACAGTGAGATGATAAAGATTTGGAGGCAACCAACTCGAAGGTCAAGACGGTGTAGAATAGATGTTTTTTCATTTTACACCCTTAGATTGACTTCACGGTTTTTCCATTGGCTTGGAAAAACCCGAATAAGATATGGCGATTACTATTGCATTTTTATTTTATGTATTGATGCATAAGTATATAAGCATAAACTGTTTTATTTATGCTTTTCACGGTGAGATTGTTAAAAAAGAAATCCCTCATTTAAAATATTAATTAGTGCCTTCCTAAGTTTGGCCCTCGTCAAGGCCTAGATCGACATTAGTATGGGACATGCCAAAGTCAGTGCATACGTGTCTATCCCGAGTGAGGCGCGAAGGATAAGTTGTGATATCCGCTGGCTAAAACTTAGGGTCCTAGTTAACTAGATTATCTCAATAGATGGATTGAGGATCTAGAGGCAAAAGAGTTGAGAAAAAGTGTATAATGATACGCTTGAATAAATGTTATTCACTCAACTAACCAAGAATTACATAATTTGATGTAATTGGCAAACGTTGCCTACCTAAATAACTAAGTTTTGGGCGATCACCAAAGTCGACTCGAACAAGGTGAAATATGGATCTTGGCCCGCTAGAAAGTTAACGAACTTTCCGAGTTGATAATGAGGGTTATTCACTCGAAGAAAATAGTGGGAGAAATCATTAAAAAGATAAAGACCTAATAATGATTTTAAATCGGTACTTACTTTGCATATATTTTTGTTGTAGAAAAATGACAAATTCAAACCAAACACTATCATCGCGTTCTGTCCCTTGAGAAGGACAAATTAGAGGGAGTTAACTTCCTCGATCAGTTCAGAACTTGAGAATCATTCTCAAGCATGAAAGAAAAGTCGTATGTCCCTGGAACTGACCTATTCTCGCTATTCCGGAGGCTCGTGCTACTGCAGCTGAAAGGATCTGCTATCGAAGCATGTTAGTGATGCTTTAGATGTGTCTAGCCTCATGCTTGTCACCATGAACTCGAGCTTCGAAGCAACATGAGGACATGGGGGCTTATGAGATGCTCGGCTCACTCGAAGCAACTATATCGAGGCAAGCACGCCGGGAGAGATTCGATGTATCAAAATCTCTTTCAAAGTGCAAAAATGTCCGAGGGAATGCCAGTAGGAACTCACGTTCTATATTCTCGGGAGTCAAGATCTATAGAGATAGATCCAGGAGACTCATTGGCCTAAGTCGAGTACATATATAGACAAGGTGCTAAAGCGGTTTAGCATGCAAGAGTCTAAGAAAGGACTTTGTCCTATGGCACATGGTACTCGTTTCTGTCGAAGGAACAAGTGTTCTAAAACGCTCGCCAAATTAGAACGCATGAAAGAGATTCCTTATGCTTCGCTATAGGATCCATCATGTACGCCATGATATGTACTCGCCCTGGATGTCTCGTTTGCCTTTAAGCATTACGAGCAGATACTCGCTCTAATTACGGTGAACATCACTGGATCTTAGTCAAGAATATCCTCAAGTACTTGCGAGGACTAAGGATACATTCTTGATTTATGGAGGGGCGGATGAGCTCGTTGTAAGTGGTTACACCGATGCTAGTTTCCAAACCGATAGAGATGATTTCCGATCGCAATCGGGATATGTGTTTAACTTGAATGGATGTGCTGTGAGCTGGCGCAGTTCAAAGCAATCAACCATCGCAGATTCTACGACAGAGGCCGAGTACATAGCAACTTGTGAAGCAGCTAAGGAGGCAGTTTGGATCAGGAAATTTATTTCCGACCTCGATGTGGTTCCTAGTATTGCGAACCCGATAGACCTCTATTGTGATAACAATGGGGCTATTTCCCAATCTAAGGAACCTAGATCTCACTAGAGGTCCAAACATGTACTACGGCGATTTCACCTAATCCGCGAGATTATAGAGAGAGGTGATGTGCATCTATGTAGAGTAGACTCGGCAGACAATGTCGCCGATCCACTGACGAAGCCACTGTCGCAGCAGCAGCATGATCGTCACACTAGCTCCATGGGTATCCGATATCTGGAGGACTGATCTTGAGAGACAGTCATTAGTATGCCCCTAAAGACCATTTATTGTAATTTGGGTCTTTAGTGCAAGTGGGAGATTATTGTACCGTATTTAATGTAATTTTCATTTTGATGAATAAAAGGCAATTAATTCCAGTATTATTCATTATGTTTCTGCGTTCTTAACAACATAAATAAATAATATGTCCTTAGAATAGTATTTATAATTGTTATGAGATACTATTCTGAAACGTCCCTAGTCGAACATTATTTTGGAATCTTCGAGGACAATAATAATGCGTAAGACTAGTATGTGCAGTGATTGATATAAGATATCGGATCGTCACATAGGTATATATGATTAGAGAATCATTATACTGGACAGACCCGACATGAGAAACACACCATGGGTTGTTATATAATAGTCAACGGTGTTTCTCAAAAATTTTGACTCAGGGTTGTATATGAGATCCTTCGACTTGAGGTCTCACAAGAGTTCTTGCATGGCTAGTGTTATGCTTTGATAATGTTAAACGCTATCCGTAACTGGGTGAGCAATAAAGGCATTTATTGGGTATATCACGAATCTTGTTCAGGATGAGTGGGATGCAGAAAGGATTTGTCCCTCCTATATAGCGAGAGCGATATCTTGGGCCCCTTGATGGAGTCTCGACTAATTCATGGCCATGAACAAGTGAATCGAGATATGATTTTGATGTCATTTGATTAGTCTACTCGCGAATCAAGAAACTAAAAGATTGGACAATACAAGTGTGACTTTTTTCCATGACTTGTGTTCAATCTAGATATCAAGGACAAAAGGATTTAACTACAAATGTCAAATGTTGTGATTATGATAAATCACCAGATATTTATGAATTGGGGGTAATGATGCGTTGCTAGATACCTCTCATTACCTGTGACATATGATGTCACGGCCAACGTCATAGATACCTCTTGGGTCGCACTCATAGATCAACTGGATTGGGCTTGTTGGAGTACATTTAATCTAAGGTGCGCCAATTCGATTGGGCCCGGCCCGGATTGGGCCCCTAATCGGGTTGGGCCGACCAATATGATTGGGCCGACCGACCCGTTTTGGACCGACCTTATGGCTGGAAAATTGGACACATATTTTCAGCTCATATGTCTCTTATCTAGAGGTTAAAGGAGTGGAGAAAGTGGAGGAGTGGTTTCCTCCATGATCTCCCACTTTCCCCTTTATCTCTCCCCACTCTCTCTTGATAGACTAAGGGAAAAATACTGATTTTTCCATTGATATTAATCAGTTTTTCTCCAGCTTTTGAAGCTTAGAGAGAAGAGAGAAAAGTGAGTTTTTAGAGAGAAAAGAAAAGATAGATTTCTAGACTTGTTTTCTAGCTTTTTGCTAATAGGAAAGAAGTTAGAAATCCTGTATCTTATTCTTCTGATAAGGTCTGAAATACATACTCCATTGAAGAGTGTCTTCAAAGCTTCTACAAGGCGTTGGCTAGCACCAAGCAGTAGAAGACCATCCCCGGAAGATCGAGTGGATACTGGGAGAGACGGAGCCTGCATTGTGGTGTTCCGTTCGTGACAACATACCGCTGAAAGCGTTTCAGCCATTCTAGCATCAATATAAGGTAAAACACTATCCCATAGTCGTAGGTTCTTACTCGTGGAAGATCTTGGTAGAGGCGGGTCAAGTTTTATTCCGCTGCGCATTTATGTGTGACCCGGTTATTCCTCTAACATAGATATCATTAGACAAGGCAGAGTTTTTACTTTTTCCTTAATCTTTTGTATAATCTTAATATGACTTTCAGTCCAAGGTTTTGGATTCTTTTTTAATCTATCATATAAGATTGCAGTATCTTCTGCCAAATTCTTGTAATAGGGTAGAATATAATTTAAACTTCCTAAAAATCTTTGTAACTGAGTTTTATCAGTAATTATATCTGGAAATTTTGATCCAAATTCTATACTTCTATTTATAGGTATTATTTCACCTTTTTCAATATTATGACCTAAGAATATTATCTTAGTCTGAAATAAAACCATTTTAGGTTTAGAAATTACTAACCCATTAGCTATTACTAATTTCTTGAATATTTTCAAGTGTCTAAAATGATCCTCTATTGTCTTAGAAAATACTAAGATATCATCAATATAGACAATTATAAAATCAGTATAATTCATAAAAATATCATTCATAATTCTCTGAAAATCAGAGGGAGCATTTTTTAATCCAAAAGGCATAACATACCATTCATACTGACCAAAAGGTACATTAAAGGCAGTTTTATACCTATCTACTGGATTTATCTGTATTTGCCAATATCCTGATTTTAAATCAAATTTAGAAAATATCAAGGCATCCTATAATCTATCCAATAAATCTTTTTTATTGGGAATGGGATATCTAGCCCATTTTAATACCTTATTTAAAGGTTTATAATTAATTACCAATCTTGGTACACCTCTTTCTATTTCTGAATGTTTATTAACATAAAAAGCAGTACAAGACCAAGGAGAATTAGATGGTCCTATAATTTTTCTTTCTAAGAGAGATTCAATCTCTTTTTTACATAAATTTAAATATTCAGAATTCATCTGACAAGGTCTAGCCTTTGTAGGAGTATCTTCCTCATTAAAAGTTTCTTCGTAAGGTAAACTTACCATATGTTTTTTCCTATCACAAAAAGCATTAGGATGGTCATTACAAATTTCTAAAGCAAACTGATTAGTTATATTAACTATTTTTTCCTTTAATTTAGGATTTTCCAATTTTTCTTCAATAGTCAGCATATTAACTTCATATTTTAAAATCCTAATTGTTTTTCTTTGTATAAAATATCATCATACAAATTATTTAATACCTTAGTAAAAGGTTTAGTTATGAACTTAAATGTAATTGGTTCATTCTTATAAGTTGCTACCATTTTTTCCTTATCTATCCATCTAAAATGATAAATTTTATTTATAAATGGTTGTCCTAATATAACAGGGACAGACAATTTATTTTTAGTTAATAAAAAGCTTAATGGTATACATTTACCATCAGTACAAACCATAGTTTTGGATAATTTATATTTAATATCCATTTTTTCTCCACCTGCATGTTTAATATTATGAGTGGTTTTTTCAAAATATTTAGTAGGTATTACCCCTTCTTGAATAATATTCAAATCTGCACCACTATCAAATAGAGCAGTAAATTCATGAGAATAATAATTCCCTATTAATAAAGTAATTTTAATATGCCATTTTTGTATAGTGACATACTCTAGAATTTGTAAAAATTCTTCTTTTTCATTTTCAGAAGATTCTTTAAGAATTTCTTCTTTTGATTTCTTCTTAGATTTCTTATCAATTTTTTCTATAATTGTTAAGGTTTCTAAATTAGAAATCCTAGTATCACTTTCTATATTTTTCTTTTTTAAATATTTAATCTCAGATTTAAGATTATCAATCTCTTTAAGAATATCAGTTATGGAAGTTGGTTTTTCCTTTGAATTCTTATTTTCTAAGATCATTTTATGAACTTCAGACATACTATATTTTTATTTATATTTATCAATATCAAATTCTTTTTTATTATTTTTACCTTTCGAGGTACTAGGAGTATTACTCATCTGATCTATCATTTTTAATCTTAATTCTGGATCCTTAATTGTTTTTAACAATTCTATCCAATGATCAGATTCTAAAACATTAATTTCATGATCTTCATCCTGAAATTGTGATATTATCTTATAAAGTTGTTCATCCTTTTTAGGAGATTTTATACAAGCTTGTCCTGTCTGACAAGGTTCACATTCAGATTCACTAGAAGAACTAGTATAATAGTCACTTTCTATCATATCTAAACTATCAGATTGTTCTGAACTATCAGTTGAATCTAATAATAGTTTACACAATTTATCTTTGATTTCATCATCAAATTCAAGATTTTTAATCTCTGTTTTAGTCCAACAATTCTTAGCAATATGTCCAACCTTATGACATTTGTTACAGACAATTATTTTATCTTTTTTCTTATTATAATTCTTATATTTTTTAGAGGATTTCCTCTTTTCCTTTCTATCAGCTTTATCTTCTAGCTTCTTTTTAGAATATTTTCTTTTCTTCTTCCTATAAAAAGGAGGTTTATCATCAATTTTCTTTTTACCTTTATGCTTATAAGCAGGCATATCCATACCAAATTGACCACAAAATTCACCTAATTGTTTTCTCTCAACAATTCTTTGGTTCTTTAATTGTTGATTCAATTTAATTTCATTACAAAGATTTAATCCTTCCTGGGTACAAGTTCCTATTAACTTCCCATAAGTATATTCCTGATAAGGAATTGTAGGCTTATTACCCTTTAAAGATTTCCTAATTCTTTCCGCAAATAAATGGGGTAAGCCATCTATAAATTTAGCTTTCCAGTGAGTACTATCACTCTCTGGTAATTGTAAAACCCTATTAAGAAAAGTATCTTTATACCATCTAAAATCAGTAAGTGTTTTACTCCTAAGATTTTGCAATAAAGTTCTAATAGTATCATAATTTTCAGAAAATGTTCCTGTAAAATGTTCAATAATCTGAACTACAAGTGTATAAACAACATTTTCTTTGGTTTCACCATTTTCTAGTTTTACTGTTCTTAAAATACCTTCTCTAGTTTCAGGTTTTAAATAATTATCCCACCAACCTTTTAGTTGGCCTGTAAATCCTGCAATTATCATTTTTGCAATATTAAGGTCACTATTACCTTCATTTTTGCATATAGTAGAATACATGAGCATTCTATGCATATGACTAAAAATTTGGTTCTGGGTAAAATTATCTATATTCCATTCATAGATATATTTTCCACCGTAGCTATTATTAAGCTCAAAATAATCTTTTTCTTCTTGAAGAGTATCCATAGGGGATGGTCTAGTATAATAATACCTCTTTTGAGTAGGCTTAGATGCCCATTTTTCATTTACTACTGCATTGATATTATCATCAGATTCCTTTATTATAACATTAATATTATCTTCTTCTGATGATTTATCAGAATCCTTACCAAAAGGATTTATATCACTATCACTTAAAGTATTTAAACTTAAATTAGCTATTTTCCCTCTCAGGATTTCTGCTAATTGTTCAGTTACTTCTTCTTCCCAAGGAGAAGATTTTCTAGACTTAAAATCTTTTATTTCAGGAGGGCTTTGTAAATTTGCCTCTATTTTAATTGGTTCCACAGTTTCTGGTTTAACCAGTGTTATATTACTAATCATTAATGTTATAACATTGTCTATTTTCTTATGTAAAGAAACCATTTGCTCTCCTAATATATTCAAATTAAGATTAGCAAAATTATTTTGTTGTATCAACCCATTTATGTGTTTAGTAGTAACACTAAGAGTTTCATCTTCAAATATTTTTGACAATGCTAAAAAATTACATTTGTCCATTTTAAAAGATTGTAATGGAGGATTAACATCCTTTACTATTTCACCATTTAATAGTTTATAATTTCTTTCTATAACATTTATATAATCTTGAATATAGGTAGAATAAAACCAAGGAACAAAATATATTATTTTGTCATGTAATTCACAAAAATCATAGAATTCTTTTTGAAATTCTTTCTGTCTAATTTTATCAAAATTATCAAAGAACCATGTTCTAAAGAGTTCCCATTTGGGTAATTTAAATTCATTCATAATTATTTTTCTGGCTTCTGAGCCAAAACTAAAATCAATTTTAGGTTTACTATCCATTACCTAAATTATAACTCATTTGAGACAGAGTCTCTACATCCTTCTTATTATTAAAGGCTCTTAATATATTATCATCATGTAATTTTAATCCATCAATTTTATTATCTTTGACCGATTCATTACTATTATCATCTTTCCTATCCTCTCTAATATAAGAGGTAGATAACCTCGATGGTCCAAGATTTTCTTCAAAAATTCTTGAGGGTCCAGGGATATCTGGATCTAATGGAGATATAAAGGATCTATAAGATCTTGGGGTTGTTGATCTAGAAATATCTTTCTTATTATTATTTCCAAAATTTAAGGTTACAGAACCTTCTGGGGTCTGAACTACATTCAATAAATTTGTCTGTATAACAGGCTGAGGTTTCATAGCTCTTTCTATTTGCCAATTTTCAGGGAAAGTTATTTCATCCCATTTAATAGATCTTCTAGTAGTTATATTAGATATACTAAAATTAGTCTCAATTATAATTGTTTCATTTAACTTTTTATCTGCCAATTTGCAGTGAGGATTCAAAGTATATAAAGGCTTAAAATAAATCCTATAACATATACAAATTACTTCAGATCCTGAAGCATAATTATAACCATGAGTCTTAACATTTAATGTTAAAGCATCCAAAATATTACTATCAGTTAATGAAAGCTGTAAATTTGGATAAACATTAAAATATACTGGTCCATGTGCCAGACTGGATTGTAAAACACCCATGATTGATTTCTTCCAATCAAGATTTCTCCCATCTCTTAAGGCTGCTATAAAACTTTCAGGTAAACCTTCTAAAGTTAAAGGTTTAAATGCTACCTGTACTAATCCAATATGAATAAATTTATGTTCCGAATCATATGATCCAAAAATATGGAAAAAAAAAATTCATTGAACATAGTTTCACAAGTTTTTTCAAAAGACAATAACGCAACAAAGAAGTTACAAGTCTTTCAAAATATAAAAATGCGAATACACACAATTCTTAACTTATAAGTTTTTCAAAAGATTAAATAAAATAAAGTACGTAATAAGTTTATAATCTAATAGAGCAAGTCATTCAAAAACTTGAATTTCGAACCACCGTCACTATCATCATCCTCTATATCATTTCCGCCAGCACCATCTCTCATTTTGGCTATACTTTGCTCTGTTGCTTGATCTTTCCATATTATTTGAATTATATTTCCTCATGCAAGTTTATATGTTATGTCACCAAGTGGTGCTGTGGCATGGCATATTTATATGAAAAAAAGAATTCAAAAAGTTGAGTAGACAGTTTGGGAATGAAGGTTCGGGATTTGCCACGTGGAGGATCGTGGGGTGAAAAAATGTTCACACGTGGTGAAGAACCTTCGATGGAGACCAAACTGGAGTAGAATCGGTAGAAACGTTCTACGTTTTTACGATCCGATTCAACATTTTTACTCCGTTTTTATCAGATTGCGATTCTAATCACGATTCAACACGTTTTGCCTCCGTAGAATCGTAGAACTATACGATTTTACGTGTTGACTCACGATTTTAACAACAATGGTTTAAATTTTTAAATTTTCAGGCAAAAAAATTAAAGAAATTGATCGGAATTTGTCACCGGAACTAACATTTGCAGGTCGTAAATAGTTGATGGCTATAAACCACTAAAATAAATGTATTTAGTTAGAAACAGAAATATGAAAATACTTGGTGGATATTTAGTGTTATTTACTCATTAAAAAAATTTAAACTTCTATTTAATACTAGCCCAAGCTTTGGTGTTAGGATCTGCAAGCAGCAAGTTAATATTCAAAGTGCAGAAGAGAACACCCCGCAATTCACAAAGCCATCCCTATCGATCGATGACGGCTATTATGATTATTACTTTAGAAAAAAGGCATCATCAAGAGGAAGAAAATAATTTCAAGAAACATCTCTTTCTATTTCTTGTTCTATCAATTGAGCAAAGCTCCCGATGATGGCTGAATTTGAGAGAATTGAGAGCTTTGGCTTCGAAGAATGAAGAGGAAAAAAGAGGTATTCTTTGATGAGGTGAGACACGCCTGATGAAAGTGGGAAGAGGAGATGTAGACAGGCGTCCCTGGGGGATCCACGTGGAGGGATACAATTGGTTTCAACTCCTGGCTCTTCCCTCCACAACAACCGATGTCAGTGTGTGTTTTGTGTGTGAGAGAGAAAGCGAGAGAGAGGTATGATGATGTGATGACCCCTTCCGTGGAATCCGTATATGGGAGACTATTACAACACTTTCCTTTCTCTTTGTCACTTCCTTTTCCCTCTTCCCTTGCCCCTCCCCCTTTCTCTCTCATCATTCTTAAGTTCCTCATTCAAACATTACCCTAACACCACCCCCACCTCTTTAGCCCCCCTTTTGGCTCTTCACCCTGTATCTTTGGTGGGGGTTTGTGTCAATTAGCATTAGCAAGATTGAATTTCCTTATCAATTTTGAGGCTTTTTATCCATTTGGAAGATTGGTATGTAGAATTTTCCATCTGGGTCGGTGTTGTTTTTTAGTGAATTGCTAGTTTTAGCGGTGTAGTTATTTAAATTCAAGCTCATTTTGATGTTTTCAGTGTTCATTTTCATGTGGGTTCTTGTTGATTGTTGTTATGATGGAGCTTTTGGTTGTTGTAAAGTTTTGATCTTTTTTGTTGCTTTGAGTTTATTATTAAGTTGATTGAGAGGTTTTGGGGTTTTGAATTTTATTATTATTAGCGTAAGTCTTTAATGTTTGTGCTTTAATTAAACTTGTACATGTGAATGATCTTTAGTACATTTGATTTCTTCACCTGAATCTATTTGTTTCCTTTTTGTTTGTTTATTATTTTACTGGTATTAACGCGGTAACTCGGGCTTAGATTTTGCATGGCTTCTTTACTTTGGAATTCATTTATTCATATATCATTGATGTTTTTGCATCCTCAGTAATTAGATGTCAGTTTCCTTTGTTGATTGCTTGTTTTGGTAAAAGCTCTTGTATTTGGCTTAACTTGTTAAATCGGCCTAAGCTGATTGATGTTTTTGGAATTTTACTTGCTCCTTAAATATTCATATGGATTTAGGCAAAATGGAAGTTTTAAATTATGCGATTCATTGGGTTTATGGTGCAGCAAGGTCTTTGGTTGTGGAAGTGCATTACGGAAACCCTGTTCGAATTAGGTCATCCTAAGTGGAGAGACGCTGCTGATTTCGGGGAAGTGCGCTCTGAGGGTAAGATTGCTGCCATTTTGCCATACATGGTCAATCAGTTCCTTGTTGTCATATGTTATATTGCAAGTTAAATGCAACTTCAGTTTCTTCCATTAATGTTTCGTCAATCCCTTAGGACCTGTACTCCAGGAAGTTTTTCAGTTTAGAACCCCTTAACAGTTCAAGCCGTATTATCAAGAAATGACTATCTACTGTTTCACGGTGAGTGGCCTCACTTTGGATGGTCCTAGGGGTTCTATCTGTTGCTTATTTGCTGTTTTTATATCAGGTTGTTCAAGTTTGGATTTTATTGTGCTTGGAGGGTTCTGAACAAGACTATTGTATATTGTTTTAATGTTTAAACATTAGAGAAAATAGTTTCGTTGAACCCGATTCTTGTGGACAATTTAGCCTCAGATTCTTTTGAGAAATATTTACCATAACTAGAACTTGAATCAGCTGCTCTTCCCAAAAGGCATGAACGTAAATAAAAGAAAACACCCCCTGGATAATATTAGCTTGAACATTTGAAGTTAACTTGATATGTTTTTCTTGTTTTGATGGCCATATAAACTTGTTTATTCTTTTGTTGTAAAATTTCGAACCTTGTTCTTTGATATTTATTTCTTTTCTATTAACCTTCTTGTCTACTTCCATAAACATTTTAATTGATAATTTGTAGATATTTTTTCATCAAGTGATACTAGGAAAAGAAAGCAAGCGGGAATCAGTAAAGCACAAGTTTGAGTTTAACTTTATACATTTCTTCCACCACAAGTTTTGAGTTAAATATGAATGTTATGATGAATGTTTGAACTTGTCCAAGTATTTCCGGATGAGTTTGTGCAAGGATTTATTTGAAATTTTTGAAAACCCTTGTAAGTTTTGCTTCTTACAGCACAAATGATTTTGTTCTTGATATTATGTTACATTTACAACGTTCTAGTCTTTATGGATTAAAAAGAAAGGACAATTTAGGAAACTGATGATTGCGTAGATTTTTGTTTACTGCTATTTTACATTATATTCTCTCTTGTAGTGTTCCGACTTTAGTTCTGACCTGCCTTCATTTTCTGTTTTTATTCAGTGTCTTATACTGCATGTATGCTCCTAAAGCTTGGTTTTAACAATTTGACATATTTTTTCTCTTAATGTCGAAACATTCTACAGTTGAGCTTTTGCATGCCTTTGGGACAGTTTGATGACTGAAGTGCGTGTTGACTTATGAGATTTCTCCTATTACTCCCATTGAGTGAAGAATGAAGAAAAATAGTTCAATGAAGGGAAAGGTGCTTGACAGAAACTGGGCCATGAAGAGAAAAAGGAGAAAGATTCCACATGGTATAGATACATGTACTGGTAAACAAAACAATTCCAAACACTTGGAATTGCTGTCAAATACTTCGTCAACACGTCCACCGAGAAATGAAAAAACTTCTGGTTGTCCTTCTGGCAAGAGAAAAGGCGATGATGGGGTTAGTTTCTGTCATTTGTTTAACTTTCTACTTTCTGCTCTTTGAATCCAAACATCATTGGCAAGGAATGAGGCATGAGAAAAAAAAGTTGTTTAGATGGGAGAATGAGGAAAGATGTGAACATGCAAAAATTATACATGCATAATGAGACCCTGCAGTTTGATTTCTTTGTTTCCTTCTTCTCATTAAAATGTGGTTTGTCGCATCATAGGAGTTGTGCACTCAGAATCTCTATTTTTACCCATGAAGAATGGATATTACTTTCATCTTCTACTTCATTTTGTCTCTAGCCAAAGGAATATAATATTGCTGCTCACTCACTTAAACCGTGCAAAAGTACATGCTTGAAACATAGTGCTACATGAACAGAGTTGTAAACTGTTCACCCCCCCCTCTTCTTTGTCATGCAGTACTATTATGAATGTGAAGTCTGTGATATTGGTGGAGATTTGCTCTGTTGCGATAGCTGTCCAAGGACCTACCATATCGAGTGTCTAGATCCTCCTCTTAAGGTATCTGTAGTGTGTCAAGGATAAAATTTGTGTTCATTTTTCGTTCTTTTGTTGTTACCGTTGTAAATATTCTATAATAACCATTGTTTCTTTCCGTTTTCCTTTTGAAAATCTTAAGCGTATTCCAAATGGGAAGTGGGAATGTCCGAGATGCTGTGCTAAAAGTGATGTGCCTGAGCCGATGACCAGTCTGGATCCCATCTCAAAACGAGCAAGAACAAAAATGATGACTGGAAAATCCAAATCTGCAAACAGATCATCTGAGAATAGCAAGGTATCAGAGTTGTTTGGAAGTGCTATTGTTGTTAGAAAAAGATCAGCAAGCAGAGAAAGGTCTTCTGCTTCACCTCAGGTCCTGGTTGACAAGAAGCTGGACTCCTCTATTGACGTGTCTTGCAGCACCAAATCAAATCATCCATCCCGGGATGGTTCTGTAGAGGCTAGCTCATCACACGCGAGTGATGATGAGGGGAAAAAAACTGAGGTTTCTCTTGCAGATGCGCCTGGAGAAAAGAAGCCCATTTCTCCTATTAAGGAAGGCTTACCTTCATTAAAGATTATAGGCCCAAAGAGAGAAGCAACTTTGGACAAAAAGAAGGACTTGTCTTGTAATAAGAGACCAGTTAGAATCGGACCTGAACCTGTCATTACATTGGAAACTGATGGCCCGAAAGCAAAAAAAAGAGATAGGAAGCAAGACATTTCCAATACTAAAAAGAAGCGTATAACTGAAAAGGATAGATGTGCTGTAAATATTTCTAAGAAACGTGGATCTAAAGCAACTGCTGTATGTATAGGAAATAGTAAAGTACAAGGTAAACGCAAGGTAATTGACTATGAAGCTTCTGCTAGTCCACCCAATCAGGGTGTTGGAGAAGATATTTCTGATGGTCAGCTCAAAGACGAGGTAAAACCCTTCCTTTTGTCTTCATTCATATATTGCATGTTCTCTTGTAAATAATTTCCTTTATGGTTTCAAATCCTTCATCTTGGAAAATATTTTAGATGATTGGTACTATATTGGCTTTTGCTTATATTTCTCCTAATATGCATTTCCTAAAGAATTTGTGTCCTTTCCATATTTGGTTTCCAGCAAGCAATTTAACCAAAACGCTACAAGGGAGACATCGCCATTTCACTCAAGTATACTGTTATTTTATATTTCCAATTGCCTTCTGCTAGTTCATCCTAACTTCCTTCCTTGCGACTAAAAGCTGGAAGAGATGTATTTGTCATGTAACATTTTGATCCATGTAGGGCTTTTACTTACTCAAATGTTTTAGATTTGAGTCATTTTCCAATAAGGAAAGAATTCTTTGGATGTCCAATGTGGTAAATGATTAATGACTTTTTCTTCAAAGATATTTAGGCCCTTTAACTTTTTATCATCTCATCCCGTCTTGAATAATGCTTAAGACAGCTTCAAATTATCGTTCTCTTCTCTAATTTCATCATTTTCAGTAATTTATCAGGCATTGTGTGTGTGGCGATGGGGAGGGGTTATTTGTGATTTCTTCCTTTACCTAAAAAATTGAAATATTCTGCGATTTTACGTCGTAAATGGCTTTTTTTAGACTTCCTTGCGTGTAAGTTTTGCATGATAGAAAAAGTTGCTGTATCTCAGGTTTAGGCACAGTAAACCAAATGAGAAATTTGAAAAAAGATACGATGCACGTTAGCATTTTGTGATCGGATGAGAAGTTAAAAGCGGAGTGAAATAGAATTAACAAAAACCCCCAAACAGTTCTAAACTTTACAACTGTGAAGAAGTAATGCATGGATCTTGTTTCCAATTCCACCTCTAAATGAAACATAGAAAGAAAGAAACAGTTTAAACTCCAAATGCCCATTTAATTAATAAGGTTTAATAATGGGCACTTTTTCACTTTTTAACTCAATGTAAATCCTTTATTACAAAAAGGTTAACTTGTCAAAATTTAAAAAGAATTTGTATGGAGTATATGAAAAATTTGAGGGTGATTATAACATTTTGTATATGTATATAATGATATTTGATGCTTGAAATTCATCGTTTACTTTACTAGTGAAACTCATGCAGCAACCTATGTTTGGTAGTAGGCAGGAGAACTCGTGCATTAGGCATATAGAATGGGAGTGTCCTGTAGAAGTTGGGCATCACAACTACATATTTCATAATGCTTGGCTTGTGCTGAGTTGGTGGTGACGTACATAGCTTCTACCTCAAGCATGAAGGGAAGTGGTGGTTAAAAGTAATCAGGGTTCTCCCGACATAGTACATCCCCCTCCCCCAATTCTCATTATTTTTAGGAAAAACAGTTATGAAATGGGAAGAGACGGTTCTCAAAAGGTAGGACATTCCTTGAGTGGGTGGTTTCATTAGGGCCCATGACATATTTTTTGCTGCTCATCTCAAGACCAAGATAAACCTGTATCAATGCCCCCTTTCTACTTGCTTTCTCATCTTTGCTACATTTTATGGATTTTTCCATATGGTGTTATACATAACTTGATATTTTACTTTCCTCTTTCCATGTCATCTTAGCGTTTATTGCTTGCTGCAGGTGGTCACTGGAAAATTAACTCAACTGCTAGGCAAATTGCATGGATCAGGGAAAGTTGCTGTTGAGCCTTCGACAAATGAAGAAAATATTCGTGAAGTTCAGCAGGTATGAACTTTTAAATAATGACTTCGAGATTTGTTGTACAAGAGTATACATCAACGTTTTATTTTCTACCTTATACTTATCCTCTTCCGTTCATTTGAAAAAAAAAAGGGACCTAATTGTCTGTTTTTAACTTTAAAATTTTTCACAACTATATTTGAATGAAGGTTGATCGGGTTTTGGGTTGTCGAGCACAAGGAGATCAGACATCTTTTTCGGATAACATCCCTGTAACTGTTTCAGCTGACCCAACTGTGAAGGATTCACAAGTTCCACTAGATTTAAGTAAGCAGTCTGAAGAGAATAGTACTGAGATGGATACAGCTATTGTAGTTGAGGACAAATGTACGGAGGGATTCCAGGATATTGAGAACTCTTCTGTTGAAAGGAATAATGTCAAATTTGATCCTAGAAAGGAAAAGTTATTGGTGTATAGAAGATCTCTAACCAAGGAGTCTGAAGAAGAAAATGGTGTGGATCAAGTGAGTGTAGAAGTTGAGTCTTCTGATTCCAGAATGGTGAATAATAAGAATCTAGAAGACCAATCAGAAAATACAGGAGACATATTGATTTCAAGGAAAGAGACTTCAGCAGAGAACATTAATCCTAGTCTGGGAGGCGATGGAAGTGGCAGTGTTATAAAAAGCAACGGGATGCCTCTTTCTAATGACGTTGGAGCCTCAAAGGAGGCAGGAAAAGATGCTGGTGGTGAGAGCAGTGTGTTAAAGGAGTCATTTGTGTCTGCATCCTCCAACCAAGGAACAGTGTCGTACGAATTTCTGGTGAAGTGGGTAGGAAAATCTCATATCCACAACAGATGGGTCCCTGAATCTGTGCTGAAAGTGATAGCAAAAAGGAAACTGGATAACTACAAGTGGAAGTACGGGACCGAAAAAATAAATCTTTGTGAGGAACGATGGAAACAGCCTCAGCGGGTAATTTCTATTCGGTCATCTAGTGATGGCTTTGATGAAGTATTTGTGAAATGGACAGGCCTTTCGAATGATGAATGCACATGGGAAAGAATAGATGAATCAGTGATTTCTAAGTTGCCCCACCAGATTGATCTTTATAAACAGTTTGAACGGCAAGCATTGGACAAAGATGCCTCTAAGGATGAGGCGCAGAGGAAAAAGAATGAACTGCAACAAAGTGAGATAGTTACTCTGACTGAGCAACCGAAAGAGCTGCAAGGAGGTGCACTATTTCCGCATCAATTGGAAGCATTGAATTGGTTGCGTAAATGCTGGCATAAGTCCAAGAATGTGATTCTTGCCGATGAGATGGGTCTGGGGAAAACAGTATCGGCTTGTGCTTTTATTTCGTCATTGTACTTTGAGTTCAAAGCCACACAGCCTTGTTTGATTTTGGTTCCTCTTTCCACAATGCCTAATTGGATGTCTGAGTTTTCTCTTTGGGCTCCCTATATTAATGTTGTTGAATACCATGGTTCCGCCAAAGCAAGAACCATTATTCGTCAGTATGAATGGCATCCCACTGATCCTAGCCAACGGAATAGGAAAACAGCTTCGTACAAGTTCAATGTCCTTCTAACTACGTATGAGATGGTTCTTGCCGATTCCTCTCATCTCCGTGGAGTCCCTTGGGAAGTTCTTGTGGTTGATGAAGGACACCGCTTAAAAAATTCCAGTAGTAAACTTTTTAGCATGCTCAATACATTCTCTTTCCAACATCGAGTACTGCTCACTGGCACTCCTCTTCAGAACAATATAGGAGAGATGTATAACCTGTTAAACTTCTTGCAGCCAGCTTCATTTCCTTCTCTATCCTCATTTGAAGAGAAGTTTAATGATCTTACAACTGCAGAAAAAGTGGACGAATTGAAGAAGCTTGTTGCTCCTCATATGCTTCGGAGGCTTAAGAAAGATGCCATGCAGAACATTCCCCCAAAGACTGAAAGAATGGTACCCGTTGAGTTGTCATCCATCCAAGCAGAGTACTACCGAGCAATGTTGACAAAGAACTATCAGATTCTACGCAACATAGGAAAGGGGGTGGCCCAGCAGTCAATGCTGAATATCGTGATGCAGTTAAGAAAGGTTTGCAATCATCCTTATCTTATCCCCGGGACTGAGCCTGAATCTGGATCGGTAGAATTCCTTCATGAAATGCGAATAAAAGCTTCTGCGAAGTTGACATTGCTGCATTCTATGCTCAAAATTTTACATAAGGAAGGCCACAGGGTCCTCATATTTTCGCAAATGACCAAGCTCCTTGATATCCTAGAGGATTATTTGACCGTTGAATTTGGACCCAAGACATTTGAAAGAGTTGATGGATCTGTATCTGTAGCGGATCGTCAAACAGCAATTGCACGGTTTAACCAAGACAAAAGTCGCTTTGTGTTCCTATTATCAACACGCTCCTGTGGGCTGGGGATCAATTTGGCAACTGCAGACACTGTCATTATTTATGATTCTGATTTTAACCCGCATGCAGATATCCAAGCAATGAATCGGGCACATAGGATTGGGCAATCAAATATACTTCTTGTGTACCGGCTAGTGGTACGTGCTAGTGTTGAAGAACGCATCTTGCAACTTGCAAAGAAGAAATTGATGCTCGATCAACTTTTTGTAAATAAGTCTGGGTCCCAGAAGGAGGTGGAAGATATTCTGCGATGGGGAACTGAAGAACTTTTTAGAGATTCTCCTTGTGTAAATGAAAAAACCTGTGGTGAAAACAATGGCGACAAAGATGAGGCAATTCCGGAAATAGAGCATAAGCACAAAAGGAAAACTGGCAGCCTCGGGGATGTTTACAAAGATAGATGTACAGATGGCAGCAACAAATTTGTGTGGGATGAAAATGCGATCTTAAAATTGCTTGATCGTTCAAATATCCAGTCAGGTTCTCCTGATAATGTTGAAGTAGAAGCAGAAAATGATATGCTTGGATCAGTAAAGGTACAAATATTGCTCGTATTTGGCAATATTATGCATCATAAATCCCTCAAACTCAAACTTACAAGCATCCTAATTCATGTGAGAAATTGTTCATTGGTTTAACAATTAACTAGAGCTCTTTGGAATTAAATCCAATCAAGTTGAACGGAACATGTTTTTAACAGAAGGGGATGCCCAATAGGTTTTACTTTCTCCAACATTTACTTTTGCTTACCTTCGTGCTAGCTTGCTTTCTTGGCAATTGAATTATCTAGGTTGTGGATATTATTCAAATCGGAGTCTTGCCTCCTTGCTTTAACATGGTTGTCCTAGACTTATTTGTCCTTTTGGTTGGAAGAATGCATTTAACTCATATGAGCTCAAATATGTATTTCCTCACAAGGTGGTTAGTCAAACTTGAACTTTGATTTGACGAGCTTTTCCACATTTCTCATAGCTTTGCCTGTTCCCCCCTCTCCCCTTCCCAATCTTCTTCCCTCAAAGTTGCATTGGAAAGAAATTTGACTTAAACTTTCAATGTCATTTAGTCTTGCATATGACTGATTTTTTATTTTTGTTTGTGTTCCTATTATTTGGCTGCTGGAGCAGAAATCAATCTTGATGTTTGGCTAATTTTTAATAAGAAAATTTACCTTATCATTTTGCTGAATCAGTGCACGGAGTGGAATGATGAACCAACAGAAGAACAACCTGGAACAGGATCACCTCATGTGGTAACGGATTACACAGGTGCACAAAATTCCGAAAAGAAAGAAGATAATTTAATAGGTGCTGCTGAAGAAAATGAATGGGACAGGCTTCTTCGATTGAGGTAAGTAGCTAAGTGGTCCCATATATTTCAGACCATACATTTCCTTGGTAGTCAAATATGTTACGCGCTACAATTTTGTTATACCATGTGGTACTTCAAGTTCATGTGATTGGATATCATGCAATTGGAAAGACTATGGAGAAATGTTAAATAGAGCTTCGACTCTTTTCTGAATCCTGTTCTGATAACACATGTAGGATACTATTCAACTGCATCTTCAAAGGTACAGACTAATAATACAATCAATATCAAGCAAAAGTATGTCGCGTCAGCCAGCACAGTGGCACGCAGCTCCGCCCGGGATCCTAAGTCCCTCTTTCGACACCGGCCATGACCTAAAATGCCCCCCTCCTCAAAGGAAAAAAAAAAAAGAAGCAAAGATATATATAATCCAACTAGAAAATTGAATCCACTTTGGGGCTGTTTAGATTCTGAAAATCTCAGTACCTCTTTAGGGGGAATAATCACTAAATAATTAACTTGCAAAACCGTGACTGCACATCATCGAAGGAGAGAACTTGCATAAATCTTTCTTGGTTGAGCGTGTAAATGCAACTCAAAGGAGCAAACTTGGGTTAGATTGTGGAAGGGACCAAAGTATGTTAAAGTTTTCTTCACATCTTTGGTTTTAGACTAATGACCCTCAGCGTCTTCACTTCTTTGGTTGCTCTCTTGACAGTTGAATTTGTGAAATAGTAGTGTGATTCCAACTTCCAAGCATGCCCTTTTTATTGTTGAAAGCCGAGGTTGATGTTAGTAGTGATATAAAGTGTTCTGTAATCCAGGAGAATGCATTTTTATTTGTCCTAGTTGTTTCCATTGAAGGTTGTGCTTGGCACGATAGTCAAGTGTTTACTTGCTATCCACTAGGTCACGTGTTCGAACCCAGGAAACAACCTCTTTATGAAAAACTAAAGGTAAGGCTGCGTACACCGGGAAGGTCCCAGACCCTGCTGACACGGGAGCTTTGTGCACTCGGTACGACCTTTTTTTCTAGTTGTTCCATTATTGCACGTAAATGCTCTCGTCAAAATTAGTTCTTCATTACTTTATGATATTTCCCGTGATTTTTTGAAGTTCTTCAAACCTCAATTGAGATCTGAATAGATAAACGGAACAGAGGGATTAAACATCTTGTAGTGACTTTTTTTTTCTTCTGTATTTATGAGACTAACCAATTAGAAGAACATAAATCATATTATTGTAGTCTCATCAGAATTAAGTTCCCCCACAATACAAGTATAGTATGGTCAGTTGAGTATCACATCTTTATGTCCAGTTCCCCAAACAAGTTAAAAACTTGGTTTGATTGTGCATTGTGGTGGTTAATTGTGCATGGTGCTGTTTTCTTAAAAAAGAACAACCTAAGTAAAAGTCTTCTACTGTCAGATTTGTTTCTTGTGGATTTATTGCTTGTTTGCAATTCCTTGTTTTTTTTTTGGGTTTAGGAAAAATGTGTTTTTGCAAATCTTGTGTAATTAAAGTTAATGTGTTTTTTTTTGCTTCTGGATATGACAAATCCATCTGCAGTCAGCATGTTCATTATATTCAAAATAGTTTTGTTTCATTAAAGGTGCTTTACATGCGTCCCTCCTCTTTCAATATGACTACTATATCTCCAGTCAACCTGTTGATTATGTTCAAACCTGATGATTTTCCGGTTATAGAATCTATGCGACGATTCCAGAAGGCAGACATCAAAAGATTTCCAGAATAAGAATATTGTTTTGATGGGTAGTAGTAAAAAATTCTTAAACTAAGGCCAGTCTTGGGATAAGTCCATTATAAATTTAGCATTTGGTGTCTTAAAATTATTAAATAATCCATTCTGCACGAGAGGCTTTGTTTAAGTAAAGGAAGCTACTCTTATTAAATGATTTAAACATTCAACGAAAGTGGTAAAGGAAGAGATAAATTGTTGATCTTGGTCCTATAGAGTAAATATTATTCCAATTTATGTTTTTAAACAAGCATAGCTTATATTCAACAGATTGTAAGAGAGTCTCTATTCTGAATCAACATGAGTTCCTTGATTCTTACATTTTACTCTTTGACTTAAAGTTATTGCAAAAAAGCATGAATTTGATATTTTTGTGTGTGTGTGTGTGTGGAACCTTTATCGTAGCTGTTGAATTATTGCGATTCTTCTCTTGACACACTCCCATTTGTTTGCTTGGATGTAAGGTGGGAAGAAATTCCAAAGTGAGGAGGAAGCAGCTCTTGGTCGGGGGAAACGGCAAAAGAAAGCTGTCTCTTACAGAGAAGCATATGCTTCCCACCCAACTATTGAAGGGTTCAGTGAGGTACTACTTTCCTATCCTTATTCTGATTTTTTTCTCCCTTGAGCCTCTCTTTTTCTCTTCCAGTGCTTGAGAGGACAGTTCCCCCACCCCCAACATAACATGATATCACATATGTAGTTGGTAGAATCTTTCATTTTGGCAACATGTTAAACAAATAATTTTGTTACTTTTAAACTTCTTGTTTGGCTATTCGTTAATGTGAATGCATTTAGTCTCAATTTAGCTTGGCGCTGGATGAACATTGGTTGTTCGATAATACTGCACTCTCTCTCTATCATGGCAAAATCTTTATCATTTGACCTTGAATTCCTTTCTTGTAAATTTTTGTATAGAATGTGAAGCCTGCCAGTTTTAGTGACCCTAAAGCATCTAGAAAGTTGACATACCTTGACCTTGTTTATCAGTAGCAAGTATCCTTGGAATTGCAGTTGCTACTACTAGCACTAATCCTGCACGTAGAGGCCACTATTAACACAAATGATGTTAGAACTGCTACTATTAACATAAATGATGCTGTTCATTTTCATTTAGAATTGCAACTATCCAATTATGATTAGAAAGAGCAAGCTCAAGTTATGTAACTATGCCTCTATGTGAAGAGGCTGTTGTCAGCATCGATATGAGCAATTTTACTGAACGGTCTGAACCAGTGTTGTCAAGGCGTTGAGGCGCAACGGGGGCTTAGTGCCTTGAGGCGCAAAAAAGGCGCACGCCTTAGTAAAAAAGGCGCACCTTGAATAAATATTATTATATATTAGGAGCATGCAATTTTAGGCAAAACATAATAATAATAAATAATCATAATAATGAAGTTCTTTAAAAAAAAATAGTCAAATAGAGTAAAAAAAAAGCTAATGTATATATTAATCTACAATATATGAAAAATAATTTAAACTATTTGTTTTATTAAAAGGAGAAAATAGAAGAAGGTATATATTAATGTAATAGAAGAGCAACATAGCAAATACAGAAACAACACTTTTCTTTTCTTCTCTTAAAAAAAAAAACCCTCATTTAAAAAAAAAAAACAGTGAATCAGATGTAGGTTTCTCAAAATTTCTCTTCAACAAAAAATCAAAAAACATTCTCAAAGTTTCTTTTAAAAAAAAATCAGAAAAATAAGGGAAGAAGAAGAAGAGAAGATGTTAAAAAAAAAAAATCAGAACTTGACTTGAAGAGCAGTGGCAGATCAGCGGCGGAGAGCAGTTGCGGAGGAGAACAGGCTGAGCAGTGACAAGGAAGAGCAGGTGATGAAAGAGACTTTGAGTTTCTTGAAAGAGACGTTTAGCTCTTTTAAAACTCTTCACCTTTTTTTTTATTTTTTTTATTTTTTTTTTTTAAACCCTTGTAATTAGCCCCTGTTTAACTCTTCAGCAAAAAAAAAACCCCCTTCAGCTTCTTCTTCTTTTTTTTTAAAAACCTCAGCAGCGCCTTGAAACTCGCCTTGCGCCTTGATCCGCGCCTTGCGCCTCTCGCTTTTCCAGAAAGGTGCGTGCCTCACGAAATTCAGGCGCGCCTCAAATTTTGAGGCGCTTTGAGCCTCGCCTTTGCGCCTCTCGCCTCAGGCGCGCGCCTTAACAACACTGGTCTGAACCTTTAGTGTGATCAATAAGTTTATTTTTCTAGCATGGATGTTATACATTAAATGGCCGTATTGCTTCCAGCTTAATCTCAGGGCTTAATTTTTTTCATGCGATAACAGAATGCTGCAGAGGAGCCTGAGCCTGAACCCGAACCAGAGCGGGAGTATACTCCAGCAGGACGTGCTCTGAAAGCAAAATAGTAAGTGTGTCCTGAAATTTTGCGATGTTTTTGGTAATTTTTGCTTATTTTTAAGCATGTTATACTACCTCCGCCCAAAATTGCATGTCCACTTTACCTATTCAAAATGAATAGAAAAGTGGACATTCAATTTGGGGTGGAAGGAGTACATGGTATGGATCTCAAATTTTATATGTCAAGATCAATGAAATAATACTAAAGATGCATTTGAAACTAAAATATGATTTTATCAAATTTTACAAACAAAAAGACTTATAAGATGATTTTGAATCATATCATACTCATAATCACATGAATATTTGGCAGTGCTAAGCTTCGTGCTCGACAAAAAGAACGATTGACTCAGAGAAGGGCAAATGAAGCACATGGTCTTATTGAGGGTCTGTCTGGACTGCCCACACTTCCTCCACTGTCTCAATCTCTTGCGAAAGATGGAAATCGAGCAGCAATGTCAGTTCAACCCGCTGAAGGGAAGAAGGCTTTGACAACTGACCTGGAAGAGAATGGGTCTAGTCAAACACTGGAGGGGCCAATGAGGAAGGATGATTCTCTGTTAAAGCTGGGAAGGCTCCCAAAGCAAAACTTAGATGTCCATGGAGATGTCTCTGTCAAACATTCTGGCCAGCATTTCCGTAATGTAGGCCCATTGAGTCACCATGTACCAGGAACAAGCTTCATGGACTTGATGCCCAGCAAAGATCTGTCGCCAGTTTTGGGACTATGTGCTCCTAACGCTAATCAAATGGAGACATCACAAAGTAATCATGGAAAACCATTTTCCAGACAAAACAGGAGGCATGATTCAGGGCCTGATTTTCCATTTCCTATTGCACCCATCTCTGGGGCCCTAAATGAACTGGTTGCTAAAGGGCGTGAAATGGCCAACAGCAGACAGAGGCTGCCAGATATTTTATCTGATGCGGTACAACAAAAACCGAGCAACACTATCCCTGATACTTATCTTGCTTATAATACGGTAAACATTCTCTCTCTCAAGTGCAAACGAACATATTTGTTGGTCAAATTAGCAACACTATAGATGTCTTTTTAACACATTTCTCGCACAATTAGCTCTACTGTTCGCATTTACACATTTCTTGCACATATAAGGACTGATGTATGCATTCTTATAATGTTATTTTTTGCAGCATCCTTTGGCTGATTTGAAAGGAAAAGGTCGCAGCGATATTTTAGAAAACCCTGGTGCTCCTTTCTCTGGATTTCGAGAAAAGCTGGTCTTGCCGAAGTTTCCCCTTGATGAAAATTTGTTTGCTAGATATCCATTTCCGGCTAAAAACACGCCTTCTGCAACCCATGATTTGTTCCCAAGTTTATCACTGGGATCAAAAGTGATTGATGGAAGCAATTATTGTCACGACTTCCCACCGATGCCATTGTTGCCAAATCTCAAATTCCCATCGCAGGAAATGTCCAAATATAATTTACAAGAGCGAGAGAGGCTTCCTTCTTTGGGCTTGGGTCAGATGCCTCCATTTTCTTCATTTCCTGATAATCACAGGAAGGTGCTGGAGAACATCATGAGGAGAACTGGATCTGGATCAGGTAACCAGCTAAAAAAGAAAGCTAAACTGGATATCTGGTCGGAGGATGAACTGGATAATCTGTGGGTTGGTGTAAGAAGACATGGCGAGGGTAATTGGGATGCTCTGCTGCAAGATCCGAGGCTAAAGTTTTCTAAGTTTAAAACTCCTGAAGACTTGTGCGAAAGATGGGAGGAAGAGCAGCACAAGTTCTTGGATGGGCCAGTATTTCCGTTGCCTGAGCCGTTGAAGCCTGCAAAATCTGCAAAGTCTTCCTTGCTTCCAGGCATCTCTGATGGGATGATGACACGAGCTTTGCACGGAAGCAAGTTAAATGGACCCCTTAAATTTCAAGGTCATCTTACTGATATGAAATTGGGGGTTGGTGATCTACCATTTAGTCTGCCTTCCGGAGAACCTTTCAACTCCCTTGGTCTTCACAGCGATCACTTTCCTGCCATTACACCGTGGAAGGGTGATAGGTTGCGAGCGAGTTTTTCCAGAGACTTTGCAGCAGGACCCTCTGACAGATTTTCTGCGTCCTCAGGTATGCGCACGGGTCTTGGTTTGAATAGCTTGAGCACTTTTAATTTACGGGGAAAGGAGAACGATCAAAGTGCTAATATGTTCGGGAGATTTCCAAGCTTTGTTGATGGACCTTCAAGTTCGTTACCAGAACTCCGAAACAACCTAGGAAATGATGAATCAAGTGGTTATGTGTTGCGTTCCGACTTTAGCAAGGTCCAGAATGTTTCAAGCTTGAAGGGGAAAGAAGCTGTCAGAAGTACTTCTCCGAAGGATAATCTGCCTCACTGGCTTCGGGCAGCTGTGAATACTCCCACAAAGCCCCCTTCTCCTGGCCTACCGCTAGCTGTATCTGCTATAGCACAGTCAGTTCGCCTGGTGTATGGAGAAGGGATTTCCGCTATTCCACCATTTGTTGTTCCAGGTCCACCTCCCTCCCAACCAAAGGATCCAAGAAGTAGCTTGAAGGAAAGGAGGAAACGGGGAGCACATAATACAAGGCAGCCCGTGCAAGATCTTTCAGGGCCGCACAATGAAGAGCAAACCAAAGCCCCTGTGGAGAACATTGCTTTTCCCTCTATTCCGAGAGACCTGCCAGTCCATTTACCCCCTCTGAATTTGAACGAGATGAATCCATCATCTTCTTCAGCAAAGGAGAGACCTTCTGTTGGATTATCACCGACGCCTGAAGTGCTACAATTTGTTGCTTCATCAGTTCCACCTGAAATGGCAGATTCAGGCAACCCTGATACCATTCTTCTTCCACCGAGGTCCATTGAACAAGAAAAACACTTGGACCTTCAGGATACGATTGTTGAGGAGGAGAAACAAGTGCAGGGGGAAGGTGGGGAGTCGAGCAAAACTCATTCTGATGGTGCTCGAGCTAGACAGCCGGATGAAGATGAAGTATCATCAGAGGGTACTGTCTCTGATCATAATGTAAGTGGTGATACTGATTGATGGGGGTGTACTTTGTATGGAGTTTTGTAGGAATTTGTATGCTTCTAAAGTAATAGACATTTGAAACAGTGTCCTCAAAAACTTTGTAGGCATGAAATTAGTCTCGAATTTATATATTTTATTATGCATAGCATATTTGAGGAAAGGTGAAAGTATAGTAACGTTATTCTGTTGTAGTTCTTGCCCCTTTCTGTTGTAGTATTATTTATACTATTATATTTTGTAAAGAATATTTGTTTAATTTTTCTTTTTGAAAAAAAATAGAATGTTGTGTAGCATCTTTGAGGGAAGATGAAATATAGTAACGTTATTCTGCTGTAGTGTCTGTCCCTTTTTTTTGGTCTATTCTTTTCTTTTGCTTTGATAATGTTATGGTAGAGGGATATCTGAAAATACTAATTATTTTGTTTGCACATATCTTGCACTAGTAACTAATTACAGCTAACATTTGTTCTTTTAATTTTATGTAAAGATTGATTCTTTAAGAGATTAATTTATTTTATTTTAATGAACTAGTTATTGTTTTTAAATATATTTTTTTTTCAATAACCATCCAATCATAATTCAAGAAACCAAATTATTCCAAGCAAGAACAGCCAAAAGTACCAATTTGCCTTGGCAGAACCCTGATTGAAAAAGAGAAGAATACAACTGTCAAAATTCGCATGATGACTACTTAAAAGTAGAATCAAACACCATTTTTTCTTCTTCTTTCCAACGCACTGAGCCCATAAAAAAGCTGGAGTCTTTCTGCAAATCTTGATCTTGGCAACTTTTTTCTTGTGGATTGTCTCTCATTTTGAGGTGGGCATGGAATGTTTTTTTTAGAAAGAAGTTGAATTTGTGTTTTTTTAGGTTTTTTGGTTGAATTTGATTTGATTGTTGTTTTAAACTATCACTTTCTTGATTTTGTTTTCAATGGTGGATCTGTTTGGTGAAGGAAAGATGAGTTCTTTAAGCAAGGAGTTGGCGTTCTTGATTCTGCAGTTTTTGAATAAGGAGAGATACAACGATACCATGCACAAGTAAGAATTCTATTTGGAAATGAAATGTTTGATTTTGATTTTGATTTGAACTCTGTTTTATTTATTTTTTGGGATTTTGATGATTGAAGGTTGGAGAAGGAGTCTGGATTTTTCTTCAACATGAAGTGCTTTGAGGAAATCGTGACTAATTGAGATTGGGAGAAAGTGGAGAATAACATACATTGGTTATTGCAAAAGGCATAGATTAGAACCATATAGTTTAGTAAAGTTTGACAAGAGTTGATTCTTTTCGATCAATTCCATTTTTTATTTTTTATTTGGATAAAGTGCAACACAAATTGAAATTGATTCAATCTTTAAGCAAAAGTTTTAAAGTTTAATAATCATTTTTATGTCAGACTTTTATATAAATAAGATCATGTAGAGAAACAACAATGGAAAAGGTGAAAATTTCTAATCCAAGTCGAAATTTCCTTTCCTTTCTGGTTTTATGTGCAAATATGCTCTTTTCTTTGCACATGAGTTGCTTGATGAAAGATAGTCCTTTTAGTTTCAACACAAAATATCTCTCACATATTTTCTAACTTGCATTCTAAAAATTATCAATCATTTTTATATTTTTTTTTAGAATTTCATATGATCACGTTATGTGACATATATATGATTCAAGACAATTTGAGTTGTAGTTAATCACACGAAAGCATTAAGAAAAATATTTAAAAAATAATTATACACACCCATCGAATCAACATATAAAATCAATCTAGTTACTTAAAATAAATATTTAGCTCATATTAGAGAAGAAATTTAATAACAATTTAAAAGAGATAATTTAAGAAAATATCCCTAAATTCGAATAAAGTCTCGAACTTGAAATCAAAATAATCTTCAAATGTACGTCAATTATGAAAACTTGAATCTTGTCTTCAAAAAATTGTAAGAAAAGAATAACTCTAAAGATTAACCCTAGAATAAGGCTAATAATAGGAAAAAAAAAATAAAACATAAAGAATTGTCTAATAATGGTTAAATCCTCTCCATTAAGCTCTTAAAAATGGGTATTTATAATTCTAGGAAACCTAATAAATTTAGAAGTTTAAAAGAATTAGAAATCATAGGAAATTAACAAAAATCTCATAGTTGACCAGATTTCCAGCTTCGATCCGAGTTGACCAGAAGACAAGTTTTTAGATTTGTAATTCAGTAGCAAGTTTTACAGTCAAGTTTCAGATTTTGCAGTTAGATCCTCCAAATATTCTATCAGCTCCATAAACATCATACAAATATAAAAACTCAATTAAGTGAGGATTATACCATTCTAAACTCAAAACTTAACATATAAATGCATCTTTAAGCGCTAATCAATACTAAAGTAGAAGGCAAAATAGTTGAATTTACGAGTTATCAATCATATCAAGAAGAGTTTTTAACCTATGAACGAAGATTTTAGTGATGATCTTATAGGTCCTATTGCGAAGGGAGGACCAATTTTCGCCCAGCCATGCTTCAATAACTATTGAAGAAATGTGGGTGATGTCATCAGGTCCGAGACTCTTTCCATTCTTCACATAAAAAAAAATATCATTGATTAAATCGGTTGACGACATCTCACAGAGTTCGTTGTTGATATTATCAGAGATTGATGGTTGGAATAATATCCTACAAAATTTCTGGGAAAATAGGATTAATAGAGCAAAATAGATTTGAGAAGATATCAAGAAAATAGAGTCCCACATCCTCTCTATCAGAAAGCCACTCATTCCAAATCCATTCTATTATGTCGTAGATAAAAGAAACGCGTGTTCACATCACTCGCTTCTAGCCAATGGGCCTCGACTTTATTTCACCATAAAAGTTGTTCTCTCCTAAGGAATTCATCCAGATCATCTTGAAGCTTTTTTCTCCCTTACAACATTCAAAACAGGACGTGGAAGGTTTTTGAGAATCTCGACACCTTTCCTTAGTTTTCCCAAAGAACATTTTTGTTACAATCTTTGAGAGCTAATTTGGTTTCTCTAACAAAAGAGACTAATTGAAATGGAGGGGAACCTGAGATTGGAATAGACCACACAGATCGAATAATACCAGGAGGAGGATCCTAAATCCACATCGATTCAAACCTAAATAACCTAGGATTGAGGGGCCTAACAGGAAGAGTATCAAGGAGGAGAGGATGGTGATCGGAGGCTAAAGAGCCGCTTACGAGCCCCAGACAATTTGATCTCCAATTTTTCATATGAACTTTGTTAGAGTGTATTGATAATCAGATTGATATGGGATATGAATGTTGTTAGTATACATGCATATTGAATCTATTTCTACACGTTTTACTATTTGACGAAACAATTAAAAAAAATATAATTTTCCAATTAAAATTAAAATTGTATAGATTTTGTATGTTATAACATGATGTCATGTTATTTGAGTATGATGTATAGTAATAACCTTTGATCTCTGGTTGTTATTTATTTATATAAAATCACTACAAGAAAACAATTATTTAGCTATCGAAAATTTTAGCCGCTGAAATAGTGACCTAATACCAACCGACCTGAAACCGAAAAAGAGCGGTCGCAAATTCGTCGGCCATATCGGTCCCGTTGACCAACTCTCAAACCAATACTTGAACGGTCACTATTCCGTAGATATTCCATCTCTATATATTGGACCGACCGAATACCGATGGATTTTAACGATCGGTTACCGACGGAATACATAACAGCGTATCAAAATGACGTCGTTTACGCGTTTTATCAAGTGATACAAAAAGTGCACAAAACGACGTCAATTTGTTTCCCTTATCGACTGAATACCGACGGATTTTAACGACCGATTACCGACGGAATACATAACGGCGTATCAAAACGATGTTACACGGTCGTGTACGCGTTTGATCAAGTGATACAAAAAGTGCATAAAACGACGTCGTTTTGATACACGTACCGATCGAATACCGACGGATCTTAACGATCGATTACCGACGGAATACATAATGGCGTATCAAAACGACGTTGTTTACGCGTTTTATCAAGTGATACAAAAAGTGCATAAAACGACGTCGTTTTATTTCCCTTACCGACCGAATACCGACGGATTATAACGACCGATTACCGATGGAATACATAACGGTATATCAAAACGACGTCGTTTAAGCGTTTTATTTCTCTAAAAAAAAGCGTTTATACCTCCACTTCCACTTCCACCTCCGATCACAGACCTCACCATCACAGCTGTTCCAATCGACGGTGTTTCTCCTTCCATCAGAAATTCCCCATCAAATTAGAAGCCCTACCAAAACACCACACTCATACTCCGGCCGGCCCGCAGCCACGCCGCCACCACTTCCAACACGCAATGTTTTCTCCATCTCCACCTATTCTCTGATTCAGGTTTAGATTTGGTATGGTTTTTCTCTATTTAAGTCTTTCTCTCCTCCATTTTGTTTTTGGCTATTAGCGACAATATGTTCAGTCGCTAGTTTTGTCATCGGAAAAAGGTCGTTAAAAAGTCAATATTGATGGCCATTTAGTCGCTAATCCGTCGGTATATAGCGAACCAATAGTCGGTCGCTAAATATTCCGTCGGTATTCGGCTCAGCAACGAAAAATATCTAACCATGTGGTTCGGTCGTTAATCTCATTTTAGCGACCGATTTGTCCGTCACTATTTAACTGTTTTCTTGTAGTGAATACTTTAACATGTCATTTTTGTTTACTTGTTATTTTATATACACATACGTGTCGTGCGGAGGAGCTTTTCCAATCACAGAGGCATGATGGAGGAAACCACGAAGGTATATCAAGAATAGGATTTTATTTATTTTATTTCACCGTAGTTTGACCTATGATTCTTCATTGGCTCGGGAGGATAATCATACGATGGCTATAACTATCATACATTTGTGTTTCATGTATGTGATGCATGCCTTTTATTTTATTTATTTCAAACTTAATATAGTGAGATCATGTAACTTAAGAAACAATCTCTCAATGTGAAATATTAAGTTAAATCCTTCCATAATTTAGCCCTCGTCAAGGATTAGATCCACTATGTGTAGAACAGCCAAAGCAGTATAAATGTATCAATCAGGGATAAGCGCAATATCCAATTGGCTATGAATTTGGGTACAACATAACTAGATAATCCTAGTAAGATTGAGGTTCTAGAGGCATAATGTCTCAGGACCCTGTTTGGCGGTCAAGCCCAATCCATGTCGGAAAGAGATTGTAGCTCCCTTTGATGAATCCATTCTAAAACGAGCCAATATCTTGTCGATGTATGATGCTTGAGATAAGCCTAATATTCTTTGCTTCCTATCTCTAAGGATATTTATGCCAAGAAAATAGCTAGCTTCTCTCATATCCTTCATACTGAACTGGCTAGATAGCCAAGCCTTTCGTAGATGACAACATCCCAACATCATTTCGTATGAGTTGAATGTCATCTACATACAAGACTAAAAAACAAACTTTGTCACCAACTAATTTCTTGTAGACGCAATGTTCATCTTCATTTAGAATAAAGCCATGAGACTTAATGATTTCATCAAAATGAATGTTCCATCTTCTGGATGCTTTCTTAAGTCAATAGATGGACATCTAATGCTTGCATACTAGATGTTCTCGACCTTCACCAATGAAACCTAAAGGCTACTCCATATAGACGTCTTATTACGGTCGACCGAGATCAAGACAGAAGCCTTTGAACTTAACTTTGGAACAACTTCGGACGACCTACTCTATAGTTTGGTCGACCGAAACTGTCATGCCAAGGAAAAAATATAGGCGTTGCAACTCGATTTGCTTGCTAGTTTTGAACCCTATATAAATCCTTTATGGCTGAAATCCGTGCTTTGCTCAAGACAATAGAGGGGCCGTAGTATACAAGTTTTAGAAAAGTAAATCAAACACTTTCATAAGCTAAATTCCTCCAATCATTCATCAAAACATTTCTATTAGAGAAAGAGCTTCATCTACTTATTCGTTCGTTCTCAAATATGAACTAGAGCTTACATTGTAATATCCAATCCTTAGAGGGATTTCTTTTTCTTGAGCTTAAATGTAAAATCTCATGTGTTGAGATTATCTTTTCTTGTAAAGGGTTGAGTGGCAAGGATTGTTTGTAAGAGTGGCGGTTTTGGGCCTCCAATGAGTTGGAGTTGATCTTTCTTGTAATCATAGGAACTAGAGTGAATGGTGAACCCGAAATAGAAGTACAGTTGATGTGTTCATAAAACCTCCTCACTTAGTAGACTAGGTTAGAAAAAGAGTTCCCAAGGGTGGAAGGTTACATGAGTGTGTAAAAGACCATTAGTTGGTTTGTCCTTCCTTGTAAACTCTCAAGACAAGCTAGTGGTAAGTTGCCAAAATCCTTGGGTGTCCTAAGGTAGAGGATGTAGATCTCTGTGATCGAACCACTCTACATCCTCGTGTTTGATCTTCTAATTCTACCTCTTTACTTTAAAGTTCTTACATTATACTTGTGCTTATATTCACATGAACTTGATTTTATGAGCTTAAATTGATTATAAGGAGTTAGTAAAATTGCTTGTCATATCTTCCCTTGGCTTGGGGCATATGACATGCATTTAGAGATCTTTTATAGCTTTATATATCTCTTACTAAATGCTAGTCCTCATGACTTATGTGTTTATTCTTACATGCTTTACATATAAGAATCTTGACTTAGACAATACTTTATCATATTCATTGCCTTGTATTCCTATGTGTTGTATTTACACACATAAGTCATCTAAGTGATAATCCTTTAATTCACCTTATATGCTTAATGATCATAATTGTTGTTAAGGTGATCACTTAAGAAAATATATTGGTAGAAAAGTTTAATTTATTTGAGAACCTTATTCTCCCGTCTAAGGTTCTCCCCTTCGGGTATTGCAAATTAGTATAGAGCATAGTCTCTTTTTTTTTATTTTTTTTATTTTTTTTTATTTTTTTTATTTTTAAGGATTAACACCCTAGGAGGATCTATGGTCATACTCTTTTCTACCCTTTATTTAGAAGAGTCTTCTCTACCATCCTGTGATGACCCCATTTTCTCTAGTTATCCAAATGATTATACTATGTGTGTCTATTAATAATTCACCTTGTTGAGCTTTATAGATACAGGAATTCATGTTCCTTCAATAAAAAAACAAGGGGTCAAGATGCCTAAGGAAACAGAGAACTCTCAAAGAGATGATGGAATCATAAGGAAGAGGAAGAATATGCCACAAAGCTTCAAAGATAAAGATTCAAAGAGAAGTGGCATTTGGGCGGATCATTCCATGACGAATGAAGAACTTTGAAGGAGATGTACCAAATGAAGACATTCAAAAGCACTCCTTAGCACTTGGATTCTCAAGGCTAAAAAGCTACTTCCATTGAAGAAGCAAGTTGCTTAAAGCTACAGAGCAAAACTACAACTGATGACAAAGGACAAAATGTCAATCCATACTCATCATCACTTAGTAAGAAAGCCAAGGTATCAAAACCACTTTCCCATGTCATTTTTTTGATTGATGTGTTTTATTTTGTGGGTTAAGTTATTTTTGGTATTTATATTTATCTGTATGCCTGCTCTTATATAAGTTGCATCTCACATTCTAGAATTCCATATTCATATAGATAACCTTTAGTATGATCTCTACATGTTCATGTTTACTTTTGGTTTAGGTATCTATGAGATGTGGCATATACAACTTGATTCATTCTTGGTTTGTCATGTCATACGTCACTTGAGAATCCATCTAGTTGTTGTTCATAATCCTTAGGCATATATGTGCATATGGAGAAATTGAGCTAACCAAAAAGGACCATTCAAAAGGTACCTAGTAGCTCTCAAGATATCCTTGTAGGTACAAGAAGCTCAATGCTTCTCCATGAAGATAGAAACCATGAGGAAGGGCACAAATGAGCTAAGACTCCAAGAAAAGAGTCACATGCCAAGGGTTGCAAGATTGTAGAGGGTGTATCAAGAAAAGAAATTTCATCCATCAATGATGACTCTACAATTGCCATGAGGGAAGAGGAGAATGCACCCATTTCATCAATCGAGGATGACCAAAAGAGAAAAAGGGAGCAATAAAATGTCACCTCTTCAAAGAGCTTCAAATGAAGGCGTTGATCATGACAAAGATCACACAAAAGGCCTCATTGGACATATTGATGACAGAGATCAACAAAACGGTAAAACGTCCAAGCTCCTTGAGCATTGAGGTACAAAAGCTTAACTCATCCCTAGATAGTGATAATTCATTTGTTTACGATCCTTAGGTGCTATAACCTAGTTTTATGATGAGTTAAAGTAGATGAGTAAGAAGTTTGTGCTTAATTGTTTTAAACTTGCTTCCTCGCTTAAGGAAAAGATTCATAATGCAAGTAGTTTAGGATATACTTCTAGTCATTTAAAAGAAAAAGGGAGTATGTGTGGGCAGAAACTCGTTCTAAACACCCATGAGTCCTCCCCCGAAGGATCCGCTCATACCAAAAAGAATCGAAAAATACTTACGAAAGACTTACATTTTTTGGCTAAAGATTTTGTCTTTCGGATGTGTGATGCTGCCACCAGAGTCCTCCCTTGCGGAATTACTCCCTACCGGTATCCACGCGACGAAATGAGCAGCGAGTGCTAGGTCTTAGTGTTTATGAGTTTTGGAATCTAGAGAGAAAAGGAGGCTGAAAAACAAGAAATCTGATTTCGGGTGTATTTACTTATTGCGGCTCAAAAATCTTTTTCTAAGGTTTCGCCAAGAGAGGATTATATAGGGTGTGAGAGTTTGTTCCAAGAACAACTCCCACGTCCTTTCAACCTCTTCCGGCAGTGGGAGTCTCTAACTCCCACGTCTTGTAATCCTCTACTGGTAGTGGGAGTCTTTATCGGATAATAACTCCCACGTAATCCCAGCTATAACCAAATACCGAAAATGCCCCTCCTTAATCTCTAATTCAAATAATAACGTTTTATTATTATCAGAGAAATAAATGTCATATACAATGAACCTAGGCACATTCTAGATTCATTGAATCTGATCGTGAAGTTCGTTAACTCGTCTATGCGTGTGACCCTGTAGGTTCATATCACAATGACAATGAAAAAACACTTAGTAGTAGTATGTGTTCATAAATCACAAGCGGTCCCTAGCATAAGCATAAGACATAAGGCATAATGATATCCAAATTAAGCATAAGGCATGGTAGTTGTCACCCTTATAAAGCTTAATTATATTTATGCTCGATCTTCAGGTAGACTGTTCTAACAAACGGTATTTAATAACCACTTTATCAAATACATTTGAGCACGACCATGCATTTAGACAGTCTTCCCTATCGAGGGGCCCATGGATATCTCTCTCTAATGATAGAGAGGGACAAATCCCTTACAATGCCTCTCATATTCAAGCCATGATAGGACACTACATCCGATCATCAGTCGTATTGATTACTCGATTAAAAGAAACGCCCGACTGAGTCAAAACGTGGCTCCATTCATGCTAGAATCAATGGAGACATAAGGTCTAAGGATTCCAAAATAGTATCGAGGAAATAATACTTATGACTAAGTACCATGAAGTATTACTTCTCTAACGGATCACGTCCGATGCAATATATATGCCAATATATTGCATCTATGATAATATTTGTATTCATTACACATGATTAGTAAAACATAATCATCAATCAAACATCATACTAGTTTTATTTCATTGTAAAGAACATTACATAAAGCTAGGAACAGTTAGAATAGTAATTGCATTGTCTTGGAAGAATCCGCATAGGTTGGGCTATTACTCTGTCACATTCGTTTTCATGTATATGATGCATGAGATGCATGCAAAACAAATGTATAAATTGTGTATACTTATTTTGGTGAGATAATCTATGACATAAAAAACCCTCAATCTTACATATTAAGTTAGTGCCCTCCTTGATTTGGCCCTCGTCAAGGCTTAGATCGACAAATGTGTGGGACTTGCCAAAGCAATGTGCACATGTCTATCCGAGTGAGGCGCGAAGGATAAGTTAGTGATATCCGCTAGCTAAAATATTGGGTTCTACTTAACTAGAAGATCTCAACAAGATTAAGGATCTAGAGGCAAACGAGTTAAGAGTGTCCATTGTGATGTACTTGAATAATTGTTATTCATAAGTAACCAGGAATTACATAAGTGATGTAATTGGAAAATGTTGCCTACCTAAACAACCATGTCTTGGACGATTAGCCAAAGCTAACTCAAGGTGAGCTAAAATATGGATTTTGGTCCTACTAGAAAGTTTCAAACTTTCTGAATGAACATTGAGGGTTGTTCATTTGAAGAAAATAGCGGGAGAGTAATTTACAAAGTCCTGATAATGATTTTAAAGACATGATACATGCACTTTGCATATTTTATTGTATAAAACATGGCAAATACAATTGTTGCATCTAATATGTCTTTGCGATTGGTACTTGAAGAGGACAAGTAGAGGAAGGCAACTTCCTAGAATTTGAGGATTGTCCTCAATCACGAGAAAAAAATGTATGTTCTCGAAGAGCCAATTCTCGATCTACCAGACTATGGGGCTACACAGCTGAAAGAAATACTTATCATAAGCACTTTGATGATGCATTAGATGTGTCAAGTCTTATGTTAGTCACTATGACCTCTAAGCATCAGAAGCAACATGAGGAAATGGGTTCTTTAGGTATGATTGATAATCTAAAGCAACTCTTTCAGGGAAAAGCTCGCCCGGAGAGATGCGTTAAAAGCTCAACTTCAATGTAAGATGAAAATGATAGGGTATGTTGTAAACCTTAGCAGATTGGGTTTCCCTCTTGGCCAAGAGATGTCTACAAACTTCATTCTGCAATCGTTTCCCGAATCTTGTAGTCAATTTGTATTAAATTACAACATGAATGAGATAGACAATCCTATACCCGAATTGTTGAGTTTGCTAAGGACTGCTAAGAAGGAAATAAGCAAGTCCAAAACCATATTGATGGTTAATAAAAGCAAAGGCAAAGGTGTTGGTAAGCCTAAAGGTAAACCTAAGGGCAAGCCAAACGAATTCGGTAAATCATTCAAACTATAAGGCGGGATTGCTAAGGATAACATTTGTCACCATTGTGGTGAGAAAGGGCATTATCGCAGGAATTGTAAGAGTTACATTGAATCAAAGAGACATACGAAAAGAGCAAACGTTGCTTCAGGCTCAGATAATTATATGATAGGTACTTATATTATTGAAGTCAATTTATCTATAACTACTTCTTCTTCGGTATTGGATACTGGATGTGGTTCTCACATTTGTATGAATGTGCATAGACTTCAAAGGAGTAGACAATTGACAAAAGGTGAAGTAGACCTACGTGTTGGCAGTGGAGCAAGAGTTGATGCCTTAGCTGTAGGAACGTAATGTATTACTTTCCCTACTGGATTGTCCTAGAGTTAAAAAAATTGTCTTTATGTACCTACTTTAACAAAGAATATTATTTCAATATCTTGTTTGCATAATAAAGGTTTTGATATTAGTATTAAAAACTAATGATCGTTGTTTACATTGAATAATATCTTTTATGGTAGAGAAAATTTGAATAATGGTCTATACGTGTTAGACCTTGATTAACCTATCTATAAAATAAACACTAAAAGGATTAAGAATAATGATTCAAATCCTACATATCTCTGGTATTGTCTCTTAGGCAATATAAATGAGAAACGCATTTCCAAACTCCATAAGTTTATTGGAATCATTTGGTACATGCGAACCTTGTTTAGGGTAAGATGACTGCTTCTCATTTTACAAGAATTGGAGATAGAGCAAATGATATATTGGGATTAATACATAGTGATGTATTTTCCCGATTCAATATACATTCTAGATGGGTTATTTATACTTCATTACATTTACTAATGACTTCAATAGATATGGATATGTGTATCTTATGAAACAAAAATCCGAAGCTTTTGAAAAGTTCAACGAGTTTAAAAACGAAGTAGAAAACCAGCTTGGCAAGAGTATTAAAATACTGCAATCCGATCGAGGTGGACAATACTTGAGCTAAATGTTTCGAGACTATCTTAGAGATCTTAGAGCTTGGCAAGTAGAAAATGAAGCCAAATGTCGTATTCAAAATGAGAAATCAAACTCTATTAGATAAAGTTCGATCTATGATGAGTCACGGGAGCCTACCTAACTCTTTATGGGGCCATGCCTTAGAAACAACAGTTTTAACACTAAACTGGTTTCCTTCTAAATCGGTAGAAAGAACACCATATGAGATATGGAATGGGAAACATCATAGTATGTCTTTCATGAAGTTTGGGGGCTGTGAGGTGTTTGTTAAACGCCTACCTTCTGATAAGCTCAATCCTAAATCCATCAAGTGTACATTTGTTGGGTTAAGGAAACTAAAGGGTACTACTTCTATATTCCTATTGGGAACAAAGTGTTTGTTGCTCTAACGAGAGTCTTTCTAGAAAAATAGTCTATTTCTAGAAAGACAAATGGGAGTCAAGTTGAACTTACAAAACTTCCTGAACTTACAAAAGTTCAAAACTCTCACACTAGCACTGATGTTCAGGTGGAAATTGAACCAGCTCCACAAATAGTTGTGCAAGAGTAGCCAGTTTAAGAAACACAAGAATTGTGTAGGTGGTCTATTATAACTCGCAGATCACCAGAGAAATTTGGATTTCTGGTAACAGAACATAGTGATGATATGTTTATTAATCATGAGAAGCCTACAACCTACAAAAAAGCAATTATTAGTCCAGATTATGATAAATGGCTTGAAGCCATCATGTGTGAAATGGATTCCATGTATACTTACCAAGTATGGATCTTGGTTAATCCACCTGAAGGGGAAACTCCCATAGGGTGCAAGTGGACTTTAAGCTAAAAACCAACATGGATGGAAACATACTAACCTACAAGGGGCGACTAGTTGCGAAAGGTTTCAAACAGATTCATGGCATTAACTATGATGAAACATTTTCCCCCGTAGTAATGTTTAAATCCATAAAGATATTGCTTGCAATACAACATAATATGATTATGAGATACGAAAAATGGATGTCAAAACAGTTTTCCTTGATGAAAACCTTGAAAAGTGAAAAACACAAGGGGGGGGGGGTGAATTGGGTTTTTATAAAAGTGGATTCTTTTTAATTTCAAACTTTTGGAATGTGGAACTTGTATTTGAAATATGGTGAAAATGAAGCAAGAATAAACCAATGAAAGCAAGACACGAGATTTAGAGTGGTTCGATTCACAAAGAATCTACGTCCACTACCTTGAGCTTCACCCAAGGATTTTTAACAGCTTCACTAAGAAAAGTAATTACACAAGTGGCTAACTCACAAGGAGTTTTACACAAATAACCACTATTATAAACTCCACTCACTAAGAGTACAAAGCCCACACCAAGTAGGACTTGACACAATAAATACCCTATCACTAAGAGAGGGAAAGATGGAGATATAAAGAGAGAGTTACACACTCAAAAAGTGGAGAATAGATACCTTTTAAAGATCTTACTTTAATGCTCTTAGAACATAGAACTCAACAACTTGTGTCTTGCAAGTGAGATAGTGATTTTGAACTTTTTAATACATGAATAAAGTTGGATATGCTTTGAAAGTACTAAAGTTTTTTGTATAATCAATGTATATTCGTTCTTGTTGTTCTCTGAAGATTCCACTGCATCAGAGCTTTTATACTTTTCAAAAGAGTCCAAAAAACAGCTTTTAAAACGGTCAGATAACGACTAGTTTTCGCAGAGTTCGGTTGACCGCAAGTTACCTCGGATGATCCGATCAAAGGATCGGACGATCCTAAGTCTACATAGGTCGACCGGGACAAATGGTTCCCAAAAACTCAACTCTCTGTTTCGGTCCGGATGATCCGTGCAAAACTCGGATGATCCGAATTTCCTGGATTCAAGAGATGTTGATTTTTCACAAGTTTTGAAATCTTTTAAGGTCAAAATGGTTTTCTCAAAAGGATAACTAATACTTGAAAAACAATTTTCAAGATCTTTAGACAATGAAACAAAAGGCTTTTGAGAAGGGAACAGTTTTAAAGACCATTTTTGAAACTGAGCTTTATGAAAACTATTTTTAAAGGTGCAAGACAATAGTGTTGTGATCCTAAGTTCATGTGAGCAATGGTTAGAGCTTTAAGATATATATAAAGAAATGCTAAGATATTCTAACCACACCTAAGCCTTCAATCTTCACGTCTTGAGAGATGTGCCTTCAAGAATGTAAACATTTAGTCTTGAGCACGGCTTTATTGAAGTATTTAGAGCTTCCATCTTAGTGAACCATTATTCTATCACAGCGATTGAAACCATTAGATACAACATCAGATGTTTGTACATTATCAAAAACTGAGTTTGTTCGCCTTAGGGCTTACAATCTCCCCCTTTTTGATTATGACAAACTTTGATGCAATAAGATAGAATAAGGACAATTTAAAAACAAGGAAGCAAGGCAAAAGAAAATACGAAGAACAAATACGAGCAAAGGCTAGTGCTTAGAAGATAAAACCAAGAGATAACAGAAGACAAAAGCACCAGCATGATAACTTCTTTTTGCCATAGCATCTAGGGACTCTTAGAAGAGCCCTATATCCCAACCAACCTCCTTTCCTCCTTCCTTCCATAATAAGGTTTTGAGAAATAAGATATATGATAGAAGCCCCCCTCAAAACATGCCAGGTAAAGATATTTACAAAGATAAAAATTGGTTAAGAAAACTCCCTTAAGTTTCAGAAGTTTACGGAAGCCAAAAAAGACTTCACTCTAGAAACTGCACAGAGTTCGGATCGTCCGAGATTTTGGTCAAGAACTCCGGTCGACCGATCTCTGGAAAAAAATCTGCAGCACTTTGCTGCAACTGAGCTGTCCTGAAAATATTACTGTCTCACACAACCAACAGTCAGTTTTAAACACAGATAACAATAAGCAAGGATAAGAAAGATTAGATAATTTTCTCCCCCTTTGGCATAATCAAAAAGACTTCAAATATTTAACAAAAACAACAAAAAGTTCCAAGAATAAAGATAGTTTCAAGTTTTAGCTTTGATCGTCTTCATCCACACTTGAAAGGCTTAAATCCTTAGCTAAGTCCTTTTGCATTTGTATAGACTTGTCCACCTTGTCGGATACCGTTTGCACCTTGGTTTTGATACATGCAATCTCTTCCGTTATCGCCTCAATTTTACTCGCCATCTTCTTCAACAAGGCAAACATTTTATTTCTCCGGGACACTTTTTGAGGCGGACTTTTGGTAGTTGCTTGAATTGGAGAATGAGATTCTTCTTCTTGACCATTGTCAGATGAGACATGTTCGCTTGAGCTAAGTGAATTGTGTGCTTCGAAATCTTCTTGCGCATTTCTTGTCGGATCACTTCTAGGCTTTGAAGGTGCTCCACCCCTTTTCTTTTCAATATTTAGAAGTGTTTTAAGCATATAAGAGGACACCTTTCGAGCAAGTATAGCAGCCCCTATTTCATAATTTGTGGTCCTTCGAATGAATTTCCATTGATTGTCTATATAAATCATCTTCATTCGGTGGAAACATGCTTCATCAATTTTGACAAACTTTTTCTTTAACGGATTTTTCAAATCAAGTCCAAATCGTTGGAAGAGCCTTGTAAGAATATTACCGTACGGAATGTAATTCCTTGAACCATTGATAGCGACTATAAAATGTTGGAGCGCAAGATGTGCGAAGTTCAAGGCTTTCCTTTCCAAAAGATGTTGCATTATTACCATTTGAAGGAAAGTAATCGATGACTTGTGCCCTTTAACTGGGGCCACAATGTTGGACACGAAGAAGTGTAGGATCCGGCCAAATTCATCCAACTTGTCAATCTCCCTTTCCTTTGAGTCGGTGAAACTGCCTTTGATTCCAAATTGAGATATAAAATGTTTTATATCAAGAAGACCAATATCATCCGAATTCTTGGTATTCTTATAGAACCTTTTGGTATATTCCACATGTTCTATTCCTATAGCCTCACAAAACATCTTTTCAGAGAATACAAATTCCAGCTTACCAACACAAGATCTATATCTAATTTCAGTCCCATCACCCTCTTCCTTCCTCAAATTTGCACCAAATTCATAGACAATGGAGGGGTAAATATATTCATCAACATCAAACAGATTAACCCATCCCATATCATCAAACAGCCCCATGACTTCATCTAGCCCTTTTCCTTGAGCAAACATAATATCATCTCTAAAATACGTTGTCATGAATCCCCTATTTGATTTCTTAAGCTTGTCAAACATTTGCTTAGCTGCGGTATTGTAAAAAGGAGTCGTTACCTTTTTTGTAGAGTAATTTGATGATCCTCCAACCTCGAAATCTGAAGGTGGAGATGCCCTTGAAGGTGAAGACAAGTACTCATCCTCCGAGTGACTGGAATCTGTATCAAGAATTTGCTTGCCCTTTCCCACGACTTTGCGAGCCACCATTTTTGCTCGGCCTTTCTTAGGTGCGGCTTGAGTGGGTTCCTTAAAGGAAATCCCTTTTTCAAGGGGTCGTTTAGGTTGATTCCTAGGAGGATTCTTGTGAGGAGGCGTATTTGTTGGAGTACATTTAATCTAAGGTGCGCCAATTTGATTGGGCCGGGCCGGGCCGGGATTGGATTGGGCCCTTAATCGGGTTGGGTCGACCAATATGATTGGGCCGACCAACCCATTTGGACCGACCTTATGGCTGGAAAATTGGATATATTTTCCAGCTCTTATCTCTTAGAAGGAGGTTGAAGTGGTGGAGAATGTGGAGGAGTGGTTTCCTCCATGATCTCCCACTTCCCCCTTTCTCTCTCCCCACTATCCCTTGAATGACTAAGAAAAATGCTGATTTTTCCTAGTATTCTAAGTCATTATTCTCCAGCTTTTGAAAGGTTAGAGAAGAGAGAAAAAGAGAGAGAGCATTCAAGAGAGATTGAATAGAAAGAAAAGACAGCTTTTCTATATACTTGTTTTCTAGCTTTGGCTAATAGAAAAGAAGTAAGAAAACTGTTTCTTGTTCTTCTTTTAGGTCCTATATCCACCATATATATATACTCCATCTTGAAGAGTGTCTTCAAGACTTCTACGAGGCGTTGGCTAGCACCAAGCGGTAGAGGACCATCCCCGGAAGATCGAATGGATATTGGGAGAGGCGGAGCCTGCGTTGTTGGCGTTCCGTTCGTGACAACAAACCTACAACTGAAACCGTTTCAGACTTATTCTACACTTCGAAAGGTATAATGCTATCCCGTAGTCTAAGGTTCTTACTCGTGAAAGATCCTATTAGAGGCGGGTCGTTTTATTTCCGCTACATAACTTGTTTTAGACCCGGTTATTCCTCTAACAGTGGTATCAGAGCCAGGTTACGAGTACCATATAGACTTAATGTGCTATAGTATTTTAATATGGATTATGAATCTATATTTTGCATGCCTTAGGATTGCTAGAAATGTTGTATATCATGTATGACATGTTTTTGCATCATTTTGTATGTATGAGAGTCGAGATTTTCGGTCGATCCGATTTGGTCTTCGGTCGACCGCAATGCCTGTTTTGATCAATCGAGTACTCTCAGTTTCTTTGTTCGGACGATTGGGAGATAGGTCGGTTCTGCCGACTGGTTACTCGGTCGACCGAGCGGGGTGGCCGGTCTACCGAATCTGAAACAGAATATGAAATGTTCATTTTGCTGGTTGCTCATTTTTCATAAATTGTTATGTTAGTTGAGCATGATGCATAGTAATCGCATTTACCCTGTTGGTTTATTTTATAAATACGATCTGCGTATCGTGCCTATCTCTTTTTATCAAAAGTTGTAATTCTCTTCTCATCAAATCCCCTCGAATGTAACTCGAGGTTTCCTTAGAATTATGTAATTCTATGTTAGGAGAAGGTACAACTGTGATGATGATTTGGAGACAACCACCTGAAGGTCAAGACGATGTAAAATAGAATGTTTTCTTTTCACACCCTTAGATTGACTTCACAGTTTTTTCATTGGCTTGGAAAAACCGAATAGGATATGGCGATTACTATTGCATTTTTACTTTTATGTATTGGATGCATCTATCTAATGAAATCATCTGTGAATATGATGAAGTACTGAAACCCTCCTCTAGCACTAGTGTTTATTGGTCCACAAACATCTGTATGTATGAGGCCCAACAAATCGGAAGCTCTCTCACTTTGTCCAGTAAAGGGAGCTTTAGTCATTTTGCCCAACAAGCAAGATTCACACGTCTCATAAGACTCTAAGTCAAATGATGTTAAAATTCCATCTGTATGGAGTTTTGATATGCGTTTCTCGTTTATGTGGCCCAAACGACAGTGCCAAAAGTAGGTTTGGTTTAAGTCATTCGATTTAAACCTTTTAGTATTGATGTTATAGATGGGCCTTTTATTGGAATCATCGAGGTTAAGAACATAAAGCCCATTCATCAAAGAGGCATCTCCATAAAAGATACGATCTTTATGAATGGTGCAATTTTTATTCATAATACTTAATTCAAAACCTTCAATATCCAAACAAGAAACTGAAATAATATTCCTACTCAAAGCTGGAACATACAAACAATTATCTAGCTCTATGATAAGGCCACTTGGCAAAACTAAATTAAATGTCCCCGTAGCTACAGCAACAACTCTTGCTCCGTTGGCTACTCTGAGGTCCACTTCTCCTTTTGCCAGTGATCTACTCCTTTTGAACCCCTGTATATAAGCATAAACTGATTTATTTTATGCTTTTCTGGTGAGATTGTTAAAAACAAAACCCCTCAATTAAATATTAATTAGTGCCTTCCTAAGTTTGGCCCTCGTCAAGGCCTAGATCGACATTAGTATGGGACATGCCAAAGATGTACATACGTGTCTATCCGGGTGAGGCGCGAAGGATAATTTGTGATATCCGCCGGTAAAAACTTAGGGTCCTAGTTAACTGGATTATCTCAATAAATGGATTGAGGATCTAGAGGCAAAAGAGTTGAGAAAAGTGTATAATGATACGCTTGAATAAATGTTATTCACTCAACTAACCAAGAATTACATAATTTGATGTAATTGGCAAACGTTGCCTACCTAAATAACTAAGTTTTGGGCGATCAGCCAAAGCTGACTCAGAACGAGGTGAAATATGGATTATTCACTTTACGAGTTGATAATGAGGGTTATTCACTCGAAGAAAATAGTGAGAGAAATCATTAAAAAGATAAAAGACCTAATAATGATTTTTATCGGTACTTACTTTGCATATGTATTTTGTTGTAGAAAATGGAAAATTCAAACCAAACACTATCACTGCGTTCTGTCCTTGAGAAGGATAAATTAGAGGGAGTTAACTTCCTCGACTGGTTCAGGAACTTGAGAATCGTTCTCAAGCATGAAAGAAAGTTGTATGTTGTAGAACAGCCTATTCCTGATACACCAGAGGCTTGCGCTTCGGCCGATAAAAAAAGTGCTTATCAGAAGCATTGTAGTGATGCTTTAGATGTGTCTAGCCTCATGCTTGTCACCATGAACTCTGAGCTTCAGAAGCAACATGAGGACATGGGGGCTTATGAGATACTGGCTCACCTGAAGCAACTATATCAGGGACAAGCACGCCAGGAGAGATTCGACGTATCGAAATCTCTTTTTCAATGCAAAATGTCTGAAGGAATGCCAGTAGGAACTCACGTTCTTAAGATGATAGGTTATGTTCAGAACCTTGAAAAACTGGGATTTCCTTTGGGGTAAGAGCTGCCGACTGATTTGATCTTGCAATCGTTTCCTGAGTCATTCGATCAGTTCATTCTGAATTATCACATGAATGAAATTGACAAGCCATTGCTTGAGTTGTTGAACATGTTGAGGAGTGCCGAGAAGGAAATAGGCAAGTCCAAGCCCAACACCATACTGATGGTGCAAAAGGGCAAAAACAAAGGTTTTGTGAAACCCAAAGGCAAACCGAAAGGTAAGCCCAAGGGCAAGCAAACCACTTTCAACAATGCACTGAAATCTAAGGGTGGTGTAGCTAAGGACTCTATCTGTCATCACTGTGGTGAAAAGGATCACTGGAAAAGGAACTGCAAAAGTTATGTTGCAGGAAAAAGGCTGGAAAAGGAGAAAGCAAATGTTGCTTCGGGCTCAGGTATTTATGTTGTTGATATTAATATGATTGATATCAATTTAAATACAACTACTTCTTGGGTACTTGATACCGGATGTGGTTCTCACATTTGTACTAATTTGCAGGGACTGCAAAGGAGTAGAGAGTTGGCAAAGGGTGAAGTGGAACTACGAGTTGGCAACGGAGCACGTGTTGCAGCCCTAGCTGTAGGGACTTGTACTTTTACTTTGCCTTCAGGGCTTGTTTTGGGTTTAGAAAACTGTTTCTATGTACCAAGTTTAACTAAGAATATTATTTCAGTTTCTTGTTTGGACAAGAAAGGTTTTGAGATTTCAATCAAAAACCAACGATTATCGTTATTTTTGGATAATATTTTTTATACAAGCGCCTCTTTGATTAATGGTCTATATATTTTAGACCTTGATATGCCAATTTTAAATATAAATACAAAAAGGATTAAGACTAATGATTCTAATCCGACATACCTCTGGCATTGTCGCTTAGGCCACATAAACGAAGACCGCATATCCAAGCTCCATAAAGATGGGCTGTTGGAATCATTTTACTTCGTGTCTTATGATCGATGCGAATCTTGTTTGTTGGGTAAGATGACAGCATCACCTTTCACTAAGCTAGGTGAGAGAGCCGATGCTTTATTAGGACTAATACATAGTGATGTATCTGGCCCTTTTAATATACATGCAAGGGGTGGTTACCTATACTTCATTACCTTTACTGATGACTTCAGTAGGTATGGATATGTGTTCTTGATGAAACACAAATCCGAAGCATTTGCTAAATTTAAAGAGTTTAAACTAGAAGTAGAAAACCAACTTGGCAAGAGTATTAAGGTTCTTCGATCTGATCGAGGAGGAGAATACTTGAGTCAAGAATTCTGTGACTATCTAAAGGATTGTGGAATCGTTTCACAACTTTCTCCTCTAGCTACTCCACAATGGAATGGTGTATCTGAAGGAGGAACAGAACCTTATTAGATATGGTTCGTTCTATGATGAGTCACACGAGTCTGCCCAATTCTTTTTGGGGACACGCACTAGAGACAGTAGCTTTAACACTTAACTGCGTTCCATCTAAATCAGTTGCAAAGACGCCATACGAGTTATGGACTGGGAAGCGTCCCAGTTTGTCTTTCTTCAAGATTTGGGGCTGTGAAGTTTTTGTAAAACGCTCAGCTTTCTGATAAGCTGGCTCCAAAATCTGAAAAATGCATATTTGTAGGTTATCCTAAGGAAACTAAAGGATACTACTTTTATATCCCTAACGAAAACAAAGTGTTTGTTGCTCGCACGGGAGTCTTTCTAGAAAAAGAATTTGTTTCTAGAAACACGGGTGGGAGTAGCGTAGAACTTACTGAAGTTCCAGACTCTCAAACTAGCACTAATGATAAGATGGAAATTGAACAGACTACACAAGTTGTTGTGCAGCAGGTGCCACAAACAGTTGTGCAGCCAGCACCAGTTCAAGAAACACAAGAATTGCGTAAGTCTAGTAGAGTTCGTCGTCCACCTCCGGAAAAATTTGTTTTTTTGATAACAGAACATGGTGATGTTATGTTTGTGGATCACGATGAACCTTCAACCTACAAATAGGCAATTAATAGCCCAGATTCTGAGAAATGGCTTGAGGCCATGAGATCTGAAATGGACTCCATGTACACAAACCAAGTCTGGATCTTGGTTGATCCACCTGAAGGGGTAACTCTCATAGGGTGCAAATGGGTTTTTAAGATTAAAACCGATATGGAAGGGAATGTACAAACGTACATGGGGCGACTGGTCGCGAAAGGTTTCAAACAAGTTCATGGTATTGACTATGATGAGACCTTTTCCCCTATAGTTATGTTCAAGTCCATTCGGATTTTGCTTGCTATTGCAGCTTACTATGACTATGAAATCTGGCAAATGGATGTCAAAACCGCTTTCCTTAATGGAAAACTTGAAGAGGAAGTGTATATGACACAGCCTGAAGGTTTTGTCACTCCAGAGAATGCTAGAAAAGTATGTAAACTTCAGAGATCCATTTATGGACTCAAGCAGGCTTCTCGAAGCTGTAACATCCGCTTTTAATGATGCCGTCCAGTGAGTTTGGGTTCATTAGAAATGAGGATGAGCCTTGTGTTTACAAGAAGGATGAGCCTTGTATGTAGATGACATACTACTCATTGGAAACGACATACCAACCTTAAAGTCTGTCAAGGCTTGGTTGAGTACGTGTTTCTCTATGAAAGACTTAGGCGATGCCGGCTATATTGCAGGGAGTCAAGATCTATAGAGATAGATCCAGGGAGAGTCATTGGCCTAAGTCGAGTACATATATAGACAAGGTGCTAAAGCGGTTTAGTATGCAAGAGTCTAAGAAGGGCCTTTGTCCTATGGCACATGGAAATCTTGTTTTGTCGAACAAACGAGTGTTCTAAAACGCTCGCCGAATTAGAACGCATGAAAGAGATCCCTTATACTTCGCCATAGGATCCATCATGTACGCCATGTTATGTACTCGCCCTGGGATGTCTCGTTTGCCTTAAGCCTTACGAGTAGATACCAGTCTAATTACGGTGAACGTCACTGGATCTCAGTCAAGAATATCCTCAAGTACTTACGAAGGACTAAGGATACATTCTTGATTTATGGAGGGGTGGATGAGCTCGTTGTAAGTGGTTACACCGATGCTAGTTTCCAAACCGATAGAGATGATTTCCGATCGCAATCGGGATATGTGTTTAACTTGAATTTAGAGTCTTGTGGTGGCGCGATTCAAAGAAATCGACCATCGCAGATTCTACGACGAGAGGCCGAGTACATAGCGGCTTGTGAAGCAGCTAAGGAGGCAGTTTGGATCAGGAAATTTATTTCCGACCTCGATGTGGTTCCTAGTATTGCGAACCCGATAGCCCTCTATTGTGACAACAATGGGGCTATTTCACAATCTAGGGAACCCAGATCTCACTAGAGGTCCAAACATGTACTACGGCGTTTTCTCCTAATCCGCAAGATTATAGAAATAGGTGATGTGCATATATGTAGAGTAGATTCGGCAGACAATGTCGCTGATCCACTTACGAAGCCACTGTCGCAGCAGCAGCATGATCGTCACACTACCTCCATGGGTATCCGATATCTGGAGGGCTGATCTTTAGAGACAGTCATTAGTATGCCCTTAAAGACCAATCAGTAGATGACTTTGGGTCTTTAGTGCAAGTGGGAGATTATTGTATCGTATTTATGTAATTTTCATTTTGATGAATAAAAAGTAAAAAGGCATAAATTCCAGTATTATTTCAATATGTTTCTGCGTTCTTAAAAACATAATGAAATAATATGTCCTTAGAATAGTATTCATACTTGTTGTGATTCTGAAACGTCCCTAGTCGAACATTATTATGGAATCTTCGAGGACAATAATAATGCGTAAGACTAGTATGTGCAGTGATTGATATAAGATATCGGATCGTCACATGGGTATATATGATTAGAGAATCATTATACTGGACAGACCCGACATGAGAAACACACCATGGGTTGTTATATAATAGTCAACGGTGTTTCTCAATTTTTGACTAGGTTGTATATGAGATCCTTCGACTTGAGGTCTCACAAGAGTTCTTGCATGGCTAGTGTTATTCTTTGATAATGTTAAATGCTATCCGTAACAGGGTGAGCAATAAAGGCATTTATTGGGTATATCACGAATCTTGTTCAGGATGAATGGGATGCAAAAATGATTTGTCCCTCCTCCTATATAGCAAGAGCGATATCTTGGGCCCCTTTGATGGAGTCTGACTAATTCATGGCCATGAACAAATGAATCAGTATATGATATTGATGTCATTTGATTAGTCTACTCGCGAATCAAGAAACTAAAAGATTGGACAATACAAGTGTGACTTTTTCCATGAATTGTGTTCAATCTAGATATCAAGGACAAAAGGATTTAAATACAAATGTCAAATGGTGTGATTATGATAGTCACCAGATATTTATGAATTGGGGGTAATGATGCGTTGCTAGATACCTCTTATTACCTGTGACATATGATGTCACGGCCAACATCATAGATACCTCCTGGGTCGCACTCATAGATCAACTGAATTGGGCTTGTTGGAGTACATTTAATCTAAGGTGCGCCAATTTGATTGGGCCTGGCCGAGCCGGGATTGGATTGGGCCCTTAATCGGGTTGGGCCGACCAACCCATTTGGACCGACCTTATGGCTGGAAAATTGGATATATTTTCCAGCTCTTATCTCTTAGAAGGAGGTTGAAGTGGTGGAGAATGTGGAGGAGTGGTTTCCTCCATGATCTCACTTCCCCCTTTCTCTCTCCCTACTCTCCCTTGAATGACTAAGAAAAATGCTGATTTTTCCTAGTATTCTAAGTCATTATTCTCCAGCTTTTGAAAGGTTAGAGATAGGGATGGCAACGGGGTAGATCGGGGCGGATATCTGAAATACCGATCTGCTCCGCGAATGAGAAATGGCCGCTCCGATCCGATCCGTGATCCGTCCCGGATCAGAATTTTTTGGTCCGTGAACCGCTCCGTCCGGAGCGGATCAGATCCGATCCGCCCCATGCAATTTTTTTTTAACAGATGTAAAGGTGGAGGCGATGGCGGAGTTAAGGCGGAGGCCGGAGATGGAGACGAGCTTTCTCGGAGACTCGGAGGGGTTTCTTTTTGCTCGGACTTCGGAGGGGTGGCCGGATATTGCAGTCTTACAGCGGAAGTGGGGGAGACCGGCAGAGGGAGGCGGTTCGGGGGAGAGGGAGGGCGGCTCGGTGGTTTTTGCTGAGAGGGAGAGGGAGTCGCGGAAGGAGGAGGAGAGAGGAGCCGAAGCAGTCTCTGGGAGGTTGAGCGCCGGAGAAGGAGAAGTGGCTCGAGGGAGGTTGAGCGGCGGCGAGGAGGAAGAAACGGGGGGGGGGGGGAAGGGGCACAAATTTGGGGATTTTTGTGCTAGGGTTCTCCAATAAGAGAGTTTATATACGGATGGACTAAAAACGCAATTATATTATTAGCACATATAATCCTCCTATTATTATAAATGTGCGGAGCAGATCGGATCGGGGCAAGGGTGATACCCGAATTTGATTTGCTCCGTTTGCGGAGCGGATCTGATCTGCTCCAAATTCTATACGGAGCAGATCTGATTTGCTCCAAATTCTATCGGGGCGGAGCGGATCAACAGATCACGGGTCAAATTGCCATCCCTAGTTAGAGAAGAGAGAAAAAGAGAGAGCATTCAAGAGAGATTGAATAGAAAGAAAAGACAGCTTTTCTATATACTTGTTTTCTAGCTTTGGCTAATAGAAAAGAAGTAAGAAAACTGTTTCATGTTCTTCTTTTAGGTCCTATATCCACCATATATATATACTCCATCTTGAAGAGTGTCTTCAAGACTTCTACGAGGCGTTGGCTAGCACCAAGCGGTAGAGGACCATCCCCAGAAGATCGAATGGATATTGGGAGAGGCGGAGCCTGCGTTGGTGGCGTTCCGTTCGTGACAACAAACCTACAACTGAAACCGTTTCAGACTTAATCTACACTTCGAAAGGTATAATGCTATCCCGTAGTCTAAGGTTCTTACTCGTGAAAGATCCTATTAGAGGCGGGTCGTTTTATTTCTGCTGCATAACTTGTTTTAGACCCGGTTATTCCTCTAACAGTATTAGCATCATCATTTCCTCCTTTGCTAGGGTTTTTCATCCTCATATTGTGAGAAAACAAAATAGGTTCGGATTAGGGGTAGGTTTGAACCGAGGGAAGATTTTTTATGAGATAAATTGATGAGTTCAAAACAAATTGAAGATGGAATAGAGATTGAATGATGAAATTGAGGATAAATAAGACTTGGGTTGAGGGAAATCGGTCTGATGGGAAGAGGAATTAGAGAGAAAACTGTTTTTGTGATGAGAGGATTAAATGAAAGACGTTTGAGTTTTTCTGATATAAACTGCAACCCGCAAAACTCGGTCGACCGTTCACTGAAGAGGTCGTTCGAGGAATTAATTTTTTTGATCCGAGCCATTCCAGTAGCTTCGACGGTCGATGGTCCGGTTCATCATCAAATATTTCGGTCGACCGTCCAATGCACTTTTACTACATTCTCAGTTTCGGATCATCCGTTCCCTGGGCAGTTGATCCGAGGTTCCCCTGTTTCTTCCTGCACACTTAACACACACATTAGTCCTGGAATTTTGTGATTCCGAGGCAACGCCTGAGATATTCAAACCTTTCTGTGCCAAGTGGCTTTGTGAAAATATCTGCAATTTGTTCATCCGTGCTTATGAAATTTATGCAAACATCACCTTTAGCAACATGATCTCTAATGAAATGATGCTTGATTTCTATATGTTTAGTCCTAGAATGCTGTATGGGATTCTTAGTTAAGTTGATTGCACTCGTGTTATCGCATAAGATGGGAACATGCTGAAATGCAAAGCCAAAGTCCACAAGAGTATGCATCATCCATAAAATTTGAGCACAACAACTACCGGCTGCAATATATTCCGCTTCGGCGGTGGAAAGAGATACACATGCTTGTTTCTTGCTATACCATGAGAGTAATGCATGACCAAGAAAATGACAATGCCCACTAGTGCTTTTACGCTCAATACGACACCCCACATAATCGGCATCCGAATAACCTATAAAATCAAAAGATGTACTTCTAGGATACCATAACCCATAATCATATGAGCCTATGAGATATCTAAGAATACGTTTAACGGCAATGAGATGTGATTCTTTAGGACATGCTTGGAATCTAGCACATAAGCATACGACAAACATAATATCCGGCCTACTAGCGGTAAGATAAAGAAGAGAGCCAATCATACCTCTATACCTTGTTTCATCTACCGGTTTACCTTTTTCATCCTTGTCAAGCTTGATGGTTGCACTCATCGGTGTTTTGCTTTCTTTTGCACCATCCATTCCAAACCGTTTAAGTAGTTCTTAAGTGTACTTGGCTTGGTTGATGAAAATTCCTTCATTTGTTTGTTTGATTTGTAATCCAAGAAAATAGTTGAGCTCTCCCATCATGCTCATCTCAAATTCATCTTGCATTAGTTTAGCAAATTCTTCACAAAGTACTTCATTAGTTGAACCAAAAATAATGTCATCAACATATATTTGCACAAGTAAGATGTCATGAGATGCATTTGTTTTAATGAAAAGGGTGGTGTCAACAAGACCTCTTGAAAAACCAATAGAAATGAGAAACTTGCTCAAACGCTCATACCAAGCACGAGGAGCTTGTTTTAAACCATACATTACTTTTGTAAGTTTGTAAACATGGTTTGGAAATTTTTCATGCACAAAACCGGGAGGTTGTTCAACATATACTTCCTCCTCAATAAAGCCATTTAGAAACGCACTTTTCACATCCATTTGAAAAAGTTTAATACCTTTAAAACAAGCAAAAGCTAGAAGCATTCTAATAGATTCAAGTCTAGCTACGGGGGCAAAAGTTTCCTCAAAATCAATGCCCTCCTCTTGATTGAATCCTTGGGCAACAAGTCTAGCTTTGTTTCTTATAATCTCCCCGAGCTCATCAAGTTTATTACGAAAAATCCATTTTGTTCCAATAATAAGGCGATCAATAGGTCTAGGGACTAAAGTCCAAACTTGATTTCTTTCAAATTGATTAAGTTCTTCTTGCATAGCCAAAATCCAAAAGTAATCACGTAAAGCTCATGAATGTTCTTAGGTTCTATAGAAGAAAGTAAAGCAAGATTATCTATGAAATACCGCCTTGTTTTGACGCCAACGGATGGATCACCAATGATTTGCTCTTGAGGGTGACCTTGCTTGTAAATCCAATCATTTGGTAGCTCATTTGGTGAAGGATCATTGCTTTGAGTGACTTGGGGATCATTTTGAGTAGTTTCAATTTCCTCCTCATCCTTAGAATTATCATCCAACATAGGAGCTTGATGGATTTCATTTATACTTTCCAAGGGCATACCTATCTCATCATCATCTTTTCTAGGCATGTAGATGTTAGATTCATCAAAAGACACATGCATGGACTCTTCAATACACAAGGTTCTTTTATTATATACTCTATAAGCCTTTTTGTTTGAAGAATAGCCAAGAAATATTCCTTCGTCGGATTTCTTGTCAAATTTTCCAAGGCTATCTTTAATGTTGAGCACAAAACATTTGCAACCAAAAACTTTGAAATATGAGATTGAGGGTATTTTTCCAAAGATAAGCTCAAAAGGAGTTTTTCCAACAAAAGGCCTTAAAAGAACTCTATTAACAATATAACAAGCAGTGTTCACGGCTTCGGCCCAAAAATATTTTGGTAAAGAATTTTCACAAAGCATAGACCTAGCCATTTCTTGTAAAGTTCTATTTTTCCTTTCAACAACCCCATTTTGTTGAGGCATTTTTGGAGCCGAAAAGTTATGTGTGATGCCATTTTCATTACAAAACTTTTCAAAAAATTGATTGTTAAATTCCCTCCCATTATCACTTCTCAAGGTAACAAGTTTTAGATCAAGCGAATTTTTTCCTTTTTGAAAAGATTTGAAAACTCATGGAAGGTGTCATCTTTTTGTGCAAGAAAAAGTACCCAAGTGAATCTTGAAAAATCATCCACAATAACAAAGGCATACCTCTTACCACCTAAGCTAGTGGTCCTCATTGGTCCAAAAAGATCGAGATGAACAAGTTCAAGTGGTTTAGAAGTGGAAACCATTTGTTTAGGCTTGAAAGACGTTTTTGTTTGTTTTCCAAATTGACAAGCATTCTCATATTTCACTTTTGGAAGCCCACGCACTAGCTCTTTAGAGGAAATATTATTTAAGAGATCCATGCTCACATGACCAAGCCTACGGTGCCATAAGAATGCATCATCTTCATTTATGGATAAGCATTTAAAATCGCATGCAACAAGATCATCCAAAGACAACATATAAACATTACCGGTTCTATTAGCAACAAGCACTTTTTCATGAGAAGAGCTATCAACAATAGAGCAAGCCTTTTTGCTAAACATAACATCAAAACCATTATCACAAAGTTGGCTAATACTAAGCAAATTATATTTGAGGCTATCAACAAGAAGAACATGCTTAACAAGAGTTGATGAACCTTTACCAACATTTCCAATGCCAAGGATTCTACCCTTCTTTTTGTCCCCCAAACGTGACATAACCTTCATAGATAGGTTCCATGTCTTTGACTAATGAGGCATCTCCGATCATGTGGCGACAACATCCACTATCAAGAAACCATTGAGCCGGAGTATTTACCTTTCTTGCAAGTACCTAAGACAAAGGAGGAGGAGTGACTTTTGGTACCCATACTTGTTTGGGTCCTTGAGGGTTAGTTAAAATACGCTTGATTCTCCAAACAGTTTTTACTCCCTTTTCAATTTTTCTCTTCACATAACATCTAGCACTAGTGTGTCCAAATTTTCCACAATATGTGCAACAAGTAGATGGCTTAAAAAATTTGTGAATATGCTCACGATATCTATTTTGCTTATGTGAGGTACTAGCATGCACAAAGTGTTTTCTAGGTAACTTAGAAGAGCTAGCAATATCAAAGTGAGTAGAATGTATATAGCCTAATCCATGTTTAACATTTGAAGTACGTTGCATACAAAGAATTTGATCAAGATCTTTTGTTAATTGGTGAACTTATCAACAAGTGAGGTGAGATCAACAACTTTAGTTTTTAAACAATCAAACTCAACAAGTTTGCATTCAAGAGAAGACAATTTATCATATGCTTCTTGATACTTTAATGAGGAAGTTTTGCAAGTAGTCATAAGCTTTTCATTTTTGATTTTCAAGCAATCAACATCATCACATAGCTTTTTGTTTTCACTAAGCAACCTAGATCTTTCTTCAAACAAGGATTCAATTTTAAGCTTCATTTCTTGGTTTTGCTTAGCACATTTCTTAAGTTGATCAAACATATCACACAAAAGTTCATTAGGATCATCTTCATCATTATCAAGGGAGTTAGAAGTAGTGGGTGTAAGATGTACCTCATTCCCGAAAGCCATGAAGCAAACATTTGCGTTTTCCTCTTCTTCTTCATCGCCACTCCCTTCTTGATCCCATGTGCTTAGCATGCCCTTGGCATTCTTTGGTTTAAAGAATTTTTTCTTTTTGTCTTCCTTGGGCTCTTTTTCTTTGGCGGCGGGGCATTCTCCTATGAGATGTTGGTTGCTTCCACATTCATAGCATCTCATCCCATTAGGATTTTGTTTTCTTCTATTTTGGAAGAATTTTCTTCCTTTCCCGGAAAACATTTTTTTTCATGCGCTTTACCACCAAAGCCATGGTCTCATCATCTAAGTTGATGTCTTCTTCATCACTTGAATGGTTGGATTCATCAAGATCAAGAATAGCCTTTAAAACTTTTGGAAAAGTGGCTTCTTTTTAATTTCAAACTTTTGGAATGTGGAACTTGTATTTGAAATATGGTGAAAATGAAGCAAGAATAAACCAATGAAAGCAAGACACGAGATTTAGAGTGGTTCGATTCACAAAGAATCTACGTCCACTACCTTGAGCTTCACCCAAGGATTTTTAACAACTTCACTAAGAAAAGTAATTACACAAGTGGCTAACTCACAAGGAGTTTTACACAAATAACCACTATTATAAACTCCACTCACTAAGAGTACAAAGCCCACACCAAGTAGGACTTGACACAATAAATACCCTATCACTAAGAGAGGGAAAGATGGAGATATAAAGAGAGAGTTACACACTCAAAAAGTGGAGAATAGATACCTTTTAAAGATCTTACTTTAATGCTCTTAGAACATAGAACTCAACAACTTGTGTCTTGCAAGTGAGATAGTGATTTTGAACTTTTCAATACATGAATAAAGTTGGATATGCTTTGAAAGTACTAAAGTTTTTTGTATAATCAATGTATATTCGTTCTTGTTGTTCTCTCGAAGATTCCATCGCATCGAGCTTTTATACTTTTCAAAAGAGTCCAAAAAACAGCTTTTAAAACGGTCAGATAACGGCTAGTTTTCGCAGAGTTCGGTTGACCGCAAGTTACCTCGGATGATCCTATCAAAGGATCGAACGATCCTAAGTCTACATAGGTCGACCGGGACAAATGGTTCCCAAAAACTCAACTCTCTGTTTCGGTCCGGATGATCCGTGCAAAACTCGGATGATCCGAATTTCCTGGATTCAAGAGACGTTGATTTTTCACAAGTTTTGAAATCTTTTAAGGTCAAAATGTTTTTCTCGAAAGGATAACTAATACTTGAAAAACAATTTTCAAGATCTTTAGACAATGAAACAAAAGGCTTTTGATAAGGGAACAGTTTTAAAGACCATTTTTGAAACTGAGCTTTATGAAAACTATTTTTAAAGGTGCAAGACAATGGTGTTGTGATCCTGTAAAACACAAGAGGGGGGGGGGCGTGAATTGGGTTTTAACAATTCTTGTAAACTTTTTCTAAGCTTTGCAATGCAAGTGTAAGTTTGAGCAAGATGAACAAACCAAAAGCAAAACCCAATAATTTATAGTGGTTCAACTCACTCAGAATCTACATCCACTACCTTGAGCCGCACCCAAGGATTTTAAACAACTTCAATAAGAAGAATGTTTACACTTGTGGCTAACTCACTAAGAGTTTTACAACACAACCACAACTCAAAACTCACAAAGAGCTTGCCCACACAAAGTAGGACTTTTACAATTGCCCACACTAAGTAGGACTTTCACAAATAACCCTATCACTAAGAAAGGGAATGAGATAGGTTAAGTACAAAGTTGTTCACTCTTCTAAGTGAAAGATAGATACCTTTTAAGTACAAGAAATTCAGCCCTTGAACATATGAAGCACACTCTTTGTCTTGCTTTTGAAAGAATACTCTTGAATGATTTAGATCATAGAGATGAAGAGTATTTTGCTTTGAGAGTGTTTAGACTTGATAATAAATCAATCTATATTGTATATGCAAGTCATAGAATCGTTCTCTAGCTTTGGAGTATTTATACATTTCAAAATAGCTGAAAAAATGACTCTTTAACGGTCAAATAACGGCTAGAACTCGCAGAGTTCGGTTGACCGAAGTTCAACCTCGGATGACCGAAGCCATACTTCGGTTGACCTTCACCCTAGGTCGGTCGACCGAACCAGCCTTTGGTCGACCGAGGCTCAACATCAAAACTCTCTGTTTGTGCTCGGTTGATCCGAGGTAAACTCGGATGATCCGACCTATGAGCTGATTTTTCACACGTTTTGAAATCTTTTGAAGTCTTTAGAAGTCTAAAAAGGTTTTCCCAAAAGCTAACAAGTAAGAACACTTGGAAAACCATTTTAAAGGACTTAGACTTAGAAAACAAAGGCTTTTGAAATACGAACACTTGTAAGGATCATTTTGAAACTTAGCCTTTTGAAAACGTGTTTAGGAAAACATGCATGACTTGAGTGTAGAGCTTATGTTCATGAGAGCTTTGGTTAGAGCTATATAAGATAATGACTTATAACGACAAAGCTAATCTAACCAAACCTAAGTCTTCAATCTTCAATCTTGAAAGATAAGCCTTGAATATAACTTTGAATCTTGATACCAATGGCTTGATTGAAGTACTTAGAGCTTCCATAATGAGTTCCGATATTCTATCACAAAGATTAAGATCATTAGACACAACATTAAAAGTTTGTCCAATATCAAAAACTGAGTTTGTTCGCCCTTAGGGCTTACAATCTCCCCCTTTTTGATTATGACAAACTTTTATGTAATAAGATAGAATATGGACAAAATTAAGAACAAGGAAGCATGAGGAAGCATGGCAAAAAGTTAAAGATCAATTAAGAGCAATGACTAGTGCTTTAAAAGATAAAACCAATGAAGACTAAAACACTAGCATGATAACTTCTTTTTGCCAAATGCATCTAGGGACTCTTAGAAGAGCCCTATTTCCCAACCAACCTCCTTTCCTCCTTCCTTCCATATAATATGTTTTTGGTAAATATGAATCTTTTACATTCTAAACCATTAGATGAATTGCATCAACACAGAAGTAATCTATTTCATACCATGTGCAAAGTTAAGGATAGAAGTTGCTAAGTTATTATTGATAATGGAAGTTGCACTAATGTTTGTTCGTTTGAGATGGTAACCGCTTTAGATTTACCGATGAAAGCACATCCTATACCATACAAGCTTTCTTGGTTAAATAATTGTGGTGAAAGTAGACAAACAAGTGGAGATAGATTTCAGCATTGGAACATTCAAGGACAAGGTTTTATGTGATGTGGTACCTATGACCGCAAGTCACATTATTTTGGGATGACCGTGGCAATACGATAGGTTTGCGGATCATATTGGAAGAAAGAATGTATACATAGTTTCAAAGGATGAAATTCGTTATAATTTACAGCCTATGACACCTATTCGAGTAAGTGAGGTACAAAAGAAATTAGCCGAGGGTAGAGAAAAAGAAATAAAGAGTGTGAGTTGAAAAAAATAAGCGATCCCTACCCAAGAGGTAAAAACCGAGGTAAAAATTGATGAAAAAGCCGTGAGCATTGTGAGAAAAAAGGCATGCTCACAAAAAGAAAGGAAAGAGAGTTTATTAGTCAACTCGGGAAAGGTAGATAGGAATTTAAAAGCAAACAAACTCATTGTTTTGCTGAATTTAAGAGAAGTCGCAAGGTTTGCTCATTCTAACAACTTTTCTTTTGATCTTATAACTTCTTCTCTACCTAGTCTATACATTTATGTTCTGCAGGAATTCAAGGATAATTTTACAAAGGAATTGCCGAGAAGGTTATTTGTTAGCCTTCAAAATCATGAAAGATATAAACCATCTTCGGGTACAAATCAGGAAATTCACAACCAAAGTGATTTAATTCTTGAAAAGAAGAAGGTAAGTACGTCTTTAATTAAATCCTTATATTAATCCGGTAAAGATTGTACCAAAGCATAAAAGGATTTTTAGAATATATACGGATAGTCTAAATATTAATCAAATAACTTTTAAATATAGACATCTGAATTCTTACTTTGATAATATATTTATTAATAGTCAAAACCGAGAGCATTTGAGTACACATCTTAGAGCTGTTTTTTCTATTATAAATACACAAACCTTGTATGCTAAGATGGATAATTATATTTATTACACCCATTCTATTAATCTTCTTAGTTGCATGATGAGTTTAGAAGGTATTAAAGTTGAACCGGCAAGAGTTAATACAATTGAGGAATGGCCGAATTCAACTAGTACAAATCAACATCGATCATCATTTGAGTTAGCAAGTTATTGTAACCGTTTCGTTCAAAATCTTAGCAAGCTTGCTACCTTGAATGCAATGAAGAAACAAGAATTCTTTTGGGGCAGCCGCCATAAGATCTAGTTAAAAGGTAAGCACGGTGCACCTTTTACGTTCTATATTCCTAACTTTCTCCCTTTTATTCATTTTTCAGATTATAAAACTGATTTTGGGGATGATAAGAGGCCGATCTACAACTTCTATGAGATCACAAGATCAGATTCTGCCTGTTTTGCATACCGTGATGTTTTATATCAAGGTTCATCTTTTAGCATATCTTTCTCTATCTCAAATTAGTTTCCAAGGGGAATTTACTCAACGCAACTCCAAGAAGGCTAAGTAACAATGAAGGCTGAAACACCACAACTAGCGAAACTATCTAGTTGATACAATAACTCAAAGAATATGAAGTTCAACCGGAAATTCATAAACAAGTATCTAAGGAATAACCTTAACCAAAATATCAATATATCTAACATAAATATAAAGGTGGCCGAAATCACTCTTAAATAGAGGGAGATTTCGGTTCCATCCAACAATAAGAGGAAGAGTCTTTGAAGAAGTAGGACTCTTGGAAAACAACTTGCTATCAAGTCAAACACTTAAACACGATAATAGACAACATGTCCTATTATCTAGCATCTAGTAAAGATCATGGCTGAAATTAGTACACATGAAGAGTCCTTGACGGATAGTGACTCTACAACTACTAGATAACTAACCACTTAATCATTATCTAAACACATGGACAACATGTCCTTTATTATAGCAACACTAAAAGATAATGCTTTCTATACACACCTAAATAATAGATAAATAAATCTGAAAGTAATTAAAGTCTAGAATAGACTTTAATTGAACAAAAGACGAAAATGCCCTTTAGATTCGTCCCAATTCTGGACAGCTTGTTGGGCCAATTTGCATCACGTTTCGGACACCAAGATGGCAGAATCTGATCTAGTGATCCATGAAAGTTGTAGATCTGCCTCTTATGTTTAATATGCAACTGGAATCAGCTCCATTGGATAACTGGATCAAACGTTATGATAATTATCAGACCATACTGAACAAAGATCACGAGGAATTAAAGAACTAGCGGCATCTTCAGATCATACTAATCTAAGACCAAGAGCAGTGTTACTAATCATCTAGATCATAAACTGATATTTTGTAAAAAATCAATTGAAAACCGTGATTGGTCGAGTCATAATCACCCCCGCTCCCCAGATTATGATACTGATACTTCTGATCATTTCTTTGTAATATCAGATCCCCTTGTTCCAGAGGACTCATATCCTCTGATTTCTACACAAATCTCTCGTCACAATTCCCTGAATACTCCCGTTGCCGAACTGTAGCAAAGCTGTCCAATCCGTTGACTTGTACTTTATATTCTATATGTAACTTAGCGTCCTCTTTGTATCTTAATACACGATCCTTTGAGTTGGGCAGCCCCGAGGTCGGTACCGTATCATCCCCTCCCTCCTGAAAAGGATTCGTCCTCAAATCATCCTCAAAATCAGCTTTATAATCTGAAAAATTAATAGAAGGGAGCAAGTTAGAAATATAGAAAGTAGAAATTGTATCGTACTTACCTATCAAGGAGATTCTCTTGCGGCTGTCCCAAAAACATGGGATATTATTCTTCTCAATTTCAATAAATGGGGCAGCAAACTTGTTAAAATCACGAGCAAAACGCTTATCAAAGCTTGCTAACTCATATGTTGGACGATTTGGAATTGTATTATTTGCTAACTTTTGCCGGATCAACTTTAATACCTTGAAAACTCACAATGTAACTAAGAAGGTTAATAGAATTAGTGTAAGAAACATAATTTCCAATCTTGGCATACAAAGTTTTTGCTTTTAAATGAGTAAAAACAGCCCTAAGGTGTTCAATATGATTCTTTCAGCTTTTACTAGCAACAAGTATATTATCAAAGTGAGGAATCAAATGTCTACACTTAAAAGTTATGCTATTAATATTGAAACAATCCATATATAATCTAAAAGTCCCTTCTTGCTTTGGTACAATATTTCCCGGATTATCACAAAGACTTACTTACCTTCTTCGTGTCAAGAATTACACCAACTTGCCTTTGAATTGTCTGATTTTTACCCGAATATGGTTTATATCTCTCACGATTTTGAAGGCTAGCTAACAACCTTCTCGGCAACTCCTTCTGGATGATTCCTTGACATTCCTGAAAAATAGAAAGACTAGGTAAAGAAAAAGATGTTAGATCAAAAGAAAAAGTGTTAGTTGGAGACAACCTTTTGGTTTCTCTAAAACACAACAAAACAATTGCTTGTTTTGTTCTCAAAGCCCTAACTACCTTTCCCAAATTTTTGAACAAACAATCTTTAGAGCAATTGCCTTTTTTCTCTCTTTTGCCTCTATTTCTCTTGTTTCTCATTCTCAATCTTTTGTAAAAGATTGCTCCTTTGTTGATGTAATTTATCTAATGTTCTAACATCATTATCCTCCATCCTTAAAGATCCTCTCGGCTGGTGTGGATTAAAATCCATTCTTTGCCGCAAATTGTCTCTCAAAGGTTCATTTGGTTCATGTGACTTTCCATCATCATCTCCAACATTAATATCCACGGCTTACCTCTTCTAGGTGGTTTTTAAATTGTAAGATTTCCCAATCTTTCTTTAATGTTAACCATATTTTGTAATATTATCTCCATGCTTTCTAACATGGCCTTTTGCTGCGATGATAAAGTCATATTAATCCTGAAAAAGAAAACACTCAAGACGTTAGATAGAAAAAAAAAAATTTCTCTCAATATTCCAACAATACTTGTCAAGAACTTCAAACTCTAGATGATTTAGAGATTCCTAACTTGTTGCGTTGGTGAAAAGCTGAAAAATATGGCAAAGAATTCCTATCTTGACCTAAACAAAAAGTTAATAAAGAAATATAAGAGTAATCGTTTAAAAAGATGTGACCTTTACGCTTCTTGATTTTCTTGAAAATTGATTTTCAATTCTCGGATGAACAGTAACGTAAATAGTACCGAAAATAAAATTAAAAAAAAAATCTTGAAAAATTAAATTTTAATTCTCGGATGAATAGTAACATGAACAGTACCGAGGGAAAAAAATTCTTGAAAAATTGAATCTTGATGATATGCTAGATGAGTTAAGTGGTGCTTTAATCTTTTATAAAATTGATTTAACTCAAGGCTATCACCAAATTAGAATGAAAGAAGGTGATGAATGAAAAACTGGTTTTAAGACGAAATATGGATTATATGAATGGATTGTAATGCCTTTTGGTCTAAGTAACGCAACTAGTACTTTCATGCGATTAATGAACTAATATTCCAGCATTGTTTTGGGAAATTTGTTGTAGTTTATTTTCATGATATTCTTGTTAGTAGTGCCCTAGGACCATTAGCACATGTTGTGCGTTTTATTATCTTTTGAGCATGTAATTGAATAGTTAATTATGCTTTTGATTATCAAATGTGTGATTTGATAGTAAAACTCATTAGCTTATGTAATTACTATTCTAGAAGTCCCTAGTTTTATGTAATGCTTAATTACTATGAAATAAAACTAGTATGATTGTTGATTGATGATCTTGTTTTACTGATCATGTGTAATGGATACAAATCACATCATAGATGCAATATATAGGGATACATTGTATTGGACGTGATCCGTCAGAGAAGTAATACTTCATGGTCTTAAGTCATAAGTATTACTTCCTCAATACTATTTTAGGATCCTTAGACCTTATGTCTTCATTGATTCTAGTATGAATGGAGCCACGTTTTGACTCAGTCGGACGTTACTTGTAACAGAGTAATCAATACGATCGATGATCGGATGTAGTGTCCTATCATAGCTTGAATGTGAGAGACATTGTAAGGAATTTGTCCCTCTCTATTATTAGAGAGAGATATCCATGGGCCCCTCGATAGGGAAAGACTCGTTTAAATGCATGGCACGTGCTCAAATGTATTTGATAAAGTGGTTATCAAATGCTATTTGTCGAAACAGATCTACCCGGGAGATCGAGCATAAATACAATTAAGCTTAATAAGGGTGACGACCACTATGCATTATGCTTAATTAGGATATCGCGAGACAAAGGGATTAAATAGTGGATTGATATTAGGTTCCGTTGTATATTCATTCACTTTGGGTAGTCACAATGTCCTGCTAAGGACCGCTTGTGATTTATGAACTCACACTACTACTAAGTGTGTTTTCATTGCCATTGTGAGATGAACCTACGGTGGTCACACGCATAGACAGAGCTAACTGAGCTTCATGTCCAGATTCAATGAATCTAGAATGTGTCTAGGTTCATTGTATCTGACATTCACTTTTCTGAGAATAATAAAGTGTTATTATTCGAATTAGAGATAAGGGGCATTTTCGGTATAGCTGGAATTACGTGGGAGTTATTATCCGATAAAGACTCCCACTACCAGCAGAAGTCTAGGGGACGTGGGAGTCAGAGTCTCCCACAGCCGAGAGAAGTTGAGTAGACGTGGGAGTTGTTCTGGGAACAAACTCCCACACTCTATATAACATCTCTTAGCCGAAACCCTAGCTAGTTAATGCTTTAGCCGAAATTAACCAAGAAACCCGAAATCAGATTTCGGACTCTCCATTTTTCTCTCTAATTCCCGAAAATCAGAAAAGACGAAGAGCTAGCAATCGCTGCCCGTTTCGTCGCGTGGATACCGGTAGAGGGACTTTCCGCAAAGGGAGATCAATTGGTGGCAGATTGAATCCAAGAAACGTCATCCTCCATTCAAGAAGTAGCTTCTTGAATCCAAGAAACGTAAGTTCTTTATTGCTGTTTTCGAATTGTTTCATATGAGCGGATCCTTCAGGGGAGGATCCATGGGTGTTTGGAACGAGTTTCCGCCCATGAATCCCTTCAATTCTTGTTTATAGTAAAACCTTAGAAGATCATATTGAACATCTTAAGGCTGTTTTTAATATATTAAGAGAGCAAACATTGTATGTCAAGCTTGAAAAATGCATTTTTTGCACTAATTCTATTAACTTTCTTGGATACATTGTTAGTTCAAGTGGAATTCAGGTTGATCCGGCTAAAATATAGTCAATTGTAAGCTGGCCGAGGCCAACAAATGCAACACAAGTCCGATCATTCTATGGTTTAGCAAGCTTTTATAGACGATTTGTTCGTGATTTTAGCACAATTGCCGCGCCATTGAATGAATTTGTGAAGAAAGATATCTCATTTTTTTTTTTGGGATAAGCCGCAAGAAGAGAGTTTTACAAAGCTTAAGCAATTACTAACTTCTTCCCCTATATTATCTTTACCTAATTTTAATATAACTTTTGAAGTTGAATGTGATGCTTCAGGTATAGGTATTGGGGCTGTTTTGCAACAACAAGGTAAACCTTTAGCATATTTTAGTGAGAAATTAAGTAGCACTTTGCTTAATTATCCTACATATGATAAAGAGTTATACGCTATTGTTAGAGCTTTGGAAACATGGCAGCATTACTTGATTGCAAGAGAATTTGTCATCCACGCGGATCATGAATCAATCAAGTATCTTAAAGGGCAAAGTAAGTTAAACAAGAGACATGCAAGGAAAAGTAATGATGCAAGCCATGTTGCGGATCTATTCTTCAAAGAAGTCATATGATTGCATGGTATTCCAAAAACAATCGTAAGTAATAGGGAAGTAAAGTTCCTAAGTTATTTTTGGAAGACCTTATGGAGAAAATTGGGGACTAAGTTACTATTTTCTACTTCAAGTCATCCCCAAACCGATGGCCAAACAGAGGTAACAAATAGAACTTTAGGGGTTCTACTTAGAGCACTCATTCAAAAGAATTTGAAAAAGTGGGAAGAATGTTTACCTATTGCTGAATTTTCATATAATTGTACGTTGCATTCAACTACTAATAATTCACCTTTTGAAGTTGTTTACGGTTTTAACCCCCTAACCCCTTTAGATCTAATCCCTCTTCCTATTGATGAGTACTATAATATAGAAGGTGATTCACAGGCTGATTTTGTTCAAAGAATACATCATGAAGTTGCTGCCAACATCAAGAAGAAGAATTATCGCATTGCAATTAAAACCAACAAAGGCCGCAAAGCAATAAACTTTGAAGTTGGTGATTGGGTTTGGTTACACTTTAGGAAAGATAGATTTCCTAAAGAAAGAAAGAAAGTCTAAGCTACATCCCCGCGGAGATGGACCTTTTCAAGTCGTCCCCAAGATTAATGACAACGCATACAAAATCAACTTGAAAGGTAAGTATGGCGTCCATTCCACTTTTAATGTTGCTGATTTATCTCCTTTTGATCTTGATTCAGATTATGTTGATGATGATGATGATTCGAGGTTGAATCCTTATCAAGCGGGAGGGGATGATGCGGGACCATCTAGAGGGCTGCCTTATATTAAGCATCCATTATCAAGCATATTAGGACCAATGACTAGATCACGAGCCAAGCAAGTTGATCAATAATTATCTACATTGATCCTAGAGTTAAAGTCCAAAGAGGAAGCAAAGCTATATTTAGAAGATGAGATTCAAGTCCAACTTCTAACTCTCCAAGAGATTCACTTCGGCCCAAACAAGCAAAGTGGCTAAAAGGGGGCATTTTAGTCTTTTTGTACATTAAAGTCTATTCTAGCTTATTCTAGACTATTCTAGACTTTAATTATTTTCAGCAATGTTATTTCCTTTATTTAGGCGTGTATAGCATGTATTTGCTATAATAAAGGACATGTTGTCCATAGTGGTTAAGGAGTTGGTTATCTAGTTGTTAAGAGTCCTACTTCTTGAAGGACTCTTCACATAATTAGTTAATTTTAGTCTTAGTTTGTTATTCTAGCAACCTAGATGCAAGATAATAGGACATGTTGTCTGTTATCTTGTTTAAGTGTTTTACTTGATAGCAAGTTGTTTTCCAAGAGTCCTACTTCTTCAAGGACTCTTCCTCTTATTGTTGGATGGAACCGAAATCTCCCTCTATTTAAGAGTGATTTAGGCCACCTTTATATTTACGTTAGATATATTGATATTTTGGTTAAGGTTATTCCTTAGATACTTGTTTATGAATTTCAAGTAGAACTTCATATTCTTTGAGTTACTGTATCAACTAGATAGTTTCGCTAGTTGTGGTGTTTCAGCCTTCATTGATACATAGCCTTCTTGGAGTTGCGTTGAGTATATTCCCCTTGGAAACTAATTCGAGATAGAGAAAGATCTGCTAAAAGCCGAACCTTGATATAAAACATCACGGTTCCGGATCAACTCTTTTGCTCGTTCTCCATTTCTAGTAAAAGGAGAAGCAGTCTTATCCATTAAACAAGGTTCGCATGTGTCATATGATTCAAATCAAATTATTCCAACAATCCTTCTTTATGAAGTTTGGAAATGCGATTTTCGCTTATATGACCTAAGCGACAATGCCAGAGGTATGTAGGATTAGACTCTTTAGTCTTTATCCTCTTTGTGTTTATGTTATAAACCGGTGACTCTATGTATAGAAAGTATAAACCATCCACCAATGTAGCGCTACAATAAAAGACATCATTTAACGATAACGACATTCGTTGGTTTTTGATATGAATATCAAAACCTATCTTGTCCAGACAAGAGATCGAAATAATATTCTTTGTTAAATTAGGTACATAAAGACAACTGTCTAAATCTAGAACAATTCCAGAAGGCAAACTAAGACTGTATGTTCCTACAACTAATGTAACAACTCTTGCTCCATTGCCAACGCGTAGGTCCACGTCGCCTTTTGCCAGCACTCTACTCATTTGTTGTCCCTGCACATTCATGCAAATGTGAGAACCACATCCGGTATCTAATACCCATGAGGAGGTAGTAGTAGTAGACAAGTTGATCTCAATAACATAAATACTTGAGCCAGAAGCAACGTTTGTTCCCTTTCCAAGCTTTTTACTGGAAAGATAACTAGAGAAGTTTCTCTTCCAGTGTCCTTTTTGTCCCCAATGGAAACAATTTCCATCCTTAGCCACAGCGCCCTTGGGCTTTAGTGCTTTCTCAGAATGGTTAGGTTTGCCCGAAGGCTTGCCTTTAGGCTTACCAAAACCCTTGCCCCTGTTTGTTGTTGACCATGTAAATAACCTTGGACTTTCCTATTTCCTTCTCGGCAGTCCTCAACAGGTTAAAAAATTCTGGGAGAGGTTTTTCTATCTCATTCATGTTGTAGTTTAATATAACCTGACTGAATGATTCAGGCAACGATTGCAGAATCAAATCAGTGGATAGCTCTTGGCCCAGAGGAAATCTCAGTCTTTCGAGGCTCTCAATATAGCCCATCATCTTCAGAACGTGAGTTCCGACTGGTGTTCCTGCTACTATTTTGCACTGAAACAGAGACTTCGACACATCGAATCTCTCGTGGTGAGCTTTACCTAAAATCTCCCATTTCCTCATGTTTCTTCTGAAGCTCAGAGGTCATGGTCACTAAAAGAAGACTTGACACATCTAATGCGTCATCTAAGTGCTTATGATAAGCATTTCATTCAGCAGTCGGAGTCCCCGCGGCTGGTGGATCAGAAATTGGTTCTTCGAGAACATACATTTTTTTCTCGTGCTTGAGAATGATTCTCAAGTTTCTGTACCAGTCAAAGAAGTTTCCTCCCTTGAGTTTGCCTTTCTCAAGGATGGATCACAATGATAAAGAGTTTGATGCAACGATTGCATTTGCCATTATATCTACAGAGAAGAGTTTGCAAAGTTTTAGTTGCCATATTTTAAAATCATTAATGTGACTTTAATTAATGATTTTCCCACTGTTTTTTTCAAATGAATAACACTCAGGTATTCATTCGGAAAGTTAAAAAACTATCTAGTAGGCCAAGATCCATATATCACCAATCTCGAGGCAGCTTTGGCTACCAAGCTCGAGATATGGTTATTTAGGTAAACAACGTTTGCTAATCACATCATTTATGTGACTCTTGGTTTGTTAAATAGGTAACAATTACCCTCAGTACATAAATGCGCATCTCAACCCTTTTTCCCCCAGATCCAATATCGATGTAGTTTTGGCTACAAAACCCGGGGATTGGCAATCCGGTTAAATATGACAAAAGATTGCACCGACATATATCACTAACTTATCATTCGCGCCCCACCCGGATAGACATGCGCTTATTCCACTAGGAAGTTCACACTAATGTCGATCTCGACCTTGACGAGGGCCAATCATGGAAGGCATAGACTTAATATTTTAAAATTTTGAGGGATTTTAATTGTCTCACCAAACGGTGTATAATCTGATTATACGACTGTAACACATGCTTTAAAGCTGTAAAACATGCATCTTATATCTCATGAAAAAATAGTAAATAAACCGTGAAATAGTAATAGCCCTTATACGGATTTTTCGAGCCAACAGAAAATCCTAAGTCAATCTAAGGTGAAAATCAATAAAGCATATCTATTGTCTTCCGCCTCCTTGTGATTTCCTTCATCTGATGGAAAATACAACAAGAATAAAGAGATAAGGCACGACACGCAGGCCATATTAAAATAAAATCACTAGGGTAAATGGATATTACTATGCACCATGCTCAAATAACATGAAAATCATGCTGAAAGCGCAAATGCACACTACCTTCTAGAACTTGTTCGGTCTGCCGGGAACCTCTTCCGGTCGATCGAACTTTTTCTTGAAAATAGAAAACAGCCAAAAACACGAATCAACAATTCCTTCCGGGATTCATTTAACACTTAAATACATCCTATGACATGCATTATCCTACTACAAAAATCACTATAACACATAATCAAAGTATATGGGTTCTCGTAATAAGCTTTGATACCACTGAAAGGAAGAAATTCAGAATCCCCCATATAAAAGCAACAGAAACTAAAATGGGATTTTGTTCCTTTACAAGATCTTTTCACGAGAAATAACCAGTACCTTATCATAGGAATTATACATTTTTTCAATCTAATCGAAATAGCCCATATTCTACTACTTTGAATTACCAACGGCACCTTTTGGACTCTCGTCTCTACCAGAATCAACACGATCAACCTAGAGCTTGTTCGTTGAGCCTCTAATGCTAGTCACGAGTGCTATGAACGTTGAAGACGATCTTCCGGAGTTTCGTAGATATAGATATGTGGGAACAACAAAAGATGGAAACTAGAGACAATAAAAAAAAAAATTCTTTTTTTCTTTTTGTGTTCTTGAGAGTGTATTTGAGAGTTAAAATTCAGAGAATTTTCTTCCTCTTGGTTTCGGCTAGTGTAGTAGAGAGAATGAGAGTGAATTCTTGTGATATGGAAATGATGAACAATTCATCATGTGGTGTTAGTGGAATCACCCACTAACTTCACTTCCCCACTATTCTCTCCCCACTTCTCCCTTACACATACACACTCTCTCACACAAGTCATGTGCCAGTTTTGACTTGGTCCAAGTGGTTCGGTCGACCGCAGAAATGGCTCTCGGCCGACTGGAGTGACAAACCAGTTCGGTCGGCCCGAGACAGTTCACGGTCGACCGGGTCTGGTTTTGCCCAATCCAATTGAGCATGCCTAGTCTAATTGAGCACCTATATCCAATGTAAACTCCAACATCATCACCCAGCTACGGGGTGTGACATAAGTGGTATCAGAGTGAGGTTGAACCTTAGGGCTTAAACTTGGAATGAACATAGAATGGACTTGGTAGATAACTGTGAGATGTGTGATTGGTATAGACTCTGGCATAGGTCGTACATGTTTACTTATCGCTTTATACACTAATGTTAACTAACATGTTATGTTATGGTGAATGTGCGATGTGTTATTGCTATGCCATGTTATTTGGTAAGTATGCCATGTTATGTACTTAACTTGTTTAGCATTCCATGTGTCGGTTATTGTGTCTAAATAATAAGCGATGAAAAAACTAGTCGTTTTTGCTAAGTTTTCACGTCTAGAAAAAATCGTCGCAATTAGATAAATTCCCGTTGAAAAAACTAATTGCATCAGGTGTTTCCCGTCGCAAAGTTTTTGTGCGACTTTCCATGCGACCCCTTAATTATTGTCGCATGACCGACGCAAAAATGTTTTCTCGTCGGAAAAAATAAAAATTCTTTTTTTAGTAGTGTGCCATGGTCCTAAGGGTAACCGCCGACAATATGAGGGTTCATCAAGTAGCAAAAAGTTGCGGGTAATAAAATCGGGCTGATTTTGTACCACCACCTCTGCCACCAGTCAATCTTGGGACACCAACTGACTTTGGGGTTGCATTCAACCTACAAACACAAGTACTACATAATCAATAGTATCAAAGTAATCAGAACATAGACCAACTAGGGTACTGAGAGTAGAAGTGGACCCATGAACTTATTATGAAAGGTTGAAAAAGATGAGAATGGTATCATTTGGTGGTACCATGGGGGCATATCAAGCTGAGGAGTGGTTAGATAAGATGGAGCAGAATCAGGGAATCATAAGGGGACCTGAGGGTGCAAAATCCGATGTGGTTGTGGCATCGCTCATGAGAAGGGCAACTGAATGGTTGAGTGATGTTGCGCCCATTTACTAACAAGGGGGACAACTCATCGCCTGAGTGCAATTCAGAGATGCATTATTGGACCAATAATTTCCTAAGACATTCAAGATGGAGAAACAGAATCGTTCTTTGAACTGAAACAACCTGAGGGGATGTTAGTGTTTGAATATGTCGGGCAGTTCAATGTACGTGGGAAGTATGCCACTACTATAGTTCAAGACCCGAAGATGAGAACATAGAGATTCTTTATGGAGCTGTTGTCAAGAATTAGAAGGAGACTTTAAAGTAACCATTATAACACTTTCAGGGAGGTTTACCAAAGGAGACTCAACATTGAGGTTGAATTCAAAAGGTCATATATGGAGAGATTAGGGTAGAGGTCTCATGCTACTATGACTCAAGGACAAGGTTCACGTCCTAATGCTAATACTTTTTTGGCTTGAAAGTGGTTTGCTCCCACATCGGGAACTACTAACAATTTTAGACCGGGAGTAAGTACATGGGCCAATCAGGTTAGAATTGGGGGACCCACAGGGGCACCAAGTGGTTCTCTACCTACAGTGATGTGTACTCAATGTGGCAGAAGGCATTCAAGGGAATGTCGTTGGTTTAATGCTACTTGCTTTAGGTGTGGAAAAGCGGACATCAAGTCAAATAGTGTACCATGCTAGTTCAGGGGTACGGGTCAGACTTCAACAGCTGCACCGATGGTTTGTTATACAACTAAGAAGCCTAATGCTCGGGTTTTTTCTTTAACTCAACAAGAGGCGGGGAACGCTTCTAATGTGGTCACATGTACACTTCTCATTAACTCAGTTCCTGCCTACACATTTTTATTGTGGATCTACCCACTCATTTGTGTCCTATACGTTTGCTAAAGTACTTAAAAACCCCGATACTTATAGAGTAATAGTACCTAATGGAAATATTTTACAGTCTAATTTGATACATAAGGGGTGTCGGGTAAAAATAGACTCTAAGGTACTAGAATCATACCTTATACAGTTACAGATGGTAGACTTTGATGTAATATTGGGTATGAACTGGTTGTATGCTCACCATGCTTTAGTGGATTGCCGGGAAAGAAGATTCAATTTATGGTCGGGGACTAGGAAGTTGTGGAATTTCAGGGTTCATACAAGAAGAAGAGTGTTCAGAGTATGCATATAATCTCGGCGATGAAAGCGAGTGAGTATATAAGAAAGGGATACGAGGCTTTCTGGCTTGAGGACGTTCCAATCATGAGGGAGTTCAGGGATGTTTTTCCCGACAATTTGCCAGAGTTCCACCTGCCCGGGAAATTGACTTTGAGATCTTATTGCAACCTGATGCGCAGACTATCTATAAGGCCTCATATCGTATGGAACTAGCGAAGTTGAGGGAGTTGAAGGATCGGCTCCAAGAACTTCTTGTTTCACCTTAGGTCGCTCCGGTTTTGTTTGTGAAGAAGAAAGATGGTAGTATGAGGATGTGCATTGACTACCGTGAGTTAAACAAGATAACCATTAAGAACCAATACCCTCTCCCTCGCATCGATGACTTGTTTGATCAATGAAAGGTGCCAAAGTTTTCTCCAAAATTGACGTAAGATCGGGTTATCACCAACTTAGAATCAAACCCGAAGACATTACTAAAAGTGCCTTCCAAACCCGATATGAGCACTATAAATTCCTTGTTATGCTGTTTGGAATGACTAACGCACCGGAAGCTTTCATGTACATGATGAACCGGGTATTCCGGGATTGTCTTGACAAGTTCGTGGTGGTCATCATCGACGATATTTTGTTATATTCGCTGTCAGATGAAACTCACGAAGAGCACCTAAGAGTGGCATTGGATATTTTTAAGAAAGAGAAGCTATGCACTAAGTTTAGTAAGTGTGACTTTTGGCTGAAAAGTGTGTCGTTTATGGGACACCTCAAGCTTTCCCGAGTAAGATTGAGGTGATTGTCTATTGGCCTCGACCAAAGACATTGGTAGAGATTCGAAGTTTTTTGGGATTGGCCGGGTATTACAAGAAGTTTGTGGAAGACTTCTTCAGAATAGTTGCACCGTTGACCAAGTTGACTAATAAACGGGTTAAGTTTGAATGGGGTAGGTCGGATTATGAGGAAATGTTTAAGAAGTTGAAGGAACGGTTGACTACTGCTCCAATTTTAGCTCTACCTGAAGAACCTGGGAGTTTTACTATTTACGGTGATGCATCAAGCATCAGGTTGGGTTGTGGTTGGATGCAAAAGGGTAAGGTGATACGTATGCTTCGAGACAGTTGAAGCCTTATGAGAAAAACTACCTACACACAACTTCGTGTTGCCAGCGGTCATGTTTGCCTTAAAGATTTTGAGGCATTACTTGTATAGAGAACCGTGTGAGATTTTCACTGATCACCAAAGCCTAAAGTACCTTTTCACACAACATGAACTTAATATGAGACAAAAGCGGTCGTTGGAGTTGGTTAAGGACTATGACCTCACAATTAGCTACCACCCCGGGAAAGCTAATCTGGTAGTCGATGCCTTGAGTAGAAAGAGTTCGGTCAGCTATCATGTATAATCACCGAGAAACCGATGCCTTGAGAAATTAAGCATAGAGGTCGTTGAGTCAATCGAGAACGTTTTGGCAACCTTAGTATCTCAACTGACACTATTGGTTTGGATTAGAGAATGGCAGAAAACAATTCAGATTTGGTAAGGGAAGGAAATGTGGTACAGTCAGATTTAGGGGTTCACGAAGATGGCAGTTTGAGGTATCGGGGTCAATTATGTGTACCGTCTGATTTGGGGTTGAAAGAAGAAATTCTGCAAGAAGCCACAGTTCAAAGTTGTCAGTGCATCCCGGGGCTACAAAGATGTATCTGGGACATTCGGGGGTAACTTTTGGTGGAAATGAATTAAACGAGCCATAGCTGACTTTGTAGCTAAGTTTCTCGTGTGTCAACAAGTAAAGGCGGAACATCAAAGATCCGCTGGTTTACTTAAGTTACTAGAAATTCTTGTGTGGAAGTGGGAACATATTACCATGGATTTTGTGGTCGGTTTGACTAAGGACAAAATCGAAAAAGACACGATTTGGGTGATCGTAGACCAACTTATGAAATCTACCCACTTTTTGCCAATGACAATGGACACCTTTGTTCAGATGTACAAGAATGAGATTTTTAGTATCGTATCAGACCGGGACTCGCATTTTGTATCACGGTTCTGGCGAAGTTTTAACGAGGCTATGGGGACGAAGTTGCCTTTGATAGCCAATCACCCTCAAACCGATGGGCGGTCGGAAAGGACGATCCAAACCTTGGAAGACATGTTACGGGCGTGTGTGTTGGACTTCAAAGGTAGTTTGGTGGATCATTTGACTCTGGTTGAGTTTTCCTACAACAATAGTTATCATGCGAGCATCGGTATGGCGCCTTATGAGGTATTATGTGGTAGAAAGTGTCAGTCGTCGGTATGTTGGGATGACAACATATTCCATGTGTCACAGTTGAGGCAGTATGTGCCTGACCCTAGTCATGTGTTGGAAGTGGAACCGTTGAAACTTCGGGAAGATTTGTTCTATCAAGAGGTGCCGGTACAGATAATGGATTGAATGGATCAGATTTTGAGGCTAAGAACCATACCCTACGTAAAGATGCAGTGGTCGAATCACACATAATGGGAAGCCATTTGGGAGCTTGAGGAAGAAGCTAGACAGAAGTATCCACAACTGTTTCAATCCCGAGGTGAACAAGTTTCGAAGACGAAACTTCTGTAAAGGGGGACGGATTTGATAACCTGGACTTTTTTCAAACTTATGTGTATAGTATGTTTATTTGATTTTATGTGTTGTCAATTATATGTTAATTGTTGTGATTGTATGTTTAATGGTCGCTTTTATGTTGTTTGTAACTTGGGGGACTTAAGTGTATGAACTAGAAACCTTGTGGGGTTATTTTGTCACCTTTTGAAAAGTGTATCTCTTGGTAGTTAGTGCTGGAAAAGAGAAGTTGGAAGAGAAAGGGAGAGAAGTTAAAGAAAAAGAGTAAAGAATAAATCCATAAAAACAATAGTGTTGTGAGTAATTTCCCTAATTGAACTAGTAAACGAACTCTGATTTTGGACATTCTTTAGTGCGTTTCGAAGGGGAACGAAAGGGCTACAAGTGTGAAGTTACAAAACTGCATTTGGAGTTTTCCAGTATAGAGTAATTGAAGTTTGAATCTCGCTGATTTTCGGGATATCTGTATTTGTTTTTGCTTGCTAAGTTTTCCCAGTAAGGATCTTCACCCTTGTCGTTTATGTACTAAAATTCATGAAATGTTTACTTTAAAGTTCTGGAATTCATGTTGGAAGGATTTTAAAGCTTGTTTTATTACATTGGATGAAGTGTTGAATTTTTCATACTTGTGTGATGAATCATTGAATCTAATTGTGTATGGTATTCGCATATTTCATCGGGTTTTACTGATTTTGGAGTCATACATGCTATGTGATATTTGGAGTCGTCACCGGTTTGGAGCTCTTGTTTAGGAACATCTCCATTGCAGGATTCATTCTCTTGCATGTGTGTGTGTGTGTTAACGCTTGAACCCCGAAAGTTCGCGTTGTTATATATTATAACACTCTGTCTCTGTACTCTAAGCCCTCTCCTAATTGGGAAAAAGAATTAGGGACTACAAATGGTCATTGTGGAGTCCACGGTGGTGGATAATGACACAATACAAGTGAATCCTTAAACTCCGAACCCTTCGTTCACGGGAAATATTGGACCCATGTCTTGCATACTCTAATGCATTTACCTTCTTTGTTATATGTTGGGGACCGTTGTAGTAATTTCTTTAGAGTTGTGAATAGATAATTGAGCTCAGTCGTGTGATTTGTGGAGTCATAGTATGAAGTATGAACCATATTCGAAGAGTCTAATGTTGGTTATGTCCGTATGTTGGTATAAGTAATACATGGTGCTTGTAGCATATTTTCGATGTATATATGTTGGATTAAACAGGTATAGTTTATAGCTTTGTTGTTACTGTTTTGGTCTTGTTGTTGTATGTGCATTTGTGTAAAAAAAAATGAGTCATTTTGGAGTTGGGATTCGAGATATGCATTTTTCTTCACAAATTTACATTGTTTTTTTGGCTGTTCTGAATTGTTGACGGCCGGTTCGGTTGACTGCAACCCTCTTCTGTCACCCGAATCAAGCTACTAGCTATTGTGGATGACTGAAGGTTAATTTTGGTCGACCTGGGTGAGAAACCACTCGATCGGAGCCTATGTCCCGGTCGTCCGAAGGGGCATTTTGGTAATTTCTTATTTCTATTATGTTCTGGTTTCTTCTGAAATATTATGAAGGTTATGTTTAAAGTATTTAAGGTGCATTTGCAGATATACAAGTCGAGTTAAATTTTTCATGTTTTCACAATCTATTCTATGAAGTCGGGAAAATGTTTTAGAGTCTTATTTAACATTTCATCTCAAGGGTGTTGATGCTTACTAGACTTCATAACTCATTCCGTTACTTTTCCGTCTTTGCAGATTATGAAGTTCCTGATGACGTTTATAATGATACATGGGATGGGGATTATGACGAGTGATCTCTAATCTGATGTAGTAGTTTAACAAGTTTATTTACTCTTTGAACCATAACAACTTACACTTGTTTATGCTGGATTTATGTATTTACTAAGATATAAATGTAAGACTTTGATTTCCTTTAATAGCATGATATAATTAAACTTATAATTTCTGCTATGGGTTATATGCCTCATTGGCATATTAATTGCTGTATTAAATTCAATACAACAATTTTCTTCCAAATCTTTTACAATTTCAGAATCAAGGCCTCTTCCATTTGGGTTTTTTATCTTCTTTGTGTTAGTAGTGCCCTAGGACCATTAGCACATGTTGTGCGTTTTGTTATCTTTTTGAGCAAGTAATTGAATAGTTAATTTTGCTTTTGATTATCAAATGTGTGATTTGATAGTAAAACTCATTAGCTTATGTAATTACTATTCTAGAAGTCCCTAGTTTTATGTAATGCTTAATTACTATTAAATAAAACTAGTATGATTGTTGATTGATGATCTTGTTTTACTGATCATGTGTAATGGATACAAATCACATCATAGATGCAATATATAGGGATACATTGTATTAGGCGTGATCCAGTCGAGAAGTAATACTTCATGGTCTTAAGTCATAAGTATTACTTCCTCAATACTATTTTAGAATCCTTAGACCTTATGTCTTCATTGATTCTAGTATGAATGGAGCCACGTTTTGACTCAGTCGGACGTTACTTGTAACAGAGTAATCAATACGACTGATGATCGGATGTAGTGTCCTATCATAGCTTGAATGTGAGAGACATTGTAAGGAATTTGTCCTCTCTACTATTAGAGAGAGATATCCATGGGCCCCTCGATAGGGAAAAGACTGTTTAAATGCATGGCCGTGCTCAAATGTGTTTGATAAAGTGGTTATCAAATGCTATTTGTCAAAGCAGATCTACCCGGAGATCGAGCATAAATATAATTAAGCTTAATAAGGGTGACGACCACCATGCCTTATGCTTAATTAGGATATCGCGAGACAAAGGGATTAAATAGTGGATTGATATTAGGTTCCGTTGTATATTCATTCACTTTGGGTAGTCACAATGTCCTGCTAGGGACCGCTTGTGATTTATGGACTCACACTACTACTAAGTGTGTTTTCATTGCCATTGTGAGATGAACCTACAGGGTCACACGCATAGACGAGCTAACGAGCTTTATGTCCAGATTCAATGAATCTAGAACGTGTCTAGGTTCATTGTATCTGACATTTGTCTTTCTGAAAATAATAAAGTGTTTAATATTCGAATTAGAGATAAAGGGGCATTTTCGGTATAGCTGGGATTACGTGGGAGTTATTATCCGATAAGGACTCCCACTACCAGCAGAATTCTAGGAAACGTGGGAGTTAGAGACTCCCACTGCCGAGAGGAGTTGGGGATGTGAGAGTTGGTTATAGGAACAAACTCTCACACCCTATATAATGATCTCTTGGCCGAAACCCTAGGGTAAGGTTTTCAGCCGAAATAACATAGAGAATCAAAAACCGTTTTTCTTCTCTAGCCTCTCCCTTTTTCTCTCTAACTCCCGAAAATCAGAAAAGACGAAGAGCTAGCAATCACTGCTTGTTTCGTCGCGTGGATACCGGTAGAGGGAAATTCCGCAAAGGGAATTCCGTTGGTGAAAAGAAAACTTCCAAGAATCGTCATCCTCCATTCAAGAAGTAGCTTCTTGAATCCGAAAATTGTAAGTTTTACCGCTGTTTTCGATTCGTTTACGTATGAGCGGATCCTTCAGGGGAGGATCCATGGGTGTTTGGAACGAGTTTCCGCCCATGAATCCCTTCACTTTGTCTTTCAATTGGGCCCCTAAGGATCGTCCATTTCGAATCTGCAGGAATCTAGTCAGTTCAAGTTCTTGGATCTCCAGATCCTCATAATCCTCCTCCCCCTTGCCTATTGTAAATTGGTGGATTCACAATCACCAAGAAGGATTTCGTGTTCCATCCTCCCACAGCAGGGTTCGTTTAGTCATCCATCTTGTATACATGTGGGAAGCTCAACTGGAACTGTTGTGTCGCCCGAGGTTATCCTACTTCGTCGCTTCATTCCAAAAATTTGTACAACGTAGTTATGTTTTAGAAGTCATAGGTCATGAAGATAAGGGTCTTTGGATAATATTATTAGGGAAGATAGTCCCGAAACTTAAAATTGGTGAGTAATGACTTACGTTTAACTATTTAGAGAAGATGTTTCTTTGGGTCTTATTGCATGAAGTTCATATATTTTAAGTATTCACATACTTGTTAATATCCACAAAAATAATAACTTGCCATTTTCAAAACATTTAAGACCATAAAAATGCTATGCAAGTGCTTTTAAAATTGGTTAGATTTTCACCTTTGAAATATTCGTTCTAAGAACAATCTCTAAACAGTAGTTCAACATAGGTGATTTAATAGAAGTCATAGGTCATGAGAATGGCTTCTTTTGGGTATTATTCTCAGAGAAAAGTAGTCCTAAAACATAAAACTTGGAAGTACTTTTTGGCCTACATTCAACTATTTAGATATCTTTCTGGGTACGCTAGCAACTATTTTGACAACTTTTTGGCGCGAGTACAACTTTTTGCCAAACTAATTGATAATTTATGTTCATGTCATGTGCCTCAGTCAAGAGGAATTAATTGTCATTTTGGTCATCAACATAGTTTCGGCCAGCCTATTTCATCCTTTTTCAAATTTTTTTTTAACTTTTCGCACCCTCAATATATTTTCAAACAGCCGAAAACATCATTCCGTCAAAAAAATGCTCAGAAATCGTCAAATATAATGACGTGTGATAACGGACAATTTAATTTATCTCTCCTCTAAGGGAAAAACTGTCCAAAAAATATAAATTATAACCATCATCTTCTTCTTCATCAATTACGCCGGACGATTTTTACCAAAAAAAAATTACGCCGGACGGGTTTTACCAAAAAAATATAAAATATAAATCCATCATCTTCTTCTTCATATGATTCCAGTTCTGTAGTCCAATCCAATCGCAAAATCCCCGCCGTCATCGGAATATCTCATCATCCTTCGTTTCCAGATTGGTCTTCATCATCATCGTCTTCTTGGCCATGAACGAAGAAATTCGGGTCAGAATGAACCGATTCGAAGCCTATACAACCCCGGTTGCTGAACAAAAGTAAAAGGAACGACTCAAAAGCTTCAATGCCGATAATGGTGAATTGATCCTTGAATCGATGAAGATCGGAAATTTCCGCCATTGATTCTGAAGTTAATCTCTTTCTGTATCTTAAAATTCTCCTTTTTTGTATGAATCTGAATATTTTGGTATCTTGATGATGATGAATCACTTTAAACGAAACCCTAGAATTGAATTTCACTGGAGAAGATCTTTTAACTAGTGTTTTGACTAAATTGCCTTTCGAAATTTCCTCTTCAAATTCTGTCTGTTAGTCCACTTGTCCCTTTTTGACGATTTTTGGAGTTTTATTGGACGGAATGATCAAATCGGCGGTTTGAAAATTATTTGGGGATATCAAAAGTTAAAAAATGATAAAGGATGAAATCGGTTGCGCGAAATTATGTTGAGGACTAAATTGGCAATTAATTCCAGTCAAGAGGCTATTGTTCACAGACACTGTTCTTTTCTCCTTTTTTTTTTTCTTTTTTTTTTTTTTAATTTTGCAGATTTATTACAGAAAGCTAAAGCAGCTACAAGAATTTTTTTCTCTACTTTATTTTTTCCACTAGTTGTGAACTCTATGCATTGCGTGATTTTTCTTACTTTATTTGAAAAGACATTATATAAATAATTTAAATTAAAGTAAGTTTTATATAAGGTCAACGAATATGTTTCAAATCTATAAATTTTGTATCTGAAGTGACCTTTAATAGATTTAATCACATTTAGGCCACAAATACATGTTAGCTATTTGATCATTGATAATATCTTGGAGAAAAATAAGATTATTACTCTGTTATAATAATGTAAAAAATTCTAGAGGAAAGAAAACAATCCTTGAAAATCATGCAAAATGTCAAGTTGATTATATCATTTTTTTTCTCGATGATAGGTGAAATAAAAAAAACAAAGAGAGCTAAAAATGTTAAATAGGAATTTTACCTGCAAATGATTCAAGCTTGTCTTTCATTTGGAACTTTGACTCACTTGTTCGATAGACTATTTTTCTGAAACACTAATTTTCAATTTCAACACAATATTTTTCTATAAATTTCATAAAAAAAATATTAAAAACAATTGAAAAGAATTAGATTTCAACCATACCAATTCTCTTGTCACTTATGTTGATCGAAGAAAATTGTATCGACGGCAAATATTTTTAATTTTGGTGAGATTAGAGATTCATATGCATGTTTTTTCTTTTTTTTACGCCCGAAGGCGATTACCCCCGAAGGGGAAGAGCGGAGAGTACCCTAGATAGGGAGATTGTAGCATGCCCCATGCTTGGGGAGGGAATTTAGCCTCACAAGGAGGAGAATTTATTTGCCCCACAAGGGGAGATACGGGAATCGACCACGGGACCTCCATCCCGTGGCCGGATAGCCTTACCACTTGGGCTACCCGATTCCCATTTTTTTCATATGCATGTTGGTGAGAGGAATTGGTTCACATTTGGATTTTATGGTGGAAATGGAAGACCTTTGAAGTTCCCTAATTGAATAAGATTTTGAAGAGTTTTGTTAAATTGAGAGTTTTGAATTGGAGAAATCGTAAAAGTTTTCTTAAATTAAGAATGTGAGGAGTCCCCAAAAGTTAAGAAGACCTTTTGTTTTCCTTCCATTTAACACAAATTAAATTTATTGTGTGTATAATTTATTATAACATCATAGGATCTTAAAAAGTGATAAAAATTAATGAGTTAAAAAAGGTTATTAAGTCTAAGAGTTTAGAATAATATTAAATAGTTAAAGATATTTATAACATCATAAAATCTTAAAAGGTGATAAAAATTAATGAGTTAAAAAGGTTATGAAGTTTAAGAGTTTAGAATAATATTAAATAGTTAAAAGATATTTATAACATCATAGGATCTTCTTCTTTTTTTTTACTGCAGAAAAAAAAAAATATTAATTTGAGTTAAAAATTAAAAGGTGATAAAAATTGATGAGTTAAAAATGTTATGAAGTTTAAGAGTTTTATAACGAGATCCATTAAATATATACTACATAACTATAGTCTATTCCAATTCTCTAAAATTAATAGCATTAACTAAAGTTATTTGCTCGATCTCTTAGAATAGCTATATTTCTTAACTATATATAGCTCATGAGCAATAACTAAACTACCATGACTAAATATTGAGTTTCATAGCTATCTAAAGCTTCAATTTATGTTATTAGCTAATGAGTTGTTGCATTTTAGAGAGTAATCAATGCTTACATTGCCACATGTAAGCTTTTCATTGGACCATTAATCTATAGAATGTCAAATGCCATCACCACAACCTTCTACCCCAACTTGGTCTAATTTTATATATTATAGATTTTCCTCTTCTCATTAGGGGTGTTCATGAAAAAGCGAAACTGACCAAACCAAACCGATCTAAATCAATCCAAACTGATTTTTCGGTTTGAGCAGTGCATTGGACTGGTTTCGGTTTGGACTAAATTAAAACCGAACTTTCGGTTTGGTTTGGATTTTTTTATAATCCAAACCGAAAATCCAAACCGAAGCAAACCGTATATATATATATATATATATATATATATATATATCTTATTAAAGAACTATTTTTTGTAATTATTATTTTTTTCATCGTAGAATAATTTTCAGTCATTTGTTTCAAGTTCAAGAATGAAGATCAAGAATTTATATTTCATTAATTTGTTTTTGATTGTGTTTAACTTGTGAAAAACAATAGACATATTTCTTTATATTTTTAGTAACTAGGTAATTGTATAAAAAATTGTTTTATTTTTACTTTATATTGAAGCTCAAGAATCAAGAATTTTTGTTTCATTATTGTGTTTAACTTGTGAAAACAATAGTCTTATTTCTTTATATTTTTAGCAGATAAATAATTATATAAAATTTTTGTTTAATTTTTAATTTATACTCAATATATTTTATATCTCCCGAAAATCGAACCAAACCAAGTCAAACAAAACCGATACAAACTGAATGCATCGCTTTGAAATTTTGTATGATTTGGATTGGTTTCGAAATTTTCAAACCGAATATTTCGGTTTGGTTTAAAAAATGTGTAAACCCGAACCATGTAGGGATGGCAATGGGGCCGGGTGGGGGCGGATACCATTATCTCCAGCCCCAACCCCGCCTCTTCCATCGTATCCCCATCCCCGGCCCATCCCTAACTAGGGAAAAGCGGGGAATTTTTTCCCCAAATTTCCACTTTCGTCCAAGTGGAGGCTCAACCTCGACTAGAAAAAAATAGTGAATTTTTAAAAAAAATCCCCAAATAGAACCTTGAAAAAAATGACATAAATATCCCGGAAAGAATTTGATTCTGCAAATTAGATGTCTATTTTATTTTTTTAGGTATTTATGCTCTTTCTATTTAGTATTTTAGACGGGTCATACGAAGCGGGCCAAGCCGGGTCAAGATGGGAGTGGGATATTATTTCACCCGCCTGGCGGGGCCAAATTCATCACCAACCCCATCCCCACCCCGAACTGAAATCGGGAATCCGATTGGGCCGGTCCGAATCTCCAATTCACTCGTCCCCATTGCCATCCCTAAAACCATGACACCCTACTTCTCATCTCATCTTCTTTTTCTACTCATATCTATTTATTGGTTCTTTTAACTACTATGGAAAAAGGACTACATGAGTAATATTGCTGCTTCCATTTCTTCCATGCACAAATATTATTTGCATTTTCATACCATGAAAATTCAGAACAGTTTAAAAGGACTTTACAATGGGACTGAATTTATTTCTTTGTTTTTCGTGATTATCCTTCTCGATTCTTTACTTATTTCTTATGCGACTTGAGCTCTGCTACCCTCTCTTCAGTAGCCTTTAGTGCCTTACCATAGATACTTATCAACTGCAAACACGAAATACAAATGCTTTTAACAAAACATAGCTAAAATATGGGAGAAAATGGCTATTAATTAGATGTTAATACTAACATTAACAAGAGCTATTAGGGCAATACCTCATCAACTTCTTCATCAGTAATGATAAAAGGTGGAGACATCATTATAATATCACCAGCAATCCTGACCAACATACCGTGCTTTTCACACTGCGCTCCAAAATACGCGCCAACTCCTGGCAAACCCATCACAGGAAGTTGAAAGATGAAAAACAATTTGCAAGGTCTAGGAAATTTTGAACAAGATTACTATCTGAGGTATCAAAAGAATATGATGGTGCAGATTCAAGAACATACCCCATTCTGGAGGGAAAGGATCATTAGGTGACTTGTTATCAGCAAACTCTGTTGCAAGGATTAATCCAGTTCCTCGTATCTGCAGAGTTTGAAATCATGAATCAGCAAGACTGACAAGATCCTCTCTTATTTCTTTACAGTCTTTGAGATGCAAAATTGCAGAGAGAGTAGTACCTCGCCAACTATGGGACTGTCAGAAAATGCTTTTAATCCTTCTTGAAACTTCGGGGCTACTTTGTTTACTTGGTCAACAATATTCCTCTCCCTAAAAAAAACATATTTCACATGCTTAACAACACAGTATATTATTCGGCAAATGGCAGTAATATGTTTTAGGAAATGATTTCCGCACTCCTCTTTTAGCTTCTTGAAATCCCTTCTCATTTTCATACAATCGGAAAACTCAAATACTCAAAAAGAGTTCAAATACTCAAAAAGAGTTCAAACAATTCAGATCAAATCTTGCACTTTAAAAAATCAGTATTGGAAATTGAAGTCTTTTTATTTATAAAATAAGAGGATGGGAATGCAATACGTGACCAGGGAAAAGAGAAAATCCCTTACCCTCATATTTTGAAGACAATGGTGCCCAGCAGTGTCATAGGTCGGTCTCTCATCACCAAAATTAGAGGCCTATTGCGACTCCATTGACAAGCTGAGCTCCTTAAATAGTTTTTTTTTTCTTTTATTTATTATTATTTTTTGGGAGGTGGGAGGGGGGTTGCCACAGGTGGTGGATGCCGGAGGGAATCTAATGAACTTTCGTTATGTTGGGTTTTGGCCCATATTCACTCTCCTTAGTTTACGGATGACTAATTAGATATCAATTAGGTTAAAAATTAGTAATTAGGTGAATTACTAATTTTGTGAACTACTAATACTCAGTGTTGCAAAAGTCGCTAGTCGGTCGGCAGACAGGGGACTAGCGACTAGTCGGTCTAGTCGGGGAGTAGTCGGCGACCCTAAATTACAACATAATTTTAAAAATTATATTATCCTAAAGTTTAGGGACTAAAATGCAGATATTTATCCTACTATATTTCTGAAATATTTTATTTTAATCATTCTCAAATATGTTTTCTTTTATATTTTTGGTCCAATTAAATATTAAAAATATAAAGTAGGCCATTTAGGACTTGTTTGTAACATAAGTGTTTTATGGGATTTTATGTGCTAATACTTTAATTACACGTTTAGTCCTGTGTATATAAAAGCTTCTATGTAACCCTAGAGGAAGAAAACCCTAAAAATATAAAAACTTCTCCAGCGGCGCCCCCTCCCTCTGGCCTCTTCTCACCCGTCACCACCGTCCTCTTCTTCTTCTCCGACAGACAACCGCCACCGTTTCTCTCTCCTTTCCTCTCCCTCTTCTTCGACAACCGCTGGAATCTTGGTCAAAGATGAAACCAAGGCTGGAATCTTCTTCTTCTTCTTCGGGAAGCTGGAATCTTCTTCTTCTCCGAGACTCCGACAACCACCACCGTTCTTTGTCTCTTCTTCTCCGGTGTACACGGTACGTTTTTTTTCTCTCTCTCTCTCTCTCTCTCTCTCTCTCTCTCTCTCTCTTTGTCTTCTCGTCGGAATTTTGACCGACTAGTCGGAATGTTAACCGACTAGATCGGACTTTTGACCAATTTTTTTTGAAGACCCAATTTTTTGGATTTCTAGGCGGCCACCGGCCGACTAGGCCGAGTTTTGCAACACTGCTAATACTTTTAGCTAAATGTTTACTACTCCCATATATATATATATATATATATATATATATATATATATATATATTGTTTTGAGTAGTAAGACGAGGAAGAACAAATGGATTGGAGTAATCTCCATTTTATTCTTGTTTCTCCATTATAATGAGAGTATGCGCTCGCCTTACCCTTGGAGGTAGGTCCGTTGACCGAACTACGTAAATCTTAGTGTCCTTTTATTGCCTTCTTGTTGATATTTGCATGTTGGCTAGAATTGAGAGAGGATTTATTTCTTATCAGTTGGTATCAGAGCGAGGTTCAGAACAGAGGATGAGTTGTTTTGGTTCTTGAATATGATCGAAAGCGGGATATTTCGATTGGTTAAGTCAATGTGGGAACACAGCGCTGCTACACCAGAATTTGGTGGTACTCTCTGGTGAAAGATCGACCAATTATCAACTCAGATTTTTGTGCAATTCTAGCCATTGTCACTAGAAACCGTTGACACCGGTGGAAAGATTTTTATGTATGTTTTCCAAAGATGGAAGAGATCCGTCAGAGATGGAAGAGTGATCCATTAGGGGTTGAGCACACTTGCCGACAGGGGTTCTGTTGAGAATAGGTATTGCTAACAGAGATAAAAATCTGGTGTGGTTGGTATACAAATCAAGCAAATAAGAATGATTAAATCTAGACGTTGAATTAGAATAGTGGATCATTGATCTGGTATGTTTGGGGTGCATGGACACGGAGGTGCATCGAGTGTCCTAAACCAGAGTGGGTTTGGTGGACTTTGAACGTTGAGCAGTTTGTTCCGTTATTGGTATTACCGTGTTTGACCATTGATCAAAGTTGACTAAACCAGGCTTAGTCAAATCCTCCTCATTCAACGTGTTGATTTGAAGGTTCAAGTGCAGAGTATAAGCATACGAGACGTGGAACATATGAGACGCGGAGCGTACTAGTTGGAGATTGGGTGAATACGTGTCAGGGTTAAGATTGTTGGGTTTTGGCCCATATTCACTCCTTAGTTTAAGGATGACTAATTAGATATCAATTAGGTTAAAAATTAGTAATTAGATGAATTACTAATTATGTGAACTCTTAATACTTTTAGCTAAATGTTTACTACTCATATATATGTGTGTGTCTTATATATTATTTGCAGTAGTAAGGCGAGAGAGAGCTAATGGATTGGAGTAATCTCCATTGTATTCTTGTTTCTCCATTATAATGAGTATGCGCACGCCTTATCCGTGGAGGTAGGTCCGTTGATCGAACCACGTAAATCTTATTGTCCCTTTTTCTCTTTCCTTATTGAGATTTGCTTGTGCTAGAATTCGGAAGAATTAATTTCCTAACACGTTAGTCGTCCTCTCCTTAGTTTTCGTCATTTTTGTTTACCGTTGATGCTCTTCCTAAATACGTTACACCAAAATAAAAAAGCACAAGGACAGGAACTCATACTTGTATATCTTGAGGGCTTCCAATGCAACAGCACATGAAACAGGGTGCCCAGAATATGTAAATCCATGCGAAAAAGAGCCTAGCAAACAATTAGAAAAATGAGTAAGAAAACATGACAATGCAAAATGTTGTCATATTTACTAGAAAAGCTTGTCCTATTACCAAGTTTGTTGCTCTGTGAATATATGACATCTGAAATTTCGGGGCTGACAAGAACACCTCCAATTGGCATATATGCAGAAGAAAGGGCCTACAATACGTAAAATAGCACAAAAATTTTACTTCTTGACGCAGCAGGGTAAAGCCTTCACTTCAAATTCTCTAGTTTTACCTTCGCAATTGAGACAAGATCAGGTTTGATGTTATACTTGTCACAGCCGAACATTGTTCCAAGCCTTCCAAATGCACATATGACCTCATCAGCAATAAATAGAATATCATATTTTTTAACAACAGCTTGAATCTGTGAATTTATAAAGAAAAAGAATCTTGTTAACCCATCTTTTCCCAAAAAAAAGTTTACGAAACAGTAAAAGTCAGCAAATGTTGACTGAACTTTGAGAATTGCATATTAAGGGAATGAGGAAACTAGCATTAATCATGCCGCTTCAACTCTATTTACCAAGCAAGCGACGCCCAGTACTTTATAAATAAATCAATTTGATTGACATAAAGTACATCTGGAAGCTTTATAACAAATCTTTCTGAAGAATAAGTGAAGATACCAAAATATAACGCATTTACAAGCCAATTAAGATAGACTACATCAGTTTATATCAAAAAGTGAAATACTAAAATAAAACTGCTAGAATGAGAGAGCACGTTAGTATGAGACTTGGCTAAGCTAAATCGAGTCAAGGACTTATCAAGTCTCCATAATCTTATCTTACCTAATGAGACAAGTACCTTTCAAACAAAGCAAACCCACGAATACATATCTTGCTGCAGAAAGTTCAATGCAGCATGTTTAAAAGGAGCTACAAGATTTAAAAATATTTCTGGGATGAAATGCACGTTTTTACAATCGAAAAAGTAAAAATCTTAACATGAGAGAAACTGACCTTCTCAAAATAGGTTGCCGGAGGAGGGATAACTCCTCCTGCCCCCATAACAGGCTCAGCGATAAAAGCAGCAATCTGAAACGCGACATGATAGTCAGAGACAGCATAACCATTTACCGACAGAAAAATTATAAGAAAAGGCATAACCACTTATTTCGGAGAAACATATGGCGACCAGATTAAAGTAAATTTTTTCTCAATTACCGTCTCTGGTCCCTCTTTGAGAATCAGATTCTCCAAATTATTGGCCAGCCTGGTTGAAAACTCCTCTTCTGTCTCACCTGAATATTTTCAACACAAATAAAAATAAATAAATACAAGTCTTGTAATATGACAGACTAATAAAACAAAAGCACATGTCTTGTGAGAACCTGGGAGATGAAAGCGCCAATAATGTGGACAGTCAGTGTGCAATACAAATGGAGCTGGCAAATCAAACTTTTGATGCAGTGCAGTAAGACTGTTGAAATAAAAAAACATAATTAGAACTGATAGTAATAACAAGAACCCATGCATTAGAAAATACTGCATGCTCTTACCCAGAAAGACTTGCAGCAATAAGAGTCGACCCATGGTATCTGTCAAATACAAATTAGAGGAAGTCAGTGACAGACAAGAAGAAAGGGAGTTCATTAAGGAGAGAAAATTACGATTTCGATCGAGCAATGAATTTCTTCTTGTTCGGCCTTCCAAGTGCATTGTTGTAATACCATACTAACTTCACCTGCAAGCATCAAAGATTTAACATGAATTACAATTTCAGACAAATAGTAAACTATAGATAAATTTTAGCACCATGTTGGCCCAGGTAAGAGTTTTTTATTTGTCTTGGTCACAACCTTAGAAGCAAACTTAGGTTTCTTGCTATATGTTCTTGATATAATTTTGTCTATCATATAGAATAAACTTGCAGAGTTCAAATCTGATCAGAACTAAAACAAATACAAGTTGAACAGTAAAGAAACAAAATTAAAAAGGGCCAAGACAATTCTAATAACTAGAAGATGGATGGAGAATTTATTGAAACAGTTCTTGGCAGAAAGCAGACCTGTGTGTCATTTGCTTCTGAACCGCTATTTGTGAAAAAGGCTTTTGACATCTTGGCAGCCGTGAACATGTCAATGAGTTCTCTTGCAAGATCCTACACAATTCCAACAAAAACTCAGCCTCAGATGCGGTAAACGATGAACCAATGCTATAAGAATATAGAAAGAAGATTTGTCATACCAGAGATGGTTTTGTGGTACGATTCCAAAAGGAATGATAAAATGGCAATCTATTTAATTGTTTAGTAGCAGCCTCAATAAGACGAGGTTCATTTCCCCCTGCAATATGACAAAAACACTTAAACCTTATTAAACTGGAAGATTTTTTCCAATTAAAATTGATGACACAAAGCTATGTTAATGGAGATCCAAACTATCCAACCATAACTTGATAGTGTTTCTCTAGTTCCAGATAATTTTATTATTATCTAGCGCAAATAACTTCAGATATTGAAGCGTACCTAAATTTTATTTTCTTCAATCCCTAAATTTTTAATGGATCTAAGGAGGAGTGTTTATCAGTACTAGGACTAGGACCCTATAATATACTGTAGGATATGTATATAAAGGATTCTACAAGAACTACTGTCTTCTTTTCTTAATTCATTTTTCACTGGAATAGGGAAAAGGGTTACTTTCCTCAATGGACATGATTACGAAATTCTCAATGTATGCAAAGTCCAAACCGAAATGCATTAGCGTATCAAGTGTTTTGTGGCAATCATTATTTAGACATGTTTTGTCTTAGCCAGTTTCTACATTGAAATTCCCGTAACGGAGATCTTAGCACATTGTTCTTGAAATGACTCAGCGAAAATATGAGCCGATTTTTAGAAAAGAATGCTTGGAACCAAGGATTACACCCACATCCACATTAGCCACTGACACTTTGTTGATACAAGATTTTCATGATTTTGCTACACCAATGAAAACAAGCGAAGAAAGTTTTCTAGGAAATTATACTGCTTCACAAAAATCAGTTGCAAAATCAATCAGAAGACTATTAGCAGCTAATTGGAATGTACCCAAAGCTGTGCACCATAGACCAGCAAGCGAATCTAAATATTTTCTTCCCTTTGTGTCGTAGACATAGGAACCCTGTAAACAAAAAGACAACAATTAACTGGACTCATTTACATAATGAGCATGATACTTGGAAAGCATGTCCAACAAAAGACGTGTGTACCTCTGATCTCTCTATTATTAGAGGATTCACATCAGTACTCTGCCAACCAGCAGTGAACGGTGCCAACATTTCATGCCCCTTGTATCTATAAAATTCAAGCACTTCAATTACTATACTGCAAAATCATGTTCTACTGAAGAAAAAATGACCGAGGTGAATGGAATTTGTATCACCCTTTATCAGCGGCAGCTGAATTATCTGTGTCTGCAGATGCCTCTGTACCATACAATCTCTGAAAGGTGTACCCCTTGAAACTGCTAACAGCGGGAACATACTTTGCACGGGAATTTAACTGTGAAACCGAAAAGCATTCCTGTTAAACTTATTTAACCTGGAAATCTTTTCTTTCAAACATGGAATCAAGAGTTGAATTGACTAGATTTCAAGGTGATAAATAAAATCTCTGATTGACTCCAACACTCAAAACCCAAAATCTTAGCAGCAGGGCAGTTATGGAACAGTTATGAAATAACTATTCATTTTTTTCAAAATGGTTGTCACAGCAATGGAACCAAATCGGAACCACTTTTTTTCTTTTCTTTCATAGGACAAACATATTGATCTGACAAACTAATTTTCAGTACCTCTTGGAAATCTTAAATGAAATATAACTCATATTAATTTATCAACACCAACAAAAAAATGTTAAAGAATCAAAACCATAACAAAAATCATGCATCTTTGACACTCATCAGTCAACATTCTTAATTCTTGGGAAACCCATAATCATCAAATTAGGCTAAATCCAGAAAGAAAACCCATTCAATCTTCAATTTTTCAGAACCCAAATGAAAGTTTATATCATGACAAGAATTGGAAAAGCACATGACCCTTTTCGTTTCTGATCACAAAATCATAACCATTTCTATTGATCCAACCCGAAAAAGAAAATCAAATACAAAGCATAAAAAAAAAATTATAGAAAGCTGTAAAGCTGTACATTTCTGAGAGTGGATCCAAGAAGATGATTCATCATATTAGCCACTCTTCTCTTGCAAAGAAATAGAAGAAGTGAAATTGAAGAAGAAATGGGTGAAAAAAGGTTTTATATTATTGGATACACGTGAAATTGCGATTGGGAGTGATGGAAACTGGGAAGATTTGGAATTTTTTTTTTTTTTTGCTACAAGAGAAAGAAGATTATACACGGTTCCATTTGTGGGTGAAAATTCTCTCTCCCATTCATATCCCCATCTCTATCCCTAACTAATCAAAATTTACTATATAAATATTTTTATCAATTACATATACAAGAGTAAATTGTAATTGACTGAGGAAAATGATGGGACAGAAAAATTTTTGCCTCCATTTGTACCTCGTGCTTTTATAGTATATACGATATTATTTGTAATTATTAACCACCACCTCTCTTTTTTCTTTTTCTTTTTTAAGGTTAACCATTATCATTGTTTTGTTTTTTTGTTTCTAAATTTTAGAATATACTAGGTTATAGACTTGTGCGTTGCACGGGAATATTGCGAGATAATATACAGTAAAATATCTATACAGTAATATTATTGGACTGAAAAAAAAATATTACTATAAGGAGGTTATTCTTAAATAGAGGATTACACATGAAAATTAGAATTTTAAAAAAATAACTAATATATACATTATATCCCACTTGAAATGTGTCCTTCATATTTAAAAAAAAATATGAATTTAAAAGATATATAAGATTAATGAGTTTTAGAAAAAAACAAATATACGTATATCATGCATGTAAATTGTGTATATATATTAAATTTAAAAGATTCATTCATCTACATACAATATATAGAAAATGTAATATATATATATATATATATATATATATATATATGTGTGTGTGTGTGTGTGTGTGTGTGTGTGTGCATTTAAAATATTCACTCATGTATGTTGTATCTTTGAAATGTCTTTACATTTGTTTTCTTTTTATTATACGCATATAAATGCTAGTATAATCATAAATTTCATTATCATTTCAAATCATACATTTTCTACTTCAAACAAGTTATGGAATCTAAAAAAAAAACGAACTCAAATCACTGAAAGTATTCATGTCGAGTTGCCCAAAATAGAAGAAACCAACCCCGGTTGGAAATTATGTCATTGTCACAGATAACTTTAGATAAGTATTTTATATCATCTTAATTTTAATGTAGCATAATTAAATAATTCTGGATATTTTATATAGATATATAAATATATTTTAAAAAAAATTATTACTATATGAAGGTAAATTTCTTAAGGATGGTCCTAAAAAAATATGAAATATTATAATGTAGAGGTTATTGTTATTTATAACTGGTCCCGAATTGAGACCATAATTTTTTATTACTATAAGTAGTTTATTCTTATATAGAGTATTACTATATATAGGTTTTATTGAACATGAACTTTTTATTTTAATGATTTCATAAAATCTTTCACATTTCAAAAAAATTGGGCTATTGTATTCTCCCATTTTCCCTTGAAATGCATAGTCTAAATGTAAGAGTTTTATCTACATCTCTTCATTTTTTTCTATTTATTTTTCCTATTTTACAATGTGGAGACATTTATTTGAGAAGGATTTTCAGTGGACTAAAACAAAATAAACACAAGTTGTACAGTTGATTTACAAAACATATAAGAAACTATTCATTTGCCAAAATAATACATACAATTGCAGCACATAACTCATGTTAAAGGATTCCAAGAAATTATAACCTTATTTTCATGTTTACATTAGAAAGATAGGATATGTCCACTCCATTTTTATAAACAAATAGAAATTCAGTATATAATTTCTAAATTCTTCTACGCCTAAATTATTGCACCAAATATTTGGAGCTTTTGAAAAGTCTTCTCATGTATTAATATGCTTCGTTATTCAGTTTATTTGTTTCAACACTTCTATGAATCCACAATACTTTGACGAAGCCCTCGAATCTGATAAAAAAATTAAAAGTATTAATTTTGTATACGCATAAAGTTATTGAGCAAATAACAAAAGTAAATCTATCGATATTTGGTGCTGAAATCTTGATACGCCCTTTTAACGGTAGATTGAATAATTATAAGAAGAAGAAAAATCCAAAGCTTCTGCATTCAAAACATCAGTTTGAATGCAAAATTGAAACTAAAGAAGATGAAGCGTATTTGCAGATCGTATTTATTTATGTTTTTAAACATAAATAAACTCTATTATGAAAAGACATAAGTTTTTTGGTTATATATGTTAGAGGAATAACCGGGTCACACATAAATGCGCAGCGGAATAAAACTTGACCCGCCTCTACTAGGATCTTCCACGAGTAAGAACCTACGACTATGGGATAGTGTTTTACCTTATATTGATGCTAGAATGGCTGAAACGCTTTCAGCGGTATGTTTTCACGAACGGAACACCACAATGCAGGCTCCGTCTCTCCCAGTATCCACTCGATCTTCCGGGGATGGTCTTCTACTGCTTGGTGCTAGCCAACGCCTTGTAGAAGCTTTGAAGACACTCTTCAATGGAGTATGTATTTCAGACCTTATCAGAAGAATAAGATACAGGATTTCTAACTTCTTTCCTATTAGCAAAAAGCTAGAAAACAAGTCTAGAAATCTATCTTTTCTTTTCTCTCTAAAAACTCACTTTTCTCTCTTCTCTCTAAGCTTCAAAAGCTGGAGAAAAACTGATTAAAAATCAATGGGAAAAATCAGTATTTTTCCCTTAGTCTATCAAGAGAGAGTGGGGAGAGATAAAGGGGAAAGTGGGAGATCATGGAGGAAACCACTCCTCCACTTTCTCCACTCCTTTAACCTCTAGATAAGAGACACATGAGCTGAAAATATGTGTCCAATTTTCCAGCCATAAGGTCGGTCCAAAACGGGTCGGTCGGCCCAATCATATTGGTCGGCCCAACCCACTAAGGGGCCCAATCCAATCCCGGCCCGACCAATCGAATTGGCGCACCTTAGATTAAATGTACTCCAACAAGCCCAATCCAGCTTGATCTATGAGTGCGACCCGGGAGAGTATCTATGACGCTGGCCGTGACATCATATGTCACAGGTAATGAGAGGTATCTAGCAACGCATCATTACCCCCCAATTCATAAATATCTCGGTGATTTATCATAATCACAACATTTGACACTTGTAGTTAAATCCTTTTGTCCTTGATATCTAGATTGAACACAAGTCATGGAAAAAGTCACACTTGTATTGTCCAATCTTTTAGTTTCTTGATTCGCGAGTAGACTAATCAAATGACATCAATATCATATACTCGATTCACTTGTTCATGGCCATGAATTAGTCGACTCCATCAAGGGGCCCAAGATATCGCCTCCCGCTATATTGGAGGGACAAATCCTTTTCGCATCCCACTCATCCCCGAACAAGATTCGTGATATACCCAATAAATGCCTTTATTGCTCACCCGACTACTGGATAGCGTTTAACATTATCAAAGCATAACACTAGCCATGCAAGAACTCTTGTGAGACCTCAAGTCGAAGGATCTCATATACAACCCTGAGTCAAAATTTTGAGAAACACTCGTTGACTATTATATAACAACCCATGGTGTGTTTCTCATGTCGGGTCCCGTCCCAAAGTATAATGATTCTCTAATCATATATACCTATGTGACGATCCGATATCTTATATCAATCATCGCACATACTAGTCTTACGCATTATTATTGTCCTCGAAGATTCCAAAATAATGTTCGACTAGGGGACGTTTCGTAATAGTATCTCATAACAATTATAAATACTATTCTAAGGACATATTATTTATTTATGTTGTTAAGAACGCAGAAACATAATGAATAATACTGGAATTAATTGCCTTTTATTCATCAAAATGAAAATTACATTAAATACTGGTACAATAATCTCCCACTTGCACTAAAGACCCAAATTACAATAAATGGTCTTTAGTGGCATACTAATGATCTGTCTCTAAAGATCAGTCCTCCGGATATCGGATACCCATGGAGCTAGTGTGACGATCATGTCGCTGCCGCGACAGGTGGCTTCGTCAGTGGATCGGCGACATTGTCTGCCGAGTCTACTCTACATATATGCACATCACCTCTCTCTATAATCTCGCGGATTAGGTGAAATCGCCGTAGTACATGTTTGGACCTCTGGTGAGATCTAGGTTCCTTAGATTGGGAAATAGCCCCATTGTTATCACAATAGAGGTCTATCGGGTTCGCAATACTAGGAACCACATCGAGGTCTGAAATAAATTTTCCCGATCCAAATCGCCTCCTTAGCCGCTTCACAAGCTCGCTATGTACTCGGCCTCGTCGTAGAATCTGCGATGGTTGATTGCTTTGAATCTGCGCCACCACAAGCACCTCCATTCAAGTTAAACACATATCCCGGGATTGCGATCGGAAATCATCTCTGCTCGGTTTGGAAACTAGCATCGGTGTAACCACTTACAACGCAGCTCATCCGCCTCTCCATAAATCAAGAATGTATCCTTAGTCCTTCGCAAGTACTTGAGGATATTCTTGATCGAGATCCAGTGACGTTCACCGTAATTAGATCGGTATCTCGCTCGTAATGCTTAAGGCAAACGAGACATCCAGGGCGAGTACATATCATGGCGTACATGATGGATCCTATGGCGTAAGCATAAGGAATCTCTTTCATGCGTTCTAATTCGGCAGGGCGTTTTAGAACACTGCTCCTTCGACGTAACAAGTACCATGTGCCATAGGACAAAGTCCTTTCTTAGACTCTTGCATGCTAAACCGCTTTAGCACCTTGTCTATATATGTACTCGACTTAGGCCAATGAGTCTCCCTGGATCTATCTCTATAGATCTTGACTCCCTGAATATAGTCGGGCTTCGCCTAAGTCTTTCATAGAGAAACACGTACTCAACCAAGCCTTTACTGGACTTTTAAGGTTGGTATGTCGTTTCCAATGAGTAGTATGTCATCTACATACAAAACCCGAGAATACAATTGAGCTCCCACTAACCTTTTTGTAAACACAAGGTTCATCCTCATTTCTAATGAAGCCAAACTCACTGGACGGCATCATTAAAACGGATGTTCCAGCTTTCGAGAAGCTTCGCTTGAGTCCATAAATGGATCTCTCAAGCTTACATACTTTTCCAAAGATTCTCTGGAGTGACAAAACCTTCAGCCGTGTCATATACACATCCTCATCAAGTTTTCCATTAAGGAAAGCGGTTTTGACATCCATTTGCCAAATTTCGTAGTCATAGTAAGTCGCAATAGCAAGCAAAATCCGAATGGACTTGAACATAACTACAGGGGAAAAGGTCTCATCATAGTCAATACCATGAATTTGTTTGAAACCTTTCGCGACTCAGCCGCCCTCGTACGCTTTGTACATTCCCTTCCATGTCGGCTTTTAATCTTAAAAACCCATTTGCACCCCTATGGGAGTTACCCCTTCAGTGGATCAACCAAGATCCGGGACTTGGTTTGTGTACATGGAGTCCATTTCGCATCTCATGGCCTCAAAGCCATTTCTCGAAATCAGGGCTATTAATTGCCTGCTTTGTAGGTTGAAGGTTCATCGTGATCCACAAACATAACATCACCATGTTCTGTTGTGAAAAATCCAAATTTTTCTAGAGGTGGACGACGAACTCTACCAGACCTACGCAATTCTTGTGTTTCTTGAACTGGTGCTAGCTGCACAACTGTTTGTGGCACCTGCTGCACAACAACTTATGGAGGGAAAATGAGACTGTGGCCTAATATGAGTAGGAATGGCGGGCTTTACAAGGGAGGCAGTTAGTATACTTTGAAATTTTCATCTTTAGCCCTGCATGAGAGAGGCAATCTGAGAGCCTTTTGGACACGTCATCAATTTTGACAGCCTTTAGACAATTATTTGACGGAAAGACAAAAATGCCTGCTCGTAAAATCTTTGGGGATGAAGAAAGTTAAAAAGGATGAAAGTGACTGCTCCAAAATAATTTGATGACCAAAATGGCTAATAATTCTCCTCTAACCACTAGACTGTTGCCTTATTCCCATATAGGGTGGGGCTTCCCTAAAATCAACTTATGAGTCTTACTTTTTAAAAAAATTGGATATAATTTCATTGAATTCATCTATCCCTCTAATATTTTCTCATAAAATAACTGTGATACCCGGGACCTTTCGCCTAAGTGAATTATGTGAATTACGTTTTTATTTGTTTATTATGTCATTATGCATTTTATATTTAATGCCATGAATTAATTGTTATGCTCTATATGACATTTTTATGTGTTACACGTGTTGCATTTACATTCTATGTGTGGGGTCTTGAGTGTAATTATGAAATAAGTGAGGGACCTAAATGGTAATATATTAAAAGTGAAACTCTATGAGGGCTGGGGTTTTGGGAAGTTCCCTTCACTCACAAGAAACCTAAAACACATGATTGGAGAGAGAAAGAAGGAGAAAATATTTCTGCCCAGAACTTCGAGCAGTCAGTTGAGGGGGCTACATTTGTCCATTTTCGACCTAAAGAATATCAATTTGAAGATAATCGAAAGAGCTTCGAGTGAGCGCATACGACACGCAAATCGGAGTTCCCAGCAAAAAGTTATAGCCCCGTGAGCGAAACTGGTAGCGCAGATTTCGGATTTTCTGTTATCAATTGCTTTGGTGAGAGGTTAGGACCCCATCCTTGTGTAATCTTTCACCTAGAATCATATATAAACAATGGATAATGTTGGGTTTATGTCGTGGAACTGTTTGGGAGATTATATATCGCATAAACTGTTGAATTACGAAGTAAACGCATGAATTGTGTTTTTATCGCTTTAATTAATGTGTAATTTCTATGGGCTTGATCTAAATGCTTTATAATCTGATTTGCAAATTGATTTACTGTTTTATTATACTTGAAATTACGTGAATTGTATTGTTAAGTGATATTGTGATTTATGGATCGTTAATTGGTTAATTGATGAACTTGTCTAATTGTTTAACGCTTTGGTTGTCCTATTTGGTTATCATCGCTTTAGTCCTACTTGATTTTGGTTTACCGAGTCGTCGCCTTCTATTTGAGCTCTTGTCTAGGATCAATTGATTAGCAGGATTCGTTCGATTATATATTGTTGTATAGATCCCGGGTGATCTTGTGAATGTGAACTTCTTGAGCATTAACCCGACGAGGAGATCATTGGGACTGTAACGGTTTTGTGGAGTCCCTGGTGGGGGATGATCATACAATGTAAAGAATGAATCCTTAATCCTTAGACCCTTAGTTCGGGGGATCATACTGAACCCACGTGTTGAACTTCTTGGGTTGTCCTAGTTTAGACTATAACTAGGACCGTTACAATCATTGTTGATTAGTCGTGATTAGATGATTGAACTCAAATTGCAGGATGTAGTGTCACAACGGTAGTGGTGTTCTAAGTGTCTAAACATTGTTGTGGTGGAGTGTATCGTGTAGGCAAAGCGTGGTGCTTGTCATACACTTGATTATGTAGATGTTTAGATGCGAAGAATATGACTATTTGGCTTAATTGTTGTTCAACTTGTTTATTCATGTTTTGGTCATATTTGGTACTTGGTTTTAAGTCTTTTAACTTCTATTTTGGGTTGGGTTTGATTTGGTGCAAGATAGTAAACTTGTGTACAAGCTTTGCACTTGTTTTTATGATTTTCGCAGGTTGCGGACAAACCTATCGTCCTAGGTAGCGTCATACATTTCATAAGAAGAAGGGCATAACCTACTGACTTACCGTGGATGAAGCTGCGGACGAAGCATTCATCCGTGACTACCTACGGACGAAGCATACGGCCATGCCATTCGTCCGCGGCCCTGTGCTATTTTATTCTCTTTTATTTTCTTTCCGTGTTCATGTCTAGTGTATTACGGATACCATGCAGTGTATTCTCAGTGTTATTACAATGTTGGTGCGTAGTGTTTAGTGTTGTTTCGAAATGGGCATTTTGGGAAACGGGAATGTGCTTTAGTGTCTAATTGTGTTTTATACTTGTGATGATTTGGTCCTTGCTGAGCACCGGAGCTCAATCCACCCGCTTTTATCTTATTTTGCAGATGATTTAGGTGACGAGTAGTACTATAATCATGGCACTTGAGAAGGGGATTATGAAGAGTGATTCATAACCAGTTTTACTTAGAGAATTTTAGATCAATCATTTATACGTAGAACAATTTCATTATACTATCGTTGAACAATTTCCCTTGTAATACATTTATTCCGCTACTTAACTCATAATCTGGATTGCTATATTATATTGGATTTCCCTTTAGTTAACTTTGTGTTGTGGGCTTTGGTGTTTCATAGACCAATGAGACACTGCCATGTCACCATTCCGATTACGGTGTGTGACAGAAGTGGTATCAGAGCAGGTCGAACCTTAGGAGTAAAATATAGAATGATAACAAGAACAAGTAATGTGAGATGTGTGATGGGTAGAGACCATGGATTACGATGTACTTTGCTATTTATTGCTTCCTAGATCTGATTACATGTATTATGTGTTATACTTTAGTGTTATATCATGCTCTACTTGTAATTACCTTACATGCTTAAAGTATTATTTGCTTATCGCTTACCTTATATATCATATATTGTCGGGGTAAGATGGATCCGAACCAAGGCAGTAGTAAAGACTATGATTTGCCAATTACGACATTTTCTCGAAGAGGGCCAGGGGTGGAAGACGTCAGGTGATTGAATCTTCGGGTCAACAACAACTAGGGGTTCCGCAATAGAATCAGAAAGGTAATGCTTGGTTTGTAACACCACCACCACCACAGAATGTCCCTCCTCCAGCACCACAAAACAATGTACCTCCACCACCTCCATATAACATGCCACTACCATCCTACAGTGCTCTACCTTAGTTATAACATCCCACGACCACGTCCACCAGCTAATGCAGGGCTGTTCCCGACATATAAGCTGCCTTTGATATGTTAGCCAAAATATTTTAGACTAAGCAGCCATAACCACAGTATCAGCAACCACAACCACAATATTAGTAGCCTCAGCAGCAACATCAGTATGTTGGGAATCCGAGGGATCAGAGGGTTGAATCAGATCCAGGTAGGTACTGTGAGCGCATGAAGAAGATGCGCGTGGCATCTTTTGATGAATAGTAGGACCTAATCAGACAAAAAATTGGTTAGAAAAAGTTGAGCAGCATTTCTGCATCATGAGGGTGCCTGAAGTCTGACGTGGTGATACTGAAGGGATTCATGGGCGGAAACTCGTTCCAAACACCCATGGATCCTCCCCTGAAGGATCCGCTCATATGAAACAATTCGAAAACAGCGGTAAAAACTTACAATTTTTCGGATTCAAGAAGCTACTTCTTGAATGGAGGATGACGATTCTTGGAAGTTTTCTTTTTCACCAACGGAATTCCCTTTGCGGAATTTCCCTCTACCGGTATCCACGCGACGAAACAAGTAGTGATTGCTAGCTCTTCGTCTTTCTGAAGTTCGGGAATTTAGAGAGTAAAGGGAAAAGTAGAAAGAAAACGTTTTTCCTTTCTTGTATTGGTATTTCGGCTGAATGACTTAATCTCCTAGTGGTTTCGGCAAAGAGATGTTATATAGAGTGTGGGAGTTTGTTCCCGAACAACTCCCACGCCTACTCAACTTCTCTCTACCGTGGGAGACTCCCGACTCCCACGTCCCCTAGACTTTTTATCTGGTAGTGGGAGTCTTTATCGGATAACAACTCCCACTTAATCCCAGCCTATAGTTAAATACCAAAATTGCCCCCTATCTCTAATTCGAATAATAAACACTTTATTATTTTAAGAAAAACAAATGTCGATACAATGAACCTAGACACATTCTAGATTCATTGAATCTGACATGAAGCTTGTTAGCTCGCTCTATGCTTGTGACCCCGTAGGTTCATATCACAATGGCAATGAAAACACACTTAGTAGTAGTGTGAGTTCATAAGTCACAAACGGCCCCTAGCGAGACATTGTGACTACCCAAGGTGAATGAATTTACAACGGAACCTATTGTCAATCCACTATTTAATCCCTTTGTCTCAGCGATATCCTAATTAAGCATAAGGCATGGTGGTCGTCACCCTTATTAAGCTTAATTGTATTTATGTTCGATCTCCGGTAGATCTGCTTTCGACAAATAGCATTTGATAACCACTTTATCAAATACATTTGAGCACCCACTCATGCATTTAAACAGCTCTTTCCCTATCGAGGGGCCCCATGGATATCTCTCTCTAATAATAGAGAGGGACAAATTCCTTACAATGTCTCTCACATTCAAGCTATGATAGGACACTACATCCGATCATCGCCGTATTGATTACTCGTTACAAGTAACGTCCGACCGAAAGTCAAAACGTGGCTCCATTCATACTAGAATCAATGAAGACATAAGGTCTAAGGATTCAAAAATAGTATTGAGGAAGTAATACTTATGACTTAAGACCATGAAGTATTACTTCTCTGACGGATCACGTCCAATACAATGTATCCCTATATATTGCATCTATGATGTGATTTGTATCCATTACACATGATCAGTAAAACAAGATCATCAATCAACAATCATACTAGTTTTATTTCATAGTAATTAAGCATTACATAAAACTAGGGACTTCTAGAATAGTAATTACATAAGCTAGTGAGTTTTACTATCAAATCACACATTTGATATTCAAAAGCAAAATTAACTATTCAATTACATGCTCAAAAGATAATAAAACGCACAACATGTGCTATTGGTCCTAGGGCACTACTAACAGATACCTTTCCTCACGTCTGAAGCGTTTGAGTAGTGGAACCAGTCTATGCTCAAGCAGAGTTTAGCACTTGGGACAAGTTCAAGGAAGATTTCTTAGATCAATACTTCCCTGAGACCTTTGAGACAGCTAAGCAGAATGAGATCTTTAACTGAAGGGATTCATGGGCGGAAACTCGTTCCAAACACCCATGGATCCTCCCCTGAAGGATCCGCTCATATGAAACGAATCGAAAATAGCGGTAAAAAAAACTTACATTTTACGGATTCAAGAAGCTACTTCTTGAATGGAGGTTGGCGTTTCTTGGATCGGATGCTGCTACCGATTGATCTCCCTTTGCGGAAAGTCCCTCTACCGGTATCCACGCGACGAAACGGGCAGCGATTGCTAGCTCTTCGTCTTTTTCTCGATTTTCGGGAGTTAGAGAGAAAAAGGGGAGAGGCTAGAGAAGAAAAACGGTTTTTGATTCTCTATGTTATTTCTACTGAAAACCTTACCCCTAGTGGTTTCGCCAAGAGATCATTATATAGGGTGTGAGAGTTTGTTCCTATAACCAACTCTCACATCCCCAACTCCTCTCGGTAGTGGGAGTCTCTAACTCCCACGTTTCCTAGAATTCTGCTGGTAGTGGGAGTCCTTATCGGATAATAACTCCCACGTAATCCCAGCCTATACCGAAAATGCCCCTTTATCTCTAATTCGAATAATAAACACTTTATTATTTTCAGAAAGACAAATGTCAGATACAATGAACCTAGACACATTCTAGATTCATTGAATTTGGACATAAAGCTCGTTAGCTCGTCTATGCGTGTGACCCTGTAGGTTCATCTCACAATGGCAATGAAAACACACTTAGTAGTAGTGTGAGTCCATAAATCACAAGCGGTCCCTAGCAGGACATTGTGACTACCCAAAGTGAATGAATTTACAACTGAACCTAATATCAATCCACTATTTAATCCCCTTTGTCTCGCGATATCCTAATTAAGCATAGGCATGGTGGTCGCCACCCTTATTAAGCTTAATTATATTTATGCTCGATCTCCGGGTAGACTGTTTCGACAAATAGCATTTGATAACCACTTTATCAAACACATTTGAGCACGGCCATGCATTTAAACAGCTCTTTCCCTATCGAGGGGCCCATGGATATCTCTCTCAATAATAGAGAGGGACAAATTCCTTACAATGTCTCTCACATTCAAGCTATGATAGGACACTACATCCGATCATCGACGTATTGATTACTCGTTACAAGTAACGTCCGACCGAGTCAAAACGTGGCTCCATTCATACTAGAATCAATGAAGACATAAGGTCTAAGGATTCTAAAATAGTATTGAGAAGTAATACTTATGACTTAAGACCATGAAGTATTACTTCTCGACTGGATCACGTCCCAATACAATGTATCCCTATATATTGCATCTATGATGTGATTTGTATCCATTACACATGATCAGTAAAACAAGATCATCAATCAACAATCATACTAGTTTTATTTCATAGTAATTAAGCATTACATAAAACTAGGGACTTCTAGAATAGTAATTACATAAGCTAATGAGTTTTACTATCAAATCACACATTTGATAATCAAAAGCAAAATTAACTATTCAATTACTTGCTCAAAAAGATAACAAAACGCACAACATGTGCTAATGGTCCTAGGGCACTACTAACATTAACTTGAGACAGACTGAGGGGATGTCTGTTTCAACTTATGTTATCAAGTTCAACAGGCTGGGTAACTATACTTCTGCCATTATTCAAGACGGGAAGATGAGGACCAAGAGGTTTGTACAAGGGTTGTTGCCTCGTATTAGAGGGAGGTTGTCTGGGTACCATCCTACTACTTTTATGGATACGTATCAGAGGAGTTTGGATGTTGAGGAAGAGTTCAACACCGCTGAAGCATGCATGAAGAGGCATTACTCTGTTTCATCACAAGGCCAAGGGTTTCGTTCTAACTCTGTTGCACCTTTGGCTAGGAAGAGGTTCGCTCCCACCTCGGGACCAACCAACACCTTTAGGCTAGGGGTGAGGACAGGAGCTAATATGACCAGGATAGGGGACCCACAGGGGCACCAAATACTACTCAGACTGCAAAGATTTGTGAGAGATATGGTAGAAGCCAATATGGGGACTGCAGATGGGTGTCTGCGGCTTGTTTCAGATGTGGTAAGGTTGGGCATCGGTTCAGCGAGTGTACTGCGCCATTTCCAGCTGCGGGGCAGATTTCTGGAACTGCACCTAAGGTAAGTGGCAACAAGCCAAAGCTTAATGATAAGGTCTTCGCCTTGACTCAGCAGGAGCAGGGGGACTCTTCTAATGTGGTTACATGTACGTTACTCATCAACTCCGTACATGTGTATGTGTTATTTGATTGCGGAGCTACTCACTTGAGGCCGACCTCATTCAGCTTCAGATGGTGGACTTCGATGTGATTTTGGGAATGTATTGGTTGTACAAGCATCATGCCTAGGTTGACTGCTGGGATAATAAGATTCAGTTTGTGTCTGGGGATCAGGATGTATTCGAGTTTCAGGGGCCCGTTAAGAAGATGAATGGGCGGAGCATGCCTATTTTCTCGGCGACGAAAGCAAGGAAGTGCATTAAGAAGGGCTGCGAGGATTTTCTGGCTTAAGCAATGGTGAAGGGGGATAAGGAAGTCCGACTGGAGGATGTTCATACGGTGAAGGAGTTTGAGGATGTGTTTCCCTACGATTTACCGGGTATTCCACCAACTCGGGAGATCAATTTGAAATCTTGTTGGAACTTGGTGCGGAGCCTATCTCTAAGGACCCATATCAGATGGCACCAATAGAGTTGAAGGAGTTACAGGCTAAACTCCAAGAGCTTCTCGATAAGAAGTTTATAAGACCTAGTGTTTCACATTTGGGCGCTCCGGTTTTATTTGTGAAGAAGAAGATGGTAGTATGCGGATGCGTATCGACAACCGGGAGTTGAATAAGATTACGATCAAGAATCGATACCCTCTACCTCGTATCGATAATTTGTTTGATCAATTGAAGAGGGGGAATGTGTTCTCTAAGATTGATTTGAGGTCAGGTTATCACCAATTGAGGATTAAATCCGAGGAAATTCCGAAGACTATTTTAGAACCCTTTATGGGCACTATGAATTCCTTGTTATGCCATTTAGAATGACTAACGCACCTGTGGCATTCATGGATATGATGAACCGAGTCTTTCTAGATTATCTAGATAAGTTCGTGGTGGTCTTCATCGACGAAATCTTGGTTTACTCACAGTCGGATGAAGCTCACGAGGAGCATTTGAGATTGGCGTTGGGGATTCTGAGGAAGGATAAGTTATACGCCAAATTCAGCAAGTGTGAGTTTTGGTTGAAGAGTATATCATTTCTGGGGCATGTGGTTTCAGTAGAGGGTGTATCTGTTGACCCGAGCAAGATTGAGGTGATCGTTGATTGGCGTACATCCAAGAACGTGGGGGAAATAAGGATTTTTCTAGGATTAGCGGGTTACTACAGGAAGTTTGTGCAAGACTTCTCTCGTATTGTCACTCATTTGACTCGTTTGACCAAAAAGCGAGTTAAGCTTGAATGAGGGCTGAAATGTGAGAATAGTTTTTGGGTATTACAAGAGAAGTTGACTACAGAACCGGTATTGACTTTGCCATCAGAATCTGGGGGTTTCACCATCTATATTGATGCATTAGGAATATGTTTAGGGTGTGTGTTGATGCAGAATGGGAAGGTTATAGTGTGTGCCTCTAGACATCTAAAACCTTACTAGAAGAATTACCCTACACATGTCTTGGAGTTGGCAGCTGTCGTGTTTGCTTTTAAGTTGTGGTGGCATTAGCTGTATGGAGAATCGTGTGAGGTTTTCACCGATCACCATAGTCTTAAGCATTTTTTCACACAAAAGGAGCTTAACATGAGGTAGAGGAAGTGATTTGAGTTGTTGAAGGATTGCGACCTCATGATTAGTTATCACCCCGGTAAAGTTAATCATGTGGCCGATGCTTTCAGTAGGAAAAGCTCGGGGCATCTTGCGACATTAATAACCGATCAGCGGGAGTTAATTGCCGAGTTCGAGAAGTTGGAAAAAGAAGTTGTTGAGTCTATTGGGAACGTTTTGGCAGCTTTGGTAGCTCAACCAACTATTTTGGAGAGGATTAAGGAGGCGCAGTTGCTGGACTCAGATTTGAGTAAGGAAAGGGACTTGGTACAGTCAGGGGCAGAATTGGAATTTAAGATACATGAAGATGAGAGTCTTCGGCTTCAGGGCAGATTGTGTGTACCTTCAGACTTGGGGCTGAAATTAGAGATTTTTCAAGAAGCTCACAGTTCGAGATTGTCGGTGCATCCGGGGGCATCAAAGATGTATAAGGGGTTGAAGAATAACTTTTTGTGGAAAGGAATGAAGCGAGACGTAGCCGAGTGTGTGGCTAAGTGTCTCGTTTGCCAGCAGGTTAAGGCGGAACATCATGGACCTGCCGGCTTGCTTAAACCTCTTGAGATTCTCGTGTGGAAGTGGGAACACATTACTATGGACTTTGTAGTCGGGTTACCTAAGGATAATTCCGGGGAAGGATACAATTTGGGTGATTGTGGATCGACTTACGAAATCAACTCACTTTATACTGATGAAGATTACAGCGACCATGGATACTCTTGTTCAGCTCTACATGGATCAGATTGTTCGTCTTCGCTGGGTACCGTTTAATATTGTTTCGGATCGGGACACGCGATTTGTATCTCGGTTTTGGAATAGTTTCAGCAAGGCTATGGGGACGAAATTGTCTTTGAGTACTGCTTATCATCCTCAAAACGATGGGCAGTCCGAGAGGACAATTCAAACTTTGGAAGATATGCTTCGAGCATGCGTTTTGGATTTCAAGGGTAATTGGGAAGACCATTTGACCTTGGTTGAGTTTGCCTACAACAACAGTTATCAGTCAAGCATCGGGATAGCACCGTATGACACTGTGTATGGGAGAAAGTGTAGACCACTGGAAAAGTTCCAAAGGTCTTCTTTTACTATCCGCCCAGCTTTTTTAACGATTTTGAGCAACCTTTATTCTTTCTCGAATGAGTGGTACCTTTTCCATAGTCACTTGAATAAGTTCTGGCCCTGTTTTCAACTTCTCACCAATGTTATTCCAGCATACCGGTGATCTACATCGTCTGCCATAAAATACTTCATATGGCGCCATTTCGATACTTGCTTGATGACTGTTGTTGTAGGCAAACTCTACCAAAGTCAGGTGTTCTATCCAGCTGCCCTTCAAGTCTAAAAACACATACCCTAAGCATATCGTCCAATGTTTGAATAGTCCTCTCTGATTGCCCATCTGTTTGTGGGTGATAGGCGGGGGTGCTAAGGGACAACTTGGTTCCCATGGCTTCATTGAAACTTCTCCAAAAGCGAGATACGAATCTTGGGTCCCTGTCTGAGACTATGCTTACCGAGTACACCACGAAGTCTAAAAATCTCATTCATGTACATTTGGACTAACAAATCTATTGGTGAAGTAATCTTCATAAGTAGAAATGTGCTGATTTCGTCAATCTGTCCACAATCATCCATATTGTGTATTTCCCCGTCTTGTCTCTTGCTAACCCAACCACGAATTCCACTGTAATATGCTCCCATTTTTATACCGGGATTTCCAAAGGTTTCAACTGTTAGTAGTGCCCTAGGACTATTAGCATATGTTGTACGTTTTATATATTTTGAGCATGTCATTTGAATAGTTAATTTTGTTTCCAGCGTGAATGTAGCTACGTTTTGACTCAGTCGGACGTTACTTTTAATCGAGTAATTAAAACGACTGATGATCGATGTGGTATCCTATCATGGCTTGAATGTGAGAGGCATTATAATGGATTTGTCCCTCTCTTATTAGAGAGAGAGATATCCATGGGCCCCTCGATAGGGAAGACTATTTAAATGCATGGTCGTGCTCAAATGTATTTAATAAAGTAATTATTAAATACTATTTGTTGGAACAGTCTATCTGGAGATCGAGCATAAATACAATTAAGCTTTATAAGGGTGACAACTACCATGCCTTATGCTTAATTTGGATATCGCGAGACAAAGGGATTAAATAGTAGATTGATATTAGGTTCCACCATACATTCATTCACTCTGGGTAGTCACAATGTTCTGCTAGGGACCGTTTGTGATTTATGAACAAATACTACTACTAAGTGTGTTTTCATTGCCATTGTGATATGAACCTACAGGGTCATACGCATAGACGAGTTAACGAGCTTCATGTCCAGATTCAATGAATCTAGAATGTGTCTAGGTTAATTGTATATGACATTTATTTTTCTGAGTATAATAAAATGTTATTATTCGAATTAGAGATTAAGGAGGGGCATTTTCGGTATTTGGTTCTACCTGGGATTACGTGGGAGTTATTATGCGATAAAGACTCCCACTACCAGAAGAGGTTGATAGGACGTGGGAGTTGGTTCTCGAAACAAACTCTCACACCCTATATAATCCTCTTTTGGCCGAAACCTTAGGTTAGACTTTTCTTGAGCCGCAAAAACACTGCTTGTTTCGTCGCGCGGATACCGGTAGAGAGCAATTCATCAAGGGAAGGCTATTGGTGGCAGCAGCACAGCATCTGAGAATCAAAATCTTTAACAGTAAATTGTAAGTAATTTTTGCCTGTTTTCGATTCCTGTGGTATGAGAGGATCCTTCAGGGGAGGATACATGGGTGTTTAGAAAGCGTTTCTACCCATGAATCTCTTCATCAACAAGCTTGCAGGTCTTTGATGGTTTGCTTTAACTTGTTGACATACCAAACATCTAGCCACATATTCTACAATTTCTCTCTTCATACCCTTCCACTAGAAATTTCTTTTCAAATTCTTGTACATTTTCGAAGCTCCCGGGTGTACTGACAATCTTTAATTGTGTCCCCCTTGTAAAATTTCTGTTTTCAGCCCCACATCTGTTGGTACATATAGTCTGCCCCGGATTCGTAAATTGTCATCTTCATGTACTTAAAAATCTATTTCTTCACTCAATTGTGTTGTTGCCTGTTCCTTTACCAATTCAGAATATGTTGCTTGAGCTTCTTTAATACGAAAAAGTAACGTTGACTGAGCTACTAAAGCTGCTAGGACATTGCTGAAATCCTTGACAAACCCAATATCCAGCTTTTCAAATTCAAAGATAAGCTCATCTTGTTCAGTGATCATGGTTGCCATCTTACCCATTGTCTTCCTGCTAAAGCATCTGCTACCCGATTAGCCTTACCCGGTGTTAGTAGTGCCCTAGGACCACTTGCATATGTTGTACGTTTTATATCTTTTTGAGCATTTCATATGAATAGTTAATTTTGCTTATGAACATCAAATGCGTGATTTGATAGTAAAACTCATTTGCTTATGTAATTACTATTCTAGTTGTCCCTAGTTTTATGTAATGCTTATTTACAATGAAATAAAACTAGTATGATGTATGATTGATGATCATGTTTTACTGGTCATGTGTAATTAATACAAATCATATCATAGATGCAATATATAGGGATACATTGTATTGGACGTGATCCGTTAGAGAAGTAATACTTCATGGTCCTTAGTCATAAGTATTACTTCCTCAATACTATTTTAGAATCCTTAGACCTTATGTCTCCATTGATTCTAGCATGAATGGAGCCACGCTTTTGACTCGACCAGTACGTCGCTTTTTAATCGAGTAATCAATACGATCGATGATCGGATGTAGTGTCCTATCATGGCTTGAATGTGAGAGGCATTGTAAGGAATTTGTCCCTCTCTTATTAGAGAGAGATATCCATGGGCCCCTCGATAGGGAAAGACTGTCTAAATGCATGGTCGTGCTCAAATGTATTTGATAAAGTGGTTATCAGATACTATTTGTTGGAACAGTCTACCTAGAGATCGAGCATAAATACAATTAAGCTTAATAAGGGTGACGACTACCATGCCTTATGCTTAATTAGGATATCGCGAGACAAAGGGATTAAATAGTGGATTGATATTAGGTTCCACCGTAAATTCATTCACTTTGGGTAGTCACAATGTCCTGTTAGGGACCGCTTGTGATTTATGAACACATACTACTACTAAGTGTGTTTTCATTGCCACTGTGAGATGAACCTACAGGGTCACACGCATAGACGAGCTAACGAGCTTCATGTCCAGATTCAATGAATATAGAACGTGTCTAGGTTCATTGTATCTGACATTTATTTTTCTGAGAATAATAAAGCGTTATTATTCGAATTATAGATAAGGGGCATTTTCGGTATTTGGTTAATAGCTGGGATTACGTGGGAGTTATTATCCGATAAAGACTCCCACTACCAGCAGAAGTCTAGGAGACGTGGGTGTTAAAGACTCCCATTGCCGAGAGAAGTTGAGGATGTGAGAGTTGGTTATGAGAACAAACTCTCATACCCTATATAAACCACTCTTGGCCGAAACCCTAGGGTTAGAGATTTTCAGCCGAAATACCAAAAACCCACAAGAAATCAGATTTCTTGTTCTGCCTCCTTTTCTCCCTAATTCCAGAAACTCAGAAAAACGGAGAGCTAGCACTCGCTGCCCGTTTCGTCGCGTGGATACCGATAGGGAGTAATTCCGCAAGGGAGGACTCAAGGTGATCATTGCATCCGAGCCATAAAGATAGCATCTTCCATTCAAGAATCCGATTCTTGAACTCAAAACGTAAGTCTTTTCTTGTAATTTTTCGATTCGTTTTGTATGAGCGGATCCTTTAGGGGAGGACTCATGGGTGTTTGGAACGAGTTTCTGCCCATGAATCCCTTCAACTGGGTGGTAGCTAATTGTCAAGTCATAGTCTTTTAACAACTCTAACCATCTTCGTTGCCTCATGTTAAGCTCCTTATGAGTGATTACGTATTTTAATCTTTGATGATCCGTTAATACTTCACAAGGCTCACCATAAAAATATTGCCTCCAAATCTTCAAAGCAAAAACTACATCTGCCAACTCAAGATCATGTGTAGGATAATTCTTCTCATATGGCTTCAACTGTCTTGAAGCGTAGACGATTACCTTCCCTTTTGCATAAGTACGCATCCCAAACCAATACCTGAAGCATCGCTGTATATAGTGAACCCCTCGGTTTCTTCTGGTAATGCCAAAATAGGTGCAGTAGTTAACTTCTCTTTCAACTTCATAAAACTCTCTTCACATTTCGGACTCCAATCAAACTTCACTTACTTCTGTGTTAACCGAGTTAAAGGTGAGGTAACCCTTGCTAATCTTAAGAAACTTCGTATCTTCGCCACTGTTGTGGGTCGTGGCCAATCTACCATAACTTCTATCTTAGCTGGGTCAACAGACACACCCTTAGCTGACACTATATGTCCCAAAAAATTATACACTCTTCAACCAGAATTTGCACTCGCTGAATTTTACGTAGAGTTTTCTTTTCTCAGAATCCCCAAAGCTATCTTCAGATGTTCTTCATGAGTTTCTTTGGATGGTGAGTATACCAGAATGTCATAAAAAACACCACTACAAACTTGTCTAAACAATCTTTGAAAACTCGATTCATCATATCCATGAATGCCGCTGGTGCATTGGTCATACCAAATGGCATTACGAGGAATTCATAGTGTCAATATCTTGTTCGGAAAACACTCTTCGGTATATCTTTTGGCTTGATTCTCAATTGATGATACCCAGATCTTAAATCTATCTTGGAAAATACTTTGGCACCCTTCAGTTGATCAAATAAGTCATCAATACGGGGAAAATGATATTTGTTCTTGGTAGTGATCTAGTTCAACTCTCGGTAATCAATGCACATCCCAATACTTCCATATTTCTTTTTCATAAATAAGACCGTGCTCCCCATGGTGATACACTAGGCCAGATGAATTTCTTGTCTAACAACTCTTGCAACTGTGTCTTCAATTCTTTATATTCTGCTGGAGCAATTTGGTACGAGACTTTGGAAATAGGTTATGCACCAGGTTATAGGAGTATTTCAAAATTGATCTCCCGAGCAGGTGGTATGCCCGATAAATCTTCCGAAAATACATATTGGAAATCTTTTTTACTACCGTTACATCTTCAATATGAATCTTCTTATCTTCCTTTGTCAAAGTATACACCAAGTAAGCTTCACAACCCTTTCTTAAAAATTTATGTGCCTTGATTGTTGATATGATAGGTATCTTCCGTTCCTTTTTCCTTTCTGACCCCTGAAATTCAATAACTTCCTTGCCTTCCGCCATAAACTGAATTATTATTTCCTTACAATCCACTAGAGCATGATGTCTTGATGGACAATCCATACCCAGAATAACATCGAAGTCTACCATATTCAGTTATATCAAATCCACTTCCATTATCCGTGAATCTATCTTTACTCGACACCCTTTATTAACAGATTCGATCCAATACTTTCCCATTAGGTATACAAAATCTATATGCATTAGAAGGTCAAATGGGGGTAGTCTTAAGGGTATTAGCAAACGACGAGAAACAAACGAATGCGTAGCACCACAATCAAACAATACATAAGTAGGCACTGAGTTTATCATAAGCGTACCTGTTACAAAAGCTTATAAAGAGATTGAGTTAAGAATATTCTCATTGGGTTGAAGATTTGCTTCTTGCACTTAGAGTCCACAATGAGCTCCTTGATCTTCTTCAATCTTCTTGAGCATCATCCTTTGTTGAAGCTTCATCTTCATTTTCTTGACTCTTTTGAACAATTTCTTCATCATTTGGTGAAGTTTCTTCCTTGTCTTCAATTTCTTTACCTAAAACATCTTCTTCTTGTTCTTTCTCTTTATTCTTCTCATATTTTCATCTTCATCTTCACCCAAATCCATATCAATGTCTTGACCCTCATTCGTTTCATCATCTTCATCTTCAATTTCAAACACTTCTTTGGGCTCATCCTCATTTTTCTCCTCTTCTTCCCTATCTTCATCACTTCCATCATCTTCATTGATGGATTCATCATCTTCTTCTTCTTCTTCCTTTTCCTCTTCACTCTCTTCTTCAACATCTTGTACCAATGTTGATTTATTAGATTTTGTGTTTATAATCACATCATCAACCTTGCACTCCAACCCATCAAACCTAGTTTTGTATTCCCCAAGCTTTTCTTTCAAATCTTTCATATTATTTTCCAAGCTAGACAAATTCTCAAATACAATCTCCAATTTGTTGTGTAAATTGTCCTGAAAACAACTCAAGCTTGTCATGATTTGTTTGAGTATGTCATTTCTTGTCGCTGGAGCTTCTCTTTCAACATTTTCCCTGGGGATGTCCTCTTGAAATCCAGCATTAGCTTCAACATTTCCTTCTTCATTTACACCAAAGTTTAAATCCTCAAATATTTGTCCTTCATCCCCTTGACCTTGCACTTCTTACTCTTATTGTGCATTTGGCCTTTGAATACCCATTTCTTCAAATTGTTTCCTAATAGTGTCACACACCTTAGTACTCTTATTGTGTGTGATCAAGGCCTCCAAGAGCTTCTAGTTGGCGCATCTAGAATGGAACGTCCAATGTCTATTAAATAGTATCACGTGAAGATGATCCTCATTATAAATGTTGTATCTTGAGCTCCTATGAGTGGGATTTGTGAGATTAAGCTTGAACTTCTTAAATAGAAGAGTCCATATGGAAGGAACTTGTGATCATCATGAACTCCATCCATGAAATATTTCAAGGCTAAATAAACAAAGCTTTGCCTTCCTCTTATCAACGAGCCATTGCATCAAGGTCATTTGAAGGTAGGTGATTGAGATAATCTCACTAATGAGATAATTGCCTCACAAAGAGGACTTGTGCTTCACTAAGAAGGTTCCACTCACTAAGAGTGTTTTTCTAGTTCTCAAAAGAACTAAGCTCACAAAGAGCTAATCTCTCCAAAGAGATACCTTTCACAAGAGAATTTATGCCTCACCAATGAGGACTTAGAAACAGTCACAAAGAGTGAAGTTCACAAATAGCTTTTTGCTAGCTCACAAAGAACTAGTTTCTAACAAAGAGAAAATTGGGTAACTAGTCTCTTTCAAAGGAGATTTTACAATTTAGCTCACTGCAAAGAATTCCCTATTGGAATGGATTTATAATTGAAGCTCTAATCACTCTTTGAGAATAGAAGGATAAATTAAGTTATAAGCTCAACTCAAAATCATATATTTCGAAAGAATGATTTGAAGATTAAAGCTTAAGAAGTGTTTGCTTCTGTGTATATCAAGTGTAAATCCTATGCCCTCTTATGGCTTGATTGGTTATGAAAATTCAGTTTTAGCAGCTTTATATGAGGGAAAAATATACAAGCAAAGTTGGTCACAACGGCTATAATTTTAGTCAAGATTCGACAGCTTTTGTCGACCGAACTAGGCAGTGGGTCGACTGAGGTGTCTCCGAAGTAAAGATTAATGGCCCTCTTCTTCATCTTGGTTGACCGCAAGATGGGGTCCGGTCTTTCGAAGCAAAGCTAAGTCGACCGACCTATAGCAAGGTCATCTGAAAGAATATAGTAGTTGAAGCTTTGTGTCACACCTCGAAACCGGATGATAACCTAGTAGTACCTCATATGCGAATGAGGCACATAACCAAAGCAGAATAGTAAATTCCATTATACTATTGTTAAAGGAAAAATAGATTCTTACAGTAATTATCAGAGTTCAGAATAATTCAACATAAAGTAAAGTCAGTTGTACTATGTTTATTACATACTAAAGTTAAAAGTACTTAAAAGGAAATTAATCTATTACATGTGTTCATTAGGGATCACTCATCAAATTCCCCATCCCAAGTCTCCACGTAATTACCTTCATCATGCACCTCATCGTCTGCGAATAAAGAAAGTAAAGACATGAGCTATAAAGCCCAGTAAGCATCAACACCCATGGGATGAAACATCAAATGAGACTCAAAACCCTTTTTCCCGACATTCCAAATCAATTGTAAAAACAAGCAAGTTTAGGTCCCTTCATAAGACACATTTTACATAAAACCTCACCAAATAACCTTTAGAAAATACCTAAAGGAACCTTGACAGAACAAAAATCACAAAGGCCAAACTCTCTAACTTTGGTCGAACTGAACACTATCACCGGTCGACCGAAAGTCTATAGAAAAACAGGACAACACACTACACCTTAGTTTGATGGGTTCATTTATCCGGTTGGTCCCAGTATTTTGATCCAGTCAGATTGTGCGGTCGACCGAGATCTAGTCAGTCACTTTTTCAATGCAAAATTGTAAAGGGAAAGTGCATTTCTGTACAATCTGAACCCCAACAAAAAAATACTCAGTTTTGATGCATATGTATATATGAATGACAAACATAAACTAATAAACAATTAATACATAAACCGTACTCGTTAAATCCAACATTTTCACATCGGAAATGTGACACAAGCACTTATAACATTGTGTAAGAGTAGATCGATGTATACATTATGTAGCTTTCAACTGGTATTTTTTGTGTGTGTGTGTGTGTATTTGCTCAGAACATTTGTTTGCAAAGCTGCCGTAAACTGTTTTGCTATATTAACTAAGGAACCATTCCGAAGAAGAAAAGGATGATAAAATCTAGGTGTGCACTTAAATGTGTATATGAAAAATAACGAAGAAAAATGATTCAAGAATAGGACTGTGCAGTACAATACATAATATATCATAACAGAACAGAGGGTTCAGAACAAAACAGTGGACTGCACACCTGCGGTTTTCAGAAAAACGAGATGCAAACTTGTGCAAAAATGCACTAAACAATACCCAACTGTCCCCAATACAAGTTGAAATGACTCAAAACCAACTATTAGATATGACCCAAACAAATGTTCGACTATACTTATCAAATCTGACACCCCAGATCATAATTCATGCCATGAGCTTTCCATACTACTCATGCACTACAAACCAATAGTTATGTCAGACAATCGAGTATTAAACGAACAAGGACCAAACAAGCTAAACAACTATATTCTTCATGTCTAAGCATTCCACACAGCCGAATCTACATCAAGCTGGTCTGTCATACAGTATCCTCGATTACACAATTTACTTAGACGTTACGAACATAGTTATCGCTATGACACTACAATCCACAGTCAAGCACAATTGTCTAATCAGACACATAATCACTGCTAACAACCCCAATGTAATAACCCAATAAGGAAGGGCCACACATAAACCTGCTGAAACTTTCACCCGGTTGGAGGCCAAAAATAAAGAATACATGCATTGTGTCATTGCCCACACATGAGCTCCACAATTTATTGTTAGCAGCCCCAACTTGTTTATCCCCGCTAGGGTCCGGGTCCCCATATCCACACAGAAATCGACACAGAAATATCACAAACACCAGGTTCTAGCGATATATAAATGGGACGTATCCTGCTACAGACTTTTCATAAACAAGAGCTCGAATGGGGCGACGATTCGGTCGACCAAACCAATTAGGATAACAGAAAAGATTGCAAATAGACGACTCCAAATAAGACCCCAAAAAAATAATCATAAAAGGAAAAAACAAACCAGTTACAGAACGGTACAGAACAGTTTATAGATATGTTTGGCAATTAATGAAAGCAATTGAAACAAGTTATATGGCATGCTCGATTTACCTAATACTTCCAAATCCCAAATATCCAAGAATCACTAAAAGCAGTTCATATAATTTATCAAACCCAAAATACAATAAACATGCCATACAAATTAGCCAATCGTATCAGAATTACCGGAAATAAATTAAAGGAGTGAAGTGGGGTCCCTACCTCGATTCGATAGAAAAGGCGATAAACGTCCAAGAATTGGAAAAAAAATATGGTTCTGCCATTTATTTCTGCCATACATTACGGAAAATCTAACGGTTAAAATATCGATCCCTCCGATCAAATTATAGCTCTACCAATCTAGTTTCTAACTATACTCTTCACGTCTAAACATTTCACACAACCGAATCCACATCAAACACGTCTTCCCTACAATATCTCGATTACACAATTATTTAGACATTATGGACATAGTTATCGTTATGACACAACAATCCCACAGTCAATTTCAATTGTCTAATCAGACCTAATCACTGATAACAACCCCCTTGTAATAACCCACTGAGGAAGGGCCACACAGAATCCACACAAAAATGGGCTGAAACTTTCCCCCAGTTGGAGCCCAAAAATAAAGAATACATCCATTGTGTCATTGCCCACACATGAGTTCCACATTTTAGTGTTAGCATCCCCAACTTGTTTATCCGCGTTAGGGTCCGGGTCCACATATCCACACAGAAATATCGCAAACACCAGGTTCTAGCGATATATAAATAGGACGTATGCTGCTACAGACCTTTCATAAACAAGAGCTCGAATGGGGCAGCGACTCGGTCGACCAAACCAATTAGGACAATAGAAAAGACTAAAAATAGACGACTCCAAATAAGACCCAAAACAATTAATCAAAAAGGCAAATACAAAACAGAATAAAACAGTTTATAGATATGTTTAGCAATTAATGAAAGAATATGAAACAAGTTATATGGCATGCTCGATTTACCCAATAATTCCATAATCAACAACAATGAAATCCACAATCCCAAATATCCAAGAATCACAAAAAATAGTTAATGTAATTTATCAAACACAAAATCCAATAAACATGCCATAACAGTTACTCAACTGTATAAGAATTACCTGTCATAAATTAACGGAGTAAAGCGGGGGCCCTACCTCGAATCGTTAGAAAATGCTATAAACATCCAAGAGCTGGAAAAAAATCTGGTTCTGCCCTATACTTCTGACATACATTATGGAAAATCTAACGGTTAAAATCTCGATCCCTCCGGTCAGATTATAGCTCTATCAGTACATTTTCTTAATAAAAAGGAATTACTCCGATTGGAGTTCGTATGTTACCTGGGTGGCCATTCTACCAAAATTGTGCAGAAAACGAAACTCAAAGATCAGCCCCGCTCCCGATGAATTATCTTCCTCTAAGAACTCCAAATCAACTCCCGTCTGCGCTCACTCGTAGATTATCTTGCTGTGATCGATTTACGTATAAGGTTCGTCGAAATCCGATAAGAATTGCCCACTCAAAAATCCTCTCAAAGCTCTCGAAAAATCTCACCAAAAACTCTCTATACTTACTGTTTTCTCTCTCTCTTCTCGTGACTGCCGAGACGTTTCCTTTTTTTTAAGCCCGGATGGGCGGTTGCCCCATAAGGGGAGAAGAGAGCACCTCACAAGAGGAGAAGAAAGACATAGAAAATGAGACAATTAAAGCTTACCCCATGCATGGGGAGGCACTACAAGAGTGAAGACATTCAGTGACGATTTTTTTGTGACCATATACAATTACACAAATAAGAGGTTTATTGTGACAAAATATTTTGTTGTCACTAATTGTAGGTACTAATTGTGGCAACTTACATGTTTGTCACTGTTGTATGGTAATGGTGATGATTTACGTCTTTCACAATTAAGTTGTCACTAATACTATATTTATAGTGTCGTAATTTTTTTTATCACTAATGTTTTGTCACTAAGAGTATACGCGCCTTGACGCTAATTGTTTTTTGTGGGGATGAAACTGATTTGTGACAAAATATTTTATGATCACTAGTATTCTAATTTATTGTGACAAAAAGTGTTTTGCCACTCTACTTACGCCTTTTTGTGATGAAAATTTGAGCCACTAAAGTTCAATTGGTCAGTGTCATCTAAACGTGGTCACAAATTAGAGGTTTATTGTGACAAAACATAGATGGTCATTATTGTTTGTACTAGCAGTGATGAATTATTTGTTTGTTACTAGAGCAAATTGTGACGATTACTGTTTTCCAATGTTAAGTTGTCATTATTAATGAATTACTAGTGTCATATTTTTTTTTACTAGATGTTGTCACTAATAGAATTTGTACTATGACGTCATTAATCTTTTGGTGCACGAAAACTTATTTATGACAACTTGTCTTTGTCACTAGTATTTTCATTACTTTAAAGAAAAATCTTTTGCCAATGAAACATTTACTATTGTTACTAAACAATTATAGTAATACAAACTAAGCATTAAATGTACATCCAAAAAATATAAGAGAAATCAAAATGCTTCCTGCATAGTTTATCCAAAACTCCCAAAAAACGAAGGCTGAAAATTTCTTGAAGTGCCCCTGAAATAGCAAAAATCCGCCTAGAAAAGTCAAAATCCGTCTGAAAAAAGTCCAAACCCGCCAGGAACAGCAAAAAATTGCCTAGAAATACAAAACACTGCCTGAAAATAGAAAACGGACACCCGAATGCACCCCAAAAATTGCCAGTAGCTTTAAAAAGCTCACAGAACCTTCATAAAAAATCCCAGAACCTCCAATAATAAATTTAAGTCTAAAAATACATGTCTTCCAAAATGTCAATTAGTTAGTTTAACTGAATAGAGTCATCAAAAGAAAGAAAAAGAAAAAAACAACAACTATTATGGTAACAATTTTGATCATCTTTAAGACGATAAATTTTAACACACATATTTTATATTACAATGGGTTTTCACTGTGTATCGGATTGAAATTGAGCAAAATAAAATAAATAAAAAGAAAAATAATTAAAAAATAAAACCACACAATTGTTTCGATATTTAAAAATAAAAAACCGCAGATGTTCAATCATATCATTGTCATCAACTTCATCATCTTCACTTCTAGAAACTATCTCATCATCACTAATAATAATGTCTTCATCATAATCACATTCATTGTCTTCTTCAACACCCATTGTATCAGTAGTAACCGGATTTCCTTCAACAATTATTGCATCTAAATCAGATCTATGTACAGGCACCAAATCATTATCATCCTCTATAGCAGATTCATTTACTGTAAACCCAAAATTTTCATTTTCTTGGCATGGTTCATCTCCTATATCATCATCTTGAAAATCATACAAATCACGAGGTTTTGTCTTTATAACAACCTGCCAATTAGCCTCTTTAATATCATTTACATAATAAACTTGTCCAGCTTGAGAAGCTGTGCTGCGAAACCGTGATGTTTTATATCAAGGTTCGGCTTTTTAGCAGATCTTTCTCTATCTCGAAATAGTTTCTATGGGAATATACTTAATACAACTCCGAGCAGGCTAATTATCAATGAAGGATGAAACACCACAACTAGAGAAACAAGCTAGTTGATACAGTAACTCAAAGAATATGAAGTTCTACCGGAAATTCATAAACAAGTATCAAAGGAATAACCTTAACCAAAATATCAATATATCTAACGTAAATAATAAGGGATCCGAAATCACTCTTAAATAGAGGGATTTCGGTTACAACAATAACAAAAAGGAAGAGTCCTTGAAGAAGTAGGACTCTTGTCTAACAAACTTAAGTAAACTACTTTAAATGGAATTCTACCTAACATGGTGGACAACATGTCCTATTAAGTAACAAACTCCTTTATTCTAGCTGGCCAACATGTCTAATAATAGTAAATACTATAACCGAAATATATTAAAGCCTAGAATAGACTTTAATGTAAAAAGACTAAAATTCGTCCCAATTCTGGACAGATTGTTGGATCATCTTGCACGACGATTTAGGACACCAAGAGGGCAGAATCTGATCTTGTGATCTTCATAGAAGTTGTAGATCTGCCTCTTATCTTTAATATGCAACTAGAATCAGCTCTATTGGATACCTATATCGAAAGATATGATCATTATGCCAAACAGTAGCAAAGCTGTCCATTCCTTGTACACTTGTGATACTTAAGAGGTTGACTTGTACAACATTTCTAGATGTAATTTAGAGTCCTCTTTGTATATTAATACACGTTCCCTTGAGTTGGGCCAGCCCCGAGGTTGGTACTGCATCATCCCCTCCCTCTTGAAAAGGATTCGTCCTCAAATCATCCCAAAAATCAGCGTTATAATCTGAAAAATGAATATAGGGGAGCAAGTTAGAAATATGGAAAGTAAAAATTGCATTGTTCTTACCTATCAAGGAGATTCTCTTGCGGCTGTCCCATATATATGGTGTCTTTTCCTTCTTAATTGCAATTAATGGGGCAACAAGCTTGCTAAAATCGCGAATAAAACGTTTATAAAAGCTTGCCAACTCATATGTTGATCGAACTTGAAGTATACTAGTTGTTCGTGGCCATTCCTTTATTGCATTATCTTTTTCCGGATCAACTTTAATACCTTGAAAACTCACAATGTAACTAAGAAGGTTAATAGAATTAGTGTAAGAAACATAATTTCCAATCTTAGCATACAAAGTATTATCTTTTAAAATAGTAAAGACAGCCCTAAGATGTTTGATATGAGGCTCTCGGGTTTTACTATAAACAAGCTCATTATGAAAGCAAGACATCGGATGTCTATACTTAAAAGTTATGTTATTAATATTGAGACTATCCGTATATAATCTAAAAGTCCTTTCTTGCTTTGGTACAATTTTTGCCGGATTAACATAAGGACTTAAAGACATACTTACCTTCTTCTTTTCAAGAATTAAATAATCCTTCCTTTGAATTTTCTGAATTTTACCCGAAGATGGTTTATATCTTTCACGATTTTGAAGGCTAACTAACAGCCTTCTCGGCAACTCCTTGGGAAAAGTTTCTTGAATTTTCTGAAAAATAGCAAGACTAGATGTAGAAAAGGAAGTTAGATTAAAAGAAAAAGTGTCAGTAAATAGGTTCCTTGCGGTTCCTTTCAAATCTAACAAAACAACAAGTTGTTTTGCTTGAATTGTCCTATCTATCTTTCCGGATTTAATGAACAAACATTCTTTTCTCTCTTTTTGAGCTATTTCCTTTTTTCTCACTTTTAGCTCGACTTTTTTATCCTTTTTTTCCTCATTTTTATCTCTTGGGTAGGATCACTCTTTTTTGCAACTCGCACTCTTTCATTCTTTTCTCTCTACCCTCGGCTAATAACTTTTGATGCTCACAAACTTGAATTGGTGACATAGGATGTAAAGTATATCGAATATTATCCATTGTAACCATGTAAATATTCCTTCGACCAATATGATCCACATACCTATCATATTGCCAAGGTCTTCCCAAAATTATGTGACTTGCGGTCATAGGGACTACTTCACAAATAACCAAATCCAAATATTGCCCAATGCTGAATTGAATCTCAACTTGTTTATCCACTTTAATCTCACCACTATTATTTAACCAAGAAAGCTTATATGGCATCAGATGTGCTTTCAAGGGTAAATCTAAAGCGGTAACCATATCAAAAGAGCAAACGTTAGTGCAACTACCACTATCAATAATAAGTAAACAAATCTTGCCTTGAAAGGTGCACTTTGTTTGAAAAAGATTGTTTCTTTGTTGATGCAAATCATCTAATTGTTGATATTGTAAGAGATTCATATTTACCAAAAGATGATTGCCCTCATCCGGATATTGATCATTGCCCTCGGCTTCAACTTCAAAACTTTCAGCCTCAAATTCCCAATTTGCATCCTCGGTTTCTTCCTCAATAAAACATGTTGAATCAACATTATCCGTCTCTTTATCCTCTATCCTTAATGTTGCTCTCGGCTGATTTGGATTAAAATCCATTCTTTGCCGCAAAGTGTCTTCCAAAGAGGGCTTTTCAAGATTCTCCAATCTTTCTTCTATGTCATCCATCAATGGCACCTTGCTGCGAAGTACCTTCATCAAAAGACATTATCTTTGCAAAGAAATCACACAAATCGTTAGATAGAAAAAAATTTCTCTCAATATTCCAACAATACTTGTCCAGAACTTCCAACTCTAGATGAATTTAAAGGTTCCTAATGTTGTGCTGAGGATACGCTGAAAAATATGGGAAAGAATTCCTATCTTGACCTACACAAATAGTTAAGAAAGAAATATAAGAGTAATCTTTAAAAAGATGTGACCTTTACGCTTCTTGATTTCTTGATAAACTGAAATTTATTCTCGGATGAATAGTGCTGTGAACAGTACCGAAAATTTTAAAATCTTGAAAAAAATGTTTTCTTGATTTGTTTCTTTACATTTTACCAAAGACTTACCCTTTTCTTGGCCACGCTTTATCAAGAACTCCGGATTAGGAAGATTTTTACCTTGATTTGATGATGATGATGGCGGCTAATTCAAAAACAAGAGGGATCAAGAGCCAATTCCTTTATACAAAGGAAGTTTGCTTTTGGTTTGATCCTTGTCTAAATAGGATAACCCGACTGCCAATTTATTTACTTCCGGGTGGCTTTTGCGTATGGTAGTAGTAATATTTTTTTCTTATCTTTCTCGGTCTATTCCAAGCAAACAAGATTTTTTTTTGAAAACGTAAGGTACACCAAGATAGAGATCAACCTTTTGCTCTGATACCACTTGATGCGAAATCATGATGTTTTATATCAAGGTTCGGCTTTTTAGCAGATCTTTCTCTATCTCGAATAGTTTCTATGGGAATATACTCAACACAACTCCGAGCAGGCTAAGTATCAATGAAGGCTGAAACACCACAACTAGATAAACAAGCTAGTTGATACAGTAACTCAAAGAATATGAAGTTCTACAGGAAATTCATAAACAAGTATCAAAGGAATAACCTTAACCAAAATATCAATATATCTAACGTAAATAATAAGGGAGCTGAAATCACTCTTAAATAGAGGGATTTCGGTTACAACAATAACAAAAAGTAAGAGTCCTTGAAGAAGTAGGACTCTTGCCTAACAAACTTAAGTAAACTACTTTAAATAGAATTCTACCTAACATGATGGACAACATGTCCTATTAAGTAACAAACTCTTTTATTCTAGCTGGCCAACATGTCTAATAATAGTAAATACTATAACCGAAATATATTAAAGCCTAGAATAGACTTTAATGTAAAAAGACTAAAATTCGTCCCAATTCTGGACAGATTGTTGGATCATCTTGCACGACGATTTAGGACACCAAGAGGGCAGAATCTGATCTTGTGATCTTCATAGAAGTTGTAGATCTGCCTCTTATCTTTAATATGCAACTAGAATCAGCTCTATTGGATACCTATATCGAAAGATATGATCATTATGCCAAACATTAGCAAAGCTGTCCATTCCTTGTACACTTGTGATACTTAAGAGGTTGACTTGTACAACATTTCTAGATGTAATTTAGAGTCCTCTTTGTATCTTAATACACGTTCCCTTGAGTTGGGCAGCCCCGAGGTTGGTACCGCATCAAGCTAAAACATATGGCTCATCAGTTTTCAACTTGCGTGTGACATTAACCATAGGAAATCCATACTTGTCAACCTTCAATCCACTTTTATGAAACACATCATACCAATCAGCCTTAAATAAAATAATACTATTTCCCCCTTGATAATTTAGCTGTATAATATCCGTCAATACACCAAAATAATCCAAATTGCTTGTATTAACATCACCTTTCACAAGAATTCCACTGTTTTGTGATTTTAAATGCAAATCTCTATCATTTGTGTTAAATCTCAAACCACAGATAATGAAACTTTTATATCGACAAACTCGTTTGTCTGGCCCAAAAGCTAAGTGTAATAATTGATCACTTACCTTTTCACTTCCTTCATTATGCAATTGGATAACCTAGAGTGTGAATATATATTAAAATTTTAAATTATATGTATTAGAATTTGTAAAAATTATGCGTGAAAACATAACTATATACTTACATATTTCTTGAACCACTAATGAAATTCTTTTTTGTGCCTTCTTTCTACATTTTTTGGATCCCCCATCTTGAGTTTTTCTTTATTCATGCTGCACATTGAAAAATAAAATAAATTATCATTAGTAACTTGTAAAGTGCATATAGCATAAACAAATTATCAGTAAGGCGACTAATTTTGGAGGTTAGAGAACTTACTCCACAAACTCTCTGATTTCTTCACAATTTTCTAGCACATACATTCTAGCTTGGGCCCATTCAGTTAAACTCAACTCTTCATAATTATTTCCAAGTAAAGGCCAACCAGCTTGTGAAAAAACTTGTAACCCAGAATGAGAACTAGTATCACCATTCACGTCGTTTCTTCCACCCCGATTCAATCTAGTTTCAGTTCCACGCAAATACCTTGAACAAAAATGCATACATTCTTGAACAATATATGCCTCAGCAATTGAACCTTCTGGACGCGCCTTATTTCCAACATAGGATTTAAATCTACGTAAATATCTCTCTATAGGATACATCCACCGAAACTGTACTGGTCCACCAAGTTTAGCCTCGCTCGCAAGATGAATAGTTAGGTGAACCATTACGTCAAAGAATGCAGGAGGAAATATCTTCTCTAACTTGCAAAGTGTAAGTGGAATTGATTTTTCAAGTCTTTCCAAGTCATCTGAATGCAAAACTTTAGCACATAACTCTCTCAAATAAGAACATAACTCAAGCAATCCTACACACACTTCTTTACTTAGCAATCCACGTATAGCAAGGGGGAGATATCGATGTAAAAACACATGACAATCATGACATTTCATGCCAAAAACCTTAGATTCAGCAATATTCACACATCGAGAAATATTGGAACAATAGCCATCTGGAACTTTTAATTCATTTAAAAACTAACAAAATACTCGTTTCTCATCTTTAGACAACGTATAACATGCAGGGGTAAACACATACCTCCCATCACCTTTAGAAGTTGCATGAAGTTCAGGACGTATGCCCATAACTTGTAGATCAAAATGAGTATTTATTGTATCTTTTGTTTTCCCTTCAATGTTTAGTAAAGTTCCAATTATGTTATCACACACATTTTTCTCAATATGCATGACATCCAAATTATGTCGCAACTTAAGACTTTTCCAATATGGGAGTTGGAAAAAAATACCTTTCTTTCTCCAATTTCCAATCAATGGAACATCTCCTCGCTTCCTTTTTTATGGTTTTCTTACCGAACTTAACCTGTTTAATAAAAACAATAAAGTAAAAAATCAACAAAAAAGAAACAAATTAAGAAAGCATTATTCCAAGTTTACCTGAGAAAATTGATTATATTGTTCAACAATGTCATCTCCTGATAGTTGTTTCGGTGCATTTCCATTTTCTTTGGTACCATCGAATGCTTTAGCATTTTTTCTCCAAGAATGATTCATTGGTAAAAAACGACGATGACCAAGATAACATGTTTTGTGTCCATTCTGAAGCATACAAAAAAATGTCTCAAAATTGCAAGTAGGGCATGCTAACTTACCTTTGGTACTCCATCCTTATAAATTACCATAGGCTGGGAAATCATTTATGGTCCATAGAAGAGCTGTACGTAACTGAAAGTTACTCTCTGAAAATGCATCATATGTCTCAACACCTGTCTCCCAGAGACAATTCAACTCATCGATCAACGGCTCTAAATATACATCGATGTCATTTCCGGGAGCTTTTGGACCAGGAATAAGGAATTACATCATAAAATAAGGGTCCTTCATACAAAGCCATGGTGGAAGGTTATACGGAACTAACACAACTGGTCATACACTATAAGAAGTGCTCATATTTCCGAACGGATTAAAACCATCACTTGCTAATCCAAGCCTAACACTACGCGGGTCTGCTGCAAAAGAAGGGTGCATTGCATCAAAATGTTTCCAAGTTGGTGAATCTACTGGGTGTCTCATAGACTCATTATTAATTGATTTTCCCTTATGCCACCTCATATCCTTAGCAATATCGTATGCCATGTACAATCTTTGCCAGCGGGGAGCTAATGGAAAATATCGCAAGACTTTTTGTGGTATTTTCTTCTTACGGTTATGCTCACTCGTCACATTTCTCATTTTCCCATCGTTCTTCCATCTAGATTCACCACAAGTTGGACAAGATTCAATATTCAGGAATCAAATGATTCTGCAGCTGAAAAAATATGCAGGAATCAAATGATTCTGCCTGAAAATAATGGTTTCTTTGTGGAGAATGGGCACTTAAGCTCGAGTTCAGTAAACGTCGACTGTCCGAGCACAAAGAAATGTGACAAAAACATTTTTGAGAAGGAGAAAGTTCAAGATGATTCTTGTGGAATGTCGATCCAGCAATGGGAGAAAAAGAAAGGCTGAGCAACATACCAAATGGTCAGGAATAACCATGCGTAGACAAGGTGCAGTCAGCTTTTATTTAATTTATGCTTGGAGAATGACTGCTTTTTGGTTAAACTGGTCTAAACTGATAACTTACTCTTTGTACATAACTTACTGTAGTTCGTGAAACTAGTTTCTTTTAGAATTATAACTATTTGGCTAGACAGGTTTTTTTTAGTAGGGAGCTTGTTCTGGTTCATGAAAGACTATATACATGAGTAGATTAATTGATATAACATAGTTTTTGGAACAAGATATTGTTATGCTTAGACACAAGTTATCGCTATCCGCTTGACTTGTTCACTAACTGATTAGAAACATAACCAAAGTGAGCGAAGATAACTTAGTACATGGTGTTACGAGAGTTATTGGCACTAGATAACTCTCCCTTCTCTAGAAGCAGGTGATAGTAGTAGTATTTGAAAAGAATGAAAACATCATGAAATTAAAGGATAAACGTCTATGAATAGATCAGAAAATCTTAAAATGTTCACGACTGTACGAGTTCTAAGCCATCAACTAGTTTACTTTCATAAGTATAGATAAGAATTATTGTCGTATTACCTTGACTATCAACAAAATTTGATATATTTCCAATGTCCTGCGAAACAGGCTAGATAAGCTTCTCAATGAGTTCTTTCTGAGACCTTGGCCCTGAACATAAAAAGAACATAAATATAATCAAGTATTGTTCTCAAATAAACAAAGAAAGCATGCCATAGATAAAATAAGGGCATGTCATCATTGTGGTAGATTATACATGGAAATGTAGAACCAGTAACATGAATAAAAATAGCATGCTTCAGGGAGTGAAGCCAATAATCACATATTCAAATGGAAAATGGAACTATCAGGTCATTATCATTTCATAAATAGTATGCCTAGGGTAAAGGTAATGATTGTTAAATTGACCTCCTTGGACTTATGTTGTCTCCATTTTTTTAGTATGTTCTTTCTGCTCCTTTTACTTGTTTATTAACTCTTACTTTGTTTTTCCCTACACCCCAACCCCAGCTCCTTGCAATGTTCGGCCAAATTTTTTGCACAATTTCACGAGCTAGAGTTTTTTTTAGAGTTTACTAAGTTGTTTTCAAAGAACAAGTATGACAAAACCCATAGGTGCATACACCTCTAAAGAAGAATGTCCTGATGATGATCATAATATCAAAGAGAACAGAGGTTCATACTCGAACTCGTTAGCTTCTTTAGTCGCTCAATATTTTGTGGATTGAATAAAGTGGACTGAGTATAGAGGTTCTACTCCGTAAACAATATAAACAGAAACAAAAGTCATCTGCAACAAGATCAACTTTTCTTTTAGCCAAATTCAAGGAGAAGCCATAATAACTCAACAAGAAGTCTTTTAACTATTTCTAAAACTCCTTGGCTTTTATAGTGCTTTATTCGGATTATGGATTAATTTACAAAACAGTGTTTTTGTTTTACAATTATGTAGATCAGCATGTAATGAGCCTTATACAAGGAAACAAACTGTTTGTATTAACTGAAGACATGCTACGAAGCTTGAAAAACAAGAATAGAAGGAAAATTCATATGTTTCTTAATGGTTTAAATTACTGAAGATTTCGATAAAGACACTAGCAGAATTGAGAAAATATGTGACTTACCTTCAATCTTGTTATGTTTCAGAATTGCCACTTGAAACAGGAAAGGGGCGGCAGAGACAAAGGAATTTCACCAGACTGGAAACCAGAATTCAACAATAAGGCGGGAGAGACAAAGTAAAACCGAGGGAATTTTACCAAACTTAGAAGGCCTAAGATGACAAGAATGCTGCTCTTTGATATTAGGTTAGTTACTGATGTCGATTTTTTTGTCAAAAAATAAAATTGAAAAGAAAACTTTTGGTGATCTACTTTTTTTTTGTTTTTTTGCTTTCTTTGTTTTTCAGTTTTTTCCTAAAGAACCTTTTCCTATTTAGTAAATGATTTTTTAAAGAAAAACCTAATAAAAAAAAATGAAAATCACAATTCTTTTGTCTATTGAGTACTAGTAAAATATACTAGAATTTTACTTACCGAATAATAAAGATTAGTTAAATAATAATAAATAACGGTTGTAAGAGCTGAAGGTTTACTAACTAAGAGATCTAGCTTTTACATGGTAAGACCTTAACTAAGGTTTAGGTTTACATAATTCACTAAAGGTTAACTAACTAATAGATTTAGCTTTTACATTGTACAACCTTAACTAAGGTTTAGGTTTACATAATCCACTAAAGGTTAACTAGCTAATAGATTTAGTTTTTACATTGTACAACCTTAACTAAGGTTTAGGTTTACGTAATTCTCTATAGGTTAACTAAGATATTCATCTTTTACATGGTACAACCTTCACTAAGGTTTAGGTTTACTTAATTCACTATAGGTTAACTACCTAATAAATTTTTATTCATAAGTACTCAATAAAAGGTGTTTGTTAAAAGATTTAAGTAAAATAGTTAATCGCATTAATGTAAATGGAAATTTGGCATTACTATACTTGTAAGCTTGATTTACTATCACATTATTGAAAACTTGAGCTTCTATTGAAAAAAGCATAGAGATTAATGCTAATGTGGCATTTCATTGACCTTTTGTATTAGAATTCTCTCCATTATACATTCTCTTCAATACTACCAGTATAACTTTTGTAAAAGCTTAAGACGCCTAAACGCCCACCTCCTCTTATATTTCACTAAACAAGTGTTATTTTTTCTATAGTTGAGGCCTAGCTAGATTGATTTTCATGAATTATCATTGGTTAACTAAGAGTTAAACGCAGATATTATCAGTTAGATGGTAATCCTTATCAGTTAGAGGATTATTTGTATAGAAATAAGCAAAATAAAAAGAAGGCCAAGAGGCTCATCGACCTACACTGGAAAAGGAAGACAAAAAGAAGAAAAAGGAAAACAAATCAAGCCTTATTCACGTAAGGATAATCAAGATTTTCAAGAGGAAGTAAGTCCATGTTTAATTGGAATTTTCCTTTTCTAAAGAAGTTCAATTAGGAAATAAATATGAAAGAACTAAGGGATGCCAAATTAGAACATTATTGTGATCACATCAAGGAGATTTGATCGTGGCTGAATATCTCTTTACCAACAACACTAGGACTCTAGTTTTAAACCCTAAATCTACTACTTCCCTCCAACATATTCATCAACCGTAGTAAATTAAGTTGAAATTTCTACTCATAGTTTCCCTCCAATTTAGTTTATCTTAATTCCCCCAACCTGATTTCATTATTTTTTGAGTTCCCTCCAACATGATTTCATTGTTTTTTGAGTTCCCTCCTAATTCTAAACCATAAATATGTTATTGCTTTTATTAGGAAATGTATCCTCCTCCTTCTCTCTCACGCATTAGAGTTCTTTTGAGTTGTGCCGCCATCTCCAACCAAGAACCACAACTTTCTGTGCTTAGTATCAATCACTCTACTGGGGTATTATCTCTATCCGAGTTTCAATTTATTATTCTTTTATGAATTCTGAAGGTTTTAATTCTTGAATCCCTCTTAGCTTCTTTGATTGTTTGTTATTTTGATTAAAAGGTTGGTTATTTTGATTGAATAGCTAGTTATTTTGAAAAGTTTTAACAGTTTTCATTGTAACAATGATCTCATTCACTTATCTGGTGTCCTGTTTTTCTAAAAAAACTATTATATATACCTCTTAACGCGATTTTCTATAATCAAAAAATGAAACTGAAAGAAATATAAAAAAACTAGCAATCTATTGATTAGAACATCCTAATTCACTCAACAATTAGAAAGAGCCTCAATTTATCCACTTTATACTTGGCATACTATTTCTGATATCCTTCTTGATGGTGTTTGTTGTTAAATCGATTACTCTGGTGTATATTTCAGAAACGCAAGATGGTTATGAAAAGGAGATCCTTGTCAAGCCGAGATGTTGAACAAAACTCCGTTGCTGTGGCTGAGGAGTCTCAAGATACGGAGGTTCCTAATCAACTATCCAATCCTATAGTTGGGCCAGGAGGAGAATTTGCTGCTGCCATAGGTAATGTGATCTTCAAAATGATATAATCATACTTTTCCATTTTCAAAATTTATATTATATATTAAATTTTGTTTTTAAAGGAAGTGAAAATCCTAGAAGGCGTGGACGGGGACCAACTATTAATGCGAAACTTACAAAGAAGAAAGCTAAGGGGAAAAAAACTAGATATTCAATTCCCTCATCCATGCTATAAGGTATGTGGTAAGCATGCTAAGTTGTTCAAGTCAGAAGTCACTATATGCATTCGACACCATGCTCCATTTAATGTTGTTAGCTGGAAGGATATATCCGATGACGATATCAAGACAATGTGGTCTTTTTTAAAGGTATGAACTGCTTTTCAAACCATTCAACTCTTGCATTTTTTAATAGAATTCTCGAACAACAGAAGCTTTACCATTTCTCTTCAAGACATTAATAAATCACGAATTTAGAGAGAAGAAAAGGATGGTGATGCTTTCTGGTACTGCTTTGATAGTATTTTCTTTCCTTTTTGTTTCTTCTGCTAAGCATTAAACTCACTCTGAATTCCTAGTAGATAGTGAGAATCTGCTTTGTGGTTTTTTTAGTCTTCATGAACCTTTTATGTTTTGCTTACTATTGCTAATGGTCATGCTCTTGGTGTTTCTCTTTTTTATGAGCCTTCTAAATAGCAGTGGAAGCTTCCTGGTAGAAACTTGATTGTTGAAGTTGTTGGCAAAGGGTTGCTATCGATTTCTATGTAGAGAGCTTTGCTTGATGAAAGAATGGCCAAAATATATTGAAATAATTGTTGTATTTCTTTGTTTCTTCTCTTGCTAAAGCATGGGAACAACTCACGGGTCTGTTATAAAGTACTCCCTAGTATCGTCCTAAATGTATTTTGACTTTAAGCCTTATGTCCTTTTCGAATTTTTTTACTTTTTTATTGCCTTGTGTGGATTTTAGGACAAATTCAATTTTTCGATTGATGTGCAAGCATATGTGATGAATCAAGTGCAATCACAGTACACAAATCGTCATTACCGTTTGCACGAGAGGTATCTCAAGGGAAAAGATTGCCCAAAGGACATTGATGAAAGTGCGTGGCAGTGGTTGATTGTGAATAAATGGGAGACTCAACAGTTCATGGTATGTTTTTTAAATTGATTGTGAATAAATGACAGTGGTTGTTTGTTGCCGTTGGATTCTTTTTATAGAAATAAATTTGTTTATCATCGTTAGGAGAAAAGTCAAAGAAACACAAATAATAGGGGAAATCAATTATTGGAACAAAGTCAATTGTGCAAGTTGCGTATGAGATGGTACAATTTCTTTACTTAAACTTTATTTTGACTTTTTCTGAAAATTAGAGTTTCAACTGATTATTTCGTTTATTTGTTCTTCCCTTTTAGAAAGACGAAGATTCTAATGAATGGCCTGACGCTGTTAAAGTTTGGAAGGCAACAAGACAAAAGCCAAATGGTACTTGGTCTACTCCAAATGGAGAAGAAATAATGGTACAAACAATATTAGTCAAATTGTACTTTGTACTTTATTATTGATATTTATAAAATTTAATTCAATTATTTTCTGTATGTATTTTGATTATGTATGCAGACTAAGCTTCAAGAAGAGGGAGAGAAAAATAAAGAAAAGATTTCGTCTGCAGCTCAACCACTTTGTGGAGCATTTTAGCCTAGTCATGGAACGGAAGACAAGTTATGCACGTGGTTTAGGTGTTAAAGGAGTAACATCTAAGTCTACAGAAAAAAAAATCAGTATCTAGCAGAAGTTGTAGCTGCAAAGAAACGTGCGAGTGATTTAGAAGACGAGGTTGCAAGACTTACTGAAATGACTAAAAAACAAGAGGAGCAGATTCAAGCTCAAAATGCTTCTATTAATAAACAAGGCGTGGAAATGAAACATGTTACTGCAATTTTTGCACATTTGGCAAGTGCTGGAGTGATTCCTGGTGTGTTACTCAATCCGTCTTCCCCAAGTGAAACTTCAAATAATGCTACAACATCAAGTTCTCCAAGTAGCAATGTGAGTATCAAAGTACTTGGTACTACTTATCATTATTATCATAGGTTGTAGAATAATTAGTTGATATTATTATTGGTAGATTTTGCAGGAAATAAATGCATAAAGCACTTATATGCTCCAAGAATTTTTTCGAGTGGTCACCATATGGATACAATCCCATTGTTTTGTTATTTAGTGAGAAGTTTTCCGGCAGGTAGTTTGGTAGGAGGTGAAAGATGATATCATTCTTCTTGAAGCATTCTTCTACTTCTTTTGGTAAAGAAAGTACGCACACTTTTCCAAGCTCCGAGACGAGAAACATAATGTGGCCATAATTTTGAAGAGTAGTTTATTAGAATTATCAATTATATCATTGTTTTGTTTGAATATTAGAATTTCCTATAATTTGTATTGGAAATTAGGATTTTGAATAATTAGTTGGATCTTTCATCTATTTTTATATGCTATTAATAATTTTATTTAATTATGCAACATTTTTTACAAAAATATTTGTGTTTCTTGCTATATATATATATATAAAATAAATTTTGAATATTAAATTAATATTATTATTAATGGCAACATTGGACACATTAATGACAAAATTAATATAGAATACGATTTAATGTAATGGCAATATTTCGTGACAAATAACATTCATAGTAGTCACCAAATTAGTTAAATAAAATGGTAACTAATAATTGTTTTTGTAACTAATAATAGTTGAAGCGTTTAGTTGATAATATATTTATGATGATAATGACCTATTCCCAGATTCTCTCCACCTCTATGCTAATTCATTTTATTTTTATTTTTATTTCCTTATTCACCCAATCAAATAATTCCTATTATATTATTCCTTATTTATCCTATTTAATTAAGGTAACTATCCCAATCCTATTAAAACACCTAATTAATTTCAATTCCAACTAAATTACTCAAATAGGTGAATTATAACTAAGTCCCCTAATTATGATAGACGTGCGAAACGCCAATCAACAAAATGTACGCAAAATAACACTAACATGTTATAACAATTAAATAGACATGTAATAACATAATTAACACGAATAAATCACGACAACGAAATTAATCAGACAAAAATTAATTAAACGTAAGCGAAAAATTACGAATATCACAATTATGTTGTTGGGTTTTACTCACTACTCCCACTGCCACTTGCAAGTTGCAGGTCACCACTGAAGGGATTCATGGGCGGAAACTCGTTCCAAACACCCATGGATCCTCCCCTGAAGGATCCGCTCATACGTAAACGAATCGAAAAACAGCAATAAAGAACTTACGTTTCTTGGATTCAAGAAGCTACTTCTTGAATGGAGGATGACGTTTCTTGGATTCAATCTGCCACCAATGATCTCCCTCATGAAAGTCCCTCTACCGGTATCCACGCGACTTTAAACGGGCAGCGATTGCTAGCTCTTCGTCTTTTCTGATTTTCGGGAATTAGAGAGAAAAGGGAGAGGCTGAAACTGAAATCTAATTTCAGAGACTTGGTAATATTTCGGCTGAAAAATCATCACCTAGGGTTTCGGCCAAGAGATCATTATATGGGGTGTGAGAGTTTGTTCCCATAACCAACTCTCACATCCTCAACTCCTCTCGGCAGTGGGAGTCTCTAACTCCCACGTCCCCTAGACTTCTGCTGGTAGTGGGAGTCCTTATCGGATAATAACTCCCACGTAATCCCAGCTATAGGTAAAATACCAAAATTGCCCCTATCTCTAATTCGAATAATAAGCACTTTATTATTTTCAGAAAGACAAATGTCAGATACAATGAACCTAGACACATTCTAGATTCATTGAATTTGGACATGAAGCTCGTTAGCTCGTCTATGCGTGTGACCCTGTAGGTTCATCTCACAATGACAATGAAAACACACTTAGTAGTAGTATGTGTTCATAAATCACAAGCGGTCCCCTAGCAGACATTGTGACTACCCAAAGTGAATGAATATACAACTGAACCTAATATCAATCCACTATTTAATCCCTTTGTCTCGCGATATCCTAATTAAGCATAAGGCATGGTGGTCGCCACCCTTATTAAGCTTAATTGTATTTATGCTCGATCTCCGTGTAGACTGCTTGACAAATAGCATTTGATAACCACTTTATCAAATACATTTGAGCACGGCCATGCATTTAAACAGCTCTTTCCCTATCGAGGGGCCCATGGATTTCTCTCTCTAATAATAGAGATGGACAAATTCCTTACAATGTCTCTCACATTCAAGCTATGATAGGACACTACATCCGATCTCGGGCCGTATTGATTACTTTGTTACAAGTAACGGCCGACCGAGTCAAAACGTGGCTCCATTCATACTAGAATCAATGAAGACATAAGGTCTAAGGATTCTAAAATAGTATTGAGGAAGTAATACTTATGACTTAAGACCATGAAGTATTACTTCTCGACGGATCACGTCCCAATACAATGTATCCCTATATATTGCATCTATGATGTGATTTGTATTCATTACACATGATCGAGAAAAACAAGATCATCAATCAACAATCATACTAGTTTTATTTCATAGTAATTAAGCATTACATAAAACTAGGGACTTCTAGAATAGTAATTACATAAGCTAATGAGTTTTACTATCAAATCACACATTTGATAATCAAAAGCAAAATTAACTATTCAATTACATGCTCAAAAGATAACAAAACGCGCAACATGTGCTAATGGTCCTAGTGGCACTACTAACAATCTCCCACTTGCCCTAGTTCCAATCATACATGATCCTCAATCCCATTGACCTAGTATGACACTCATGTTTAGGCCGTGGGAGTGGCTTGGTCAATGGATCGGCAATGTTGTCGTCAGTATGAACTTTGCAAATACTAACGCCTCCTCCGCCGATGATCTCTCTAATCGGATGGAAACGCTCGAGAATGTGTTTGGATCGCTGGTGAGATCTAGGTTCCTTAGCTTGTGAAATGGCACCGAGTACTATCACAATAAAGGTCCACTGGGTTCACAATGCTAGGGACGACACCTAGTTCATCAACAAACTTCCCGATCCAAACAGCCTTCTTTAGCGCTGTCAGAGGCCGCTAGATACTCGGCCTCTGTCAGTAGAGTCGGCCACGGTTTCTTGCTTTGAGCTCTTCCACTCACAAAGACCTCCGTTCAAACAAAACACAAAACCCAGATTGCTATCGATAATCATCTACGTCGCCTGGAAGCTTGCGTCCCGTGTAACCATTTACAACTGCACTTTCCTTCCCCGACCTTCGTAAACTAAGAACATATCTTTAGTCCTTCTCAAGTACTTAAGAATGCTCTTGACTGCAGTCCAATGTGACTCACCGGGGTCGATTGATATCTCGCTAGTCATACTTAAAGCAAATGAGACATCTCAGGGCGAGTGCATATCATGGCGTACATAAAAGACCCAATGGTCGAAGCATATGGGATCTTACTCATGCGCTCTTGGTCCTCCCTTGTGGAAGGTCCTTGAGTTCTCATCGAAGTTTAACGCCATGTGACATGGGCAAGAATCCCTTTTTGGAGTCTTGCAACCGAACCATTTCAAGCACCTTGTCAATGTATCCACTCGGCTTAGGCCAATCATGTTGTTAGATCTATCTCTATAGATTCTAATACCCAAAATGTATGTAGCCTCGCCTAAGTCTTTCATGGAAAAGCACTTCCCCAACCAAGCTTTTACGCTTTGTAATGTGGGGATGTCATTTCCAATCAGCAAGATGTCGTCCACATAAAGCACAAGGAACACTACCGCATTATCGCTACTTTCTTATAAACACAAGGCTCGTCTTCGTTTTTGATGAAACCGAATTCTTTAATACGTTCATCAAAGCGACGATTCCAGGTTCGAGATGTTTGCTTCAATCCATAAATGGACCTTTGAAGCTTACACACTTTGCTAGGATTTATTGGATCAACAAACCCCTCAGGTTGTGTCATATACACATCCTCGAGAAGGTTTCCATTAAGAAACGCAGTCTTAGCATCCATTTGCCATATCTCATAGTCATAATATGCGGCTATGGCAAGTAAAATCCTAATTGACTTTATCATCACGATAGGGGAAAAGGTTTCGTCATAGTCAATACCATGAACTTGTCTATAACCTACAACTACTAGTCGCGATTTAAAAGTGTGTACATTACCATCCATGTCGGTCTTCTTTTTGTAACACCATTTGTTATCAATGACCTTGCACCCTTCGGGTGGGTCAACCAAAGTCCATACTTGGTGGTCGTACATGGATTGCATCTCGGACTTCATAGCTTCTAGCCACTTATCTGACTCAGAACTACGAATTGCCTCTTTGTAGGTAGTGGGTTCATCTTGATCAATCAGTTCAACTCGATGATCATCACCACGAGAAATCCATATCTCTCGAGTCGTTGATGTACCCGACTCGACCTTCTTAGGCCTTGTGTCAAAGATTGAAGCTCGAGATCAGCACGTGAGCTTGCTTGAACTTCTAAAGTTGGTTCGGATGTTGTTTGGGGGATTTTGAATTTCCTCAAGATGGATCTTACTCCCACTATCCTCTTTGGAAATAAATTCCCTTTCAAGGAATACACCATTACGAGCAACAAACACTTTGTTCTCTCGATGGAAGATAGAAGTAATATCCTTTAGTTTCTTTAGGATATCCCACAAACAAACATTTGTCGATTTAGAGGGCGAGTTTATCACATAACAAGCGTTTTACGTACGCCTCGCATCCCCAAATTTTGAGAAATGACAAACTAGGTCGCTTTCCCACTCCAAATCTCATATGGAGTTTTCTGAACCGCTTTAGAAGGAACTCTATTTAATATAAATGCAAAGTAGCTTTCATGGCGTAGCCCTCAAAAGGAAATTGGAAGACTTGTTTGACTCATCATAGATCGAACCATATCTAATAAGGTGCGATTCCTCCGCTCCGACACTCCATTCCATTGTGGTGTGCCAGAGGAGTTAATTGTGAAACAATTCCACAACCACTAAGATGTTCGTCAAACTCTTGGTTAAGGTATTCGCCACCTCGATCCGATCAAGTATCTTAATACTTTTACCAAGTTGATTCTCGTACTTCATTTTGAAATTCTTTGAATCTTCCAAAAGATTCGATTTATGTTTCATTAGATAGACGTGGCCATATCTACCGAAATCATCTCGTGAACGTGATGAAAGTATCGAAACCCTCCTCTAGCACTAGTGTTTATTGGTCCACAAACATCTGTATGTATGAGGCCCAACAAATCGGAAGCTCTCTCACTTTGTCTAGTAAAGGGAGCTTTAGTCATTTTGCCTAACAAGCAAGAATCACAAGTCTCATAAGACTCTAAGTCAAATGATGTCAAAATTCCATCTGAATGGAGCTTTGATATGCGTTTCTCATTTATGTGGCCCAAACGACAGTGCCAAAAGTAGGTATGGTTTAAGTCATTCGATTTAAACCTCTTAGTATTGATGTTATAGATGGGCCTTTTATTGGAATCATCGAGGTTAAGAACATAAAGCCCATTCATCAAAGAGGCATCTCCATAGAAGATACGATCTTTATGAACGGTGCAAACTTTATTTATAATATTAATTTCAAAACCATCAATATCCAAATAAGAAACTGAAATAATATTCCTACTCAAAGTTGGAACATAAAGACAATTATCCAGCTTCTATAATAAGGCCACTTGGGCAAAGCTAGATTAAATGTCCCAGAGAGCTACAAAGAACAACTCTTGCTCCGTTGGCTACTCCGAGGTCCACTTCTCCTTTTGCCGCTGATCTACTCCTTTTGAACCCCCGCACATTTGCACAAATGTGAGATCCACAACCGGTATCTAATGCCCATGAAGTAGGAGCAGACATGTTAATTTCAATAACATAAATACCTGGAGAGACAAATCAAACCGGCCTTTCCCTTTTTTCTTCTCTTTTCCAAATAGAGCTTATAGCCTGCTTTCCAATGACCTGGTTCATTGCAATGGAAGCAAACTCCCTCTTTTGGTGCCTTGGCTTTGGGGTCGGGGCTTGGGCTTGTCGCTGCCTTTGCCCTCGCCTCTCTTAGCCATGGGCTTTCCCTTGCCTTTCTTCTTGAAATTCCCTTTTTGAACCATTAAGACTTCGGGGATTTCTTAATGTTCGGCTTCACTCGCTTGAGCATCCCGTGAATTTCGTGGTATGGTCTTCTCCATGGCATGCATGTTGAAGTTCATTACGAATTGGTCATACTCCGGTGGGAGTGAGCCCAAGATCATATCTCGTGGACATGTCATGACCTACTGGGGAGCCCCAAGTTTCTCAAGTTGGTCAAAATAGCCCTTCATCTTCGTAACATGTGCACTTACAGAGGTGCGTGGGGCCATTTTGCAACTATTTAACGCCTTAGTTGTGAGGAATCTTTCATGACGAGCTTGCTCTTGGAACATTTCCTTGAGCTGGCCCATCATCCGGAAAGCCTCAACTCCTTCAAACTCGCTTTTTGAAGGTCGTGGGCTCATTGTGACTAACATGAGACAAGTCACATCGTTAGAGTCATCGAAATGCTTCTTCCAAGAATCTCTTTCAGCTCTAGGGGCGTTATTGGCAGTTGCTCAGAATGTCCGTATCAAGAACGCATGCCTTTCTTTCCCCGCTAAGGACAATCCCTTAAGTTGCGGGCCCAATCAAGGAAATTGGTCCCGCTTAGTTTTTCCTTCTCAAGCGATGCATCGCAATGAATTGTGTGATGTATTGGTTGCCATTTATCTACATTAAGTTAATTTCAAAGTTATTAGTTTTTGAGCAAAAACATTTTCCACAATTTCAATACTTGATAATAGTGGGAAAAAACATTTTACAATAGTTATAGGAAAGCTTTGGCTTAACACCCACAATTAAAGTAAAATTATCTAATGGGAATGACATCTATATGTCCCGACTTTTTCCCATTTTATGCCCTAGGCCCAAAACTATTTTGATGGCCTAGCTAAGTTGAACCATGTCTAAGCTTGTGGAAATCACTATTTTACCATCTCCTTTCACTTAGATAACCACTTATCCGTTGCTTTGGCAAGCAGACATAATGATGATCCAAGCTCATGGAGTGCTTAGGATATGGTAGGCATTTTTAAGACTTAGTTAAAGCGTTCGGTTTGAATAAGACTTTAAATGTGTAATACAATTATACAAGCATCTCATACAATATATAAAGCATAATAAATAAACGTGAGATAGCATGGCCTAATCCTATGATGACTCCCACGAGCCTTGTGGGAGCCAAGGGTCAATCTAAGTCATTATTCATCTTATGAATAAGGTCTTCGATCCAGTGTCCTCCAATCTTGTTACATAATTGCATGGGCATTCCCAGCCTTCAATTGTAAAGCAGTATAACTAATCTAAGAAATCTAGTACAATTTTACAATTTTAAAAACGACTCACAGGTCGTATTATAAAATTACAACCCAATTAAATGTAAACAAGAGGGGTATAGTAGGCCATGCTATTCACCATGCTAAAATCACATAAAGCACAATGAAATAAACAACGAATATATACACAAAGTCTTAATTCGGGGGGAACGACGAATCGGGGAGACGCAGATTTACCCTGGAAGGAAAATCTGATTCTACATCAGCTCATCGAATGAGTTGTTTTTCCTCCCAGATTTACCCTTCAATCGCCATACTTACATAATCGGATTATGTATTAGTTAATCGGATTAACAGAAACAGTTTATGCGCAATAACAGAATTTAATCAAATTAATTCAGATTCACAGAAATGGTTCATGCGTAATCATTATTCACGTAAAACATGCTTTATGCCAAATAATCGAATTAAATACACGAATCGAATCATGCTCATGCAGTTCATGCATAATCAAAACCCGAAAGCAGTTTATATCATAACGGTTCATATAACCGTATAAACATGATTAAACCGAGAGCAATTTATGCATATATCACATATATTCATTAAAAGATACAATCTTTAAATGCAGTTAAATAGTTTATGCATTTATCATGATCAAAGAAACGATTTTTCAGTTTTTCAGACATACGCATATCAAATCGGAATTGATAGTGTTATTGTCTGATAAACAATATCGAAATCGAGTCGTATGAGCAAGGCTCTGATACCACTGAAGGGATTCATGGGCGGAAACTCGTTCCAAACACACATGGATCCTCCCCTGAAGGATCCGCTCATACGTAAACGAATCGAAAAACAGCAATAAAGAACTTACGTTTCTTGGATTCAAGAAGCTACTTCTTGAATGGAGGATGACGTTTCTTGGATTCAATCTGCCACCAATGATCTCCCTCATGAAAGTCCCCCTACCAAGTATCCACGCGACTTTAAACGGGCAGCGATTGCTAGCTCTTCGCCTTTTCTCGATTTTCTGGGAATTAGAGAGAAAAGGGAGAGGGCTGAAACCGAAATCTAATTTCGGAGAATTGGTAATATTTCGCTGAAAAATCATCACCTAGGGTTTCGCCAAGAGATCATTATATAGGGTGTGAGAGTTTGTTCCCATAACCAACTCTCACATCCTCAACTCCTCTCGGCAGTGGGAGTCTCTAACTCCCACGTCCCCCTAGACTTTCTGCTGGTAGTGGGAGTCCTTATCTGATAATAACTCCCACGTAATCCCAGCTATAGGTAAAATACCAAAATTGCCCCCTATCTCTAATTCGAATAATAAACACTTTATTATTTTCGGAAAGACAAATGTCGATACAATGAACCTAGACACATTCTAGATTCATTGAATCTGACATGAAGCTCGTTAGCTCGTCTTTGCGTGTGACCCCGTGAGGTTCATCTCACAATGGCAATGAAAACACACTTAGTAGTAGTATGTGTTCATAAATCACAAGCGGTCCCCTAGCAGGGACATCGTGACTACCCAAAGTGAATGAATATACAACGGAACCTAATATCAATCCACTATTTAATCCCTTTGTCTCGCGATATCCCTAATTAAGCATAAGGCATGGTGGTCGCCACCCTTATTAAGCTTAATTGTATTTATGCTCGATCTCCGGGTAGATCTGCTTTCGACAAATAGCATTTGATAACCACTTTATCAAATACATTTGAGCACATGACCATGCATTTAAACAGATCTTTCCCTATCGAGGGGCCCATGGATATCTCTCTAATAATAGAGAGGGACAAATTCCTTACAATGTCTCTCACATTCAAGCTATGATAGGACACTACATCCGATCTCGGCCGTATTGATTACTCATACAAGTAACGTCCGATCGAGTCAAAACGTGGCTCGATTCATACTAGAATCAATGAAGACATAAGGTCTAAGGATTCTAAAATAGTATTGAGGAAGTAATACTTATGACTTAAGACCATGAAGTATTACTTCTCTGACGGATCACGTCCAATACAATGTATCCCTATATATTGCATCTATGATGTGATTTGTATTCATTACACATGATCAGTAAAACAAGATCATCAATCAACAATCATACTAGTTTTATTTCATAGTAATTAAGCATTACATAAAACTAGGGACTTCTAGAATAGTAATTACATAAGCTAATGAGTTTTACTATCAAATCACACATTTGATAATCAAAAGCAAAATTAACTATTCAATTACATGCTCAAAAGATAACAAAACGCACAACATGTGCTAATGGTCCTAGGGCACTACTAACAACCACAATGTGGGAAATTTAAATTCACCAAGAGTACAAAACAAATACGTTGCAAAAGACCTTTTGCCAGACATGAGGAGCAAACTTTAGTTGAACAGTCTTTACTTGAAAATGTTGGGGAGGAGAACCCGTCCACAGTGGCAAGTTTAAAAAGCGATTGCCACCACAATATTTTAAAAAATGTCACATTTTTTAATGAAAAATCCAAAATAGTTCAGTAAAATCCTGATGAAGGGCAGTGGAAAACATAACATTGAGAAAAGTATCAAGATCAACAACAAAAATATCTTCTGTGGAATTAGTGTTTGATTGTTTAGAATAAAATATTTTCATTTTTATTCCCACTCTTCCTTTACGAACAATTCACTTTTTCAATGATCGTGACCAAATTCTCAACAAATAAAAATAACTAAAAAGGAAAGAACAGAAAAAAGGGCAATCATATAAGGTGCAAGAAAAGGAATAAGGCAGTAAATCACACTAACAACCCAAACATAGAGATTACTAATTACGTAGCCAGCTCCAAATCGGAAACACCAAATACGCTTACTTTCAAGTGTCAGGTGAAGTAAGGTGTTTTTCTTGAAGTTTGTGAGGAAAATCTCTTTTTAATTCTCTCAAACTTTCATCCAAAAACCCTCTGTGTATTACAAGTCTCAATAAGAGAAGAAAGTCCGGCCAGCTAAGTTCTTCAACCAAAACAAAGCAACATAGAAAAGTTTGAATGTGGTCAGTTCAGTTCTTCAATCCCTTTTCTTGTTTTCTTTTACTTTTCATTTTAGCTAAGTTCTTTTTGGGCCTTATCTGAATTTTGATCTTCTGGGTTGCAATTATCTTTCATTTGGTAATGATAAAGATTGCATTTTTTGTTTATTTTTATTTTTTTATCAAAAGAAGGTGCAAGTGATGGTGATCAACATCTCCCGCTACCTTATATTCGGACTTTTGTGTTCATCTGCGAACATATCCCGCTGCCTCATGAGGAGCAAACTTTAGTTGAACAGTCTTTAAACATAGACCAAAGATTTGTAGGCAGGGCTATTTAAACATCCTGGAAAAGATAAAAATTTAAGGAACATGCAGTTACCAAAAGAAATAACAAGAAATATACCTTTTATATATCACCTATTTAGCAATTTTATAAATAAGTGTGTGTATATATATAATAAGAAAAATATTTCCATCTCCGAAATAGAACTCGATATTATTTAGAAATATGTTTTCTCTTTAGAGACCGAAATGACGAATTCGTTTGGTAATCAGTTGCCCATTACCAACCGAAAAGCCTTTTGTTCGCTAATCAGTCTCCATACCCTAAACCTTATACCCTAAATATTGATGTCATCGCTATTCGGTAGCTATTTTAGCCCCCGAAAAGCGACCAAATATCCAAACGACGTCGTATTGTATGCTTTATTCCATTATTAAATTTTGAATACTTTATTAATGAAATTCGGTCGCTATTTGGGCAACCGATTAGAGACCAAATATCCAAACGACGTCGTATTGTATGCTTTATTCCATTATTAAATTTTGAATACTTTATTAATGAAATTCGGTCGCTATTTGGCAGCTATTTTAGCTACCGATTAGCGACCGAATATCAAAATGACGTCCTATTGTATGCTTTATTCTATTATTAAATTTTGAATACTATATTAATGCACTTCGGTCGCTATTTGGTAGCCATTTTAGCTACCGATTAGCGACCGAATATCAAAATGACGTCGTATTGTATGCTTTATTCCATTATTAAAGTTTGAATACTTTATTAATGAAATTATGTCGCTATTTAGCTACCTATTAGCAACCAAATCCTTATTTTTAATGAGGTGATCAAAGGTACCAATGGTAGCGACGAAAATTAGGGACCGAATAGCGACAAAATGTTTTTTGGTCTCTATTTGGTAGGTATTCCGCCGCTATTCGGGTGACTAAAATTTTCGGTCGCTAATTTTTGTTGCTAAATAGTTGTTTTCTTGTAGTGATAGGAATAGAAATGTTCCGTGATAAATCACAAGGACTTTTAGAATTCTCTCAGAAAGTATATATTGACAAAGTTCTTGAGAGATTTGGAATGGCGACTGTTAGCCCTAAGGGCAAAGTTACTCTATGATGTTTTTGATGATAACAAACCATTGAGAGTTCTAATGTTTGTGTGAGCAATGTTCTTTATTATAGGATCCTTAGCACTCACATCGACATTGATGAAAATGGTAAGTTAGCTTCTTGTGTAAACTAAGGTATGTATAATACACACAAGAAAGCTACTTGATGGAAGGAAGGAGGCAAGGAGGTTGGTTGGGAAATAGGGCTCTTCAAAGAGTCCCTTATGTATATGGCAAAAGAAGTAATCCTACTAATGCTTTTGGCTTCCATAATTACTTGGTTTATATTCTAAGCATTAGTCGTTGCACTTACTTGTTCTTATATCCTTTTGCCATGCTTCCTTGTTCTTAATATTGTCCATATCCTATCTAATTACATCAAAGTTTGACATAATCAAAAAGGGGGAGATTGTTAGCCTTGAGGGCAAACGAACTCGTTTTTGATGATGGACAAACACTTGATGTTTGCGTCTAATGTTTTCATCTATGTGATAGAATATTGGAACTCAATATGGAAGCTCTAAGTACTTCAATCAAGCCTTGATCAAGCTTCAAAGATATCATTCAAGACACATTCGTCAAGCTTGAAGATTGAAGACTTAGGTTGGTTAGATTAGCTTTGTTGAAAATGGTATTTATCCTTAAGCTCTAACCAACGCTCTCTTGAACATAAGCTCCTCACTCTAGTCTTGCATACATGATTTCATAAACACGTTTTCAAAAGGCAAAAGTTTCAAATGTGTTCTTATCCAAAAAGCCTTTGATTTCATAGATAAGTCCTTTAGAAAAGTTTTCCAAGTGTTCTTATGTGTTACCTTTTGGGAAAACCTTTTAGACTTCATTAGACTTGAAAAGATTTCAAAACGTGTGAAAAACCACTTTGGAAGTTCGGTCAACCGAGCTCAAGTTCGGTTGAACCGTCGAGAAACTGAGAGCTCAACTAGAATAGGTCGGTCGACCTTAGCACCATCTCGGTCGACCTATGGGACAGTCGGTCGACCGACCCCAGCCAAAGTGGATCCGAAGTGAGCTTCGGTCAACCGAAGTTACTCAGCGGTCAACCGAACTCTGTTTTGAACTAGCCGTTTTCTGACCGTTAAAAAGTCGTTTTTCAGCGAGATTTCAAATGGTATAAATACTCCAAAGCTTTAGAATGACTAAAACACTTACATAGACTTGTACATACAATAGAGATTGATTTCTTATCAAGTCTAAACACTTTCATAGTAAAATGCACTTCATTGCAAAATCTATATGATTCAAAAGTGCATTTCATAATAGCAAGACAAAGTGTGTGCTTCAAATGTTCAAAGAGCCAACAATTGATGAGCTTCAAATGTATGTATCTTTCACTTAGAAGAGTGAACAACTTTGTACTCTAAACCTTTCATCTTATCCCCTTTCTTAGTGATAGGGTTATTGTTGTATTAGTCCTACTTAGTGTGGGCAAATTGGTTATAGTGGTTGTTTGTAAAACTCTTGGTGAGTTAGCCACTAGTGTAAAGTCCTACTTTGTGTGGGCACATTCTTCTTAGTGAAGTTGGCAAAATCCGTGAGTGCGGCTCAAGGTAGTGGAGGTAGATTCTTAGTGAATCGAACCACTCTAAATCTCTTGTCTTGTGATTTGCATTGGGTTTTGCTTTAGCTTTTGTTAAACTTGCACTTACCTAGAAAAGATTGGAAATAGTTTGCAAGATTTATATAAACCCAATTCACCCCCCCTCTTGGGTTCCTTCACGACTTGTTCCACTAGTCCTGTCCCACTGCATAAATGAGACAAACTTATTCTTGAGCAGTGCCCAAAGTCTCTTATGGAACAAGAAGAAATGTCAAAGTTTCATTATGCATCTCTTGAGGGAAGTTTGATGTATGCACAGGTCTGTACCAGACTTGATGTTAGTCAAGCTATTGGTATGTTGGGTAGATTTCAAAGTAACCCAGGAATCTCTCATGGGAAAGCTGCAAAGAGAGTACTGAGATACCTAAAAGGAACAAGAAATTGTATGCTCACATACAAAAATCAAGTCACCCACATGCAACTGGTTATTCAGATTCAGACCTAGCTTGATGTCCTGACACCAGGATTTGTACTCTTGACTATGTGTATCTCTTATGTGGAGGTGCAATATCATGGAAAAGCCAGAAATCTTACTTCCTTTTCGAATCTACCATGATGGCTGAATACATGGAATGTTATGAGGCTTCAATTCAGGGAACATGGCTGCGTAATGCTGTCTCACAATTTGGTGCTTTTAGTTTTATCTCTAAGCCATTAACTGTTTACTACGACAATGAAGCTACAATCTTTTTCTCCAAGCATGATAGTATAACAAAGGGTTCAAAACACATGGACCTAAAATACATATTACTTAAGCAAGATCTTAGACTACAGAAAATTGTCGTTGAGTCCATAAGTACAAATTTACATGTGGCAGACATATTCACGAAAGGACTACCTTCACTGACATTTCATAAACATACTGAAAGCATGAGTCTTGAAGATAGTTCCTAATTTCCTTTTCTGCAATTTAATTTTCTACTTATGCATAAATATTATTGAGCTCTTAATACATTTTCACATATGCTATTTCTGTTTTCGAATGTGTACATATTTATCTTTAGATGAATGACAACAGAAACGGTCTTTACTTAAAGACATTATGTGACCATTAAGTTAATCTTATTTACGGTCTAGTTATGAAAGTTGTCAATTTTGTAGTACAGGGAAGTAACCCCGTTGAAAATGATGTGTACACGCCATGACTCCCATTCACCACTAGATTAGCCAAGACACTAACCGACTAAATAAGTGTTTAGCATTCCATGGGCGCTTAATAATCTTAATAAGAAAACACTAATGGATCTTCCAATCGACCAAGTGGGAGACTATAAGGAAACGTTTTTCCTTAAGGAAATCAAAAGTTTCTTTCCTCATTATAGGGTCATTATTAGGAAAATCATTTTCTTATTAATATGCTAATAAACAATCAAAACAGATACAATCTAAAGTATTAATTTTTCCTCATCATTAACCTTGATGGACAGTCAAGATTAAGCCTAAATATCTGAATTCGATCCTCTCTCTGCCATTAAATCAAAGCCTTTGTGCATCACAAAAGTTACTAGAAATCATTATCATACCATACATATTAAGTTTATAGGCAAAGATAAAAATCGTTTTCTCCATTGATAGCAGTTGATAAGATCAGAAAGCCTTTTGCATCAGATTGTCTGAAGGTATGTTTTAATCTTATTGAATATAATATTATATTTGTGATAATCATGTGATTCTAGATTTTAGGGTTCGTGTTATGTTTTTTTTATATATATTTAAAATAAGACAATTCAACTCAATTTCCATATTCAAAACTGGACCTGATACATTTATTAGCGATTATGTTGATGGATATTTTTTTCAATGGAGTACGGATAGATTTTAGTCATTATCTTTTAATCCAAAAGGTGATAAAAGATTTATTTCTTTTTTTTTGATGCCCTATGAGTGGGGAGATAGAACTGCCTCAACAGAGGAGGAGAGAGTAACCGTAGAAAGGGAGTCAAATTAAAGCATGCCCATGCGCGGGGAGGGTATCGAACCCACGACCTCACGGTCGTAGGCAGGCCCTTGCTCCACTGGGCTAAGGAACCTTTAATAAAGATTTATTTCTTAAAAAAACAAAATACTTATTCTATTGAAAATAATATTTTTGGAAAAAAGTCACTATTTTTTTTTTGTAAAAAATAATTAATTTTCTCATTTTAATATTAGAATGGATGATGAAATAACAAAACTTCATCCGCAACTGCTAAAGAAATGACTTCTCAGTAGTAAGTACAACTAAAAATTAATCTGCATGTTATATATTTGTTCTAGTCCTATACTTTAGTAAAATTTCATTTTGGCTCCAAAGCCTAAGAATTTGATTTATATGTATTTCCATAATTGAAACGATATTTGGAAACTATATGAAAGTCCAACTTGTCTTTCAATCTATATGAAAGTCCAACTTGTGAAAGGCTGCTAAAACGGGGCAATTCCTAATGTACGAAACTTTCCTCATCCGTTGGATTAAAATTTTGAAGGTTAAAATTAATTTAAAACGGAGATATATTTTGAGTCTCAGGACACCTGTCGTGTTTTTTAGCCTCATAAAACATGTTGAGGCATTCTGTATATAATAAAAAAAGTTGTTCCGCATATAATCCGAACTCATACCCGGATAGGTAGTTTTTATTTTTATACATTTTTTTTCAATGTATTTTACTTGCATTTTACAGCTGTGCAAGAGTATTTAGAGTAGTTTGTACTTTTAGCTTTTGTATAAGATTTGTACATAGGTAATAGGAAAACAAAGAAATTTCCCCCAATTCTTCAAGTTCTTAACTTTCTTCAAAAATGAAAATCAGTAAACAAATCACATTAGGCAAAAAATTCTAATCCTATGTAACACTCACTATAACATTTTTAATTATAGTCATTTCACCCCTAAAATTTACTAGTTAGGGTAATTCTCATTATTATGTTGATATATAAAGCGTAAATAATTTCGAAGAGCTAACTAAACTAATTCTTCTAATCAACCTTTTGGTTTCGGATTCTCCTTTCGTCTACTGAAAATGTAATTTACATGCCGATCTACTTGTTATGCATTATTTTGTTCTTTATTTTATTTTTTAAATCCCCACCTCAGGAGGATCAATAATGATACTTGCTATGCATTCTTCGAGCATGGATGCCTCAGTCGTATCACTCTATTAAAACTCGGTAGGGGTAATTCTATGAGATTTTGATTCAAGTGTCCTGTAGTTTTTCCTTTGGATACTTTCCTTTTTAACAATATTTTTAACTGTCAATGCGGTATTGGTGTAGTAACAAAGACTGAAGCCTCATAGCGTAAAGGTAATAAATTCGAATCCTCTCCCTACTAATTCTTGAATCCTATATTTATTGTGATAGATAGATCCCACTCCCCTAATAAATAAAAAAATGTTTTTAACTTTTTAATATATAGGACCTTTAAGGACGAAATGAAAAGAAAAAATTCATTAGTGACCAAAAGAACAAACTCCATAAATGAAAATGACTGGGTACCGAGTCCAAATCCCCTCATTACTTCTTCAATTTTTATATTTTTGTAATAAATATGTTCACCCTCCCCCTATAAATCGATATGCTCACCCTCCTCCAATAAAAAGAAGGACCTTGCTAGGCTACTAGAATTATTGGCTAAAAGATTGATTAAAATAGTGTTTTTGGACTTTTTTGTCCTTATAGTTGGGTGAATCCCTTATACCAGCAGGGGGTAAGATAGTCATTTAACACCCTCAATTTGGGGGTCTAAGGGTTTCTATCCCCAAAATTCTAGTAGAAAAGCATTTTCCTAAAAAGAAATACTAATATACTTTATTTTTTTCAATATATATATATATATATATATATATATATATATATATATATTACAGAAGCCCTTTTCATTTTTACAATCACTTTTCGCCACGTGTCATTCTTTTAGATTATTTGTTATTTAATTAGTTATAAAACTTTTAATTGATGCAAAAAAAAAATATATATATATTTCTTTAAATTGAGGGAGGGGAGATTCGATCCTGCAACCTTCAAGTTGAATGCAATCCCACATTGCCAGTTACTCTATCAAGTATTTGACAACTTTTTTATTTAATTCTTTCAATGGAATTAAACTTTTCTACTATTTTAAATTATATTTAAATTCTACATATTCCCCCACTAACCCACGAAATCCCACGAAAATCTTTACACTTATATAAAGAAGAAGATTGAGTCATTGCTTTTTAGACTTTTCCATAGGTAAGGACAAATTACAGTTTTCTTTGTATTTCATCTCTAACTCTAATTCTTTTTATATTCTTTTTAATCATTTGCAGATCTTTTTTATATTCAAGTTTGTGTATTTATCACTTTTCCGCTGGTAAGAACAAATCAAAATTTTCTTTGTATTACATCTTTAACTCTTTCATTCTTTGTCTGGTCCTTCAAATCCTTTGCAGATCTTTCTTATAATCAAACTAATGTATCGATCACTTCTCCAATAGTAAGAACAAATAATGAATTTTCATTTTATAATTTTCCTTCTTCCTCAATTTCTTCCATTTCGACTCTTTTTCTCCCCCTCTCTCTATTTTTAATCTTTTGCATATTCATATTTGGTATATAGATTTTGAATTTTTACAAATAAGAATGTTTTAATTTTCACAAATTTTTAGTTTTCTTTAAAATTAGTTTTATTTATTTTTAATTTTTCATGCTGTTAAATTTTATATAAGCTTGATACTGAAAATGATACTTTATCGCTACTCTTGAAATGGAGGATGTGAAGTAGGGGAACTATAGTAGTTCTATTATTAAACATCCATTAATTAATAAAAAAGAAATAAATTAAACACAATCTAAATGCACCATTAGTAATAACTATGATCAAGTGACTTTTTTCACATAAATACACGGATTAGTAAACATCCATTAATTAATAATAAAAAATTAAGTCTCCATATATACCACATGTTTTATGTAGTGAACAGGTAGATCGAGAGTTTGGTCATGTTGACCTGAAAATTGAGAATCACTATTGATCATTTTGGGGAGGAAGAATTTAAAAAACATAACATTTGTGTATGTAACGGTTTATTTAAATATATATTCCTTTCTCATTATTTTCTAAAATATACTTCATCCACCTAAATTTAAGTGTCTCTTGAAGACGATGCAAGCTAATGAAGCCGATAATTAGAGATAAAATGTCATCTAAATATTATGTTAAAAAATATATATTATTGAAAGTGAAACAACATATATTGTTGTGGTGCAAATTATGTGTTCTTTTCTCACTTTTTACATAAATTAAGGAATCCCTAATATATATATGATAAAATATTAACATATCCTTTCTATAATTTTAGCTTTTACATGTTATTGAAAGGTTAAGATTGAAAAATTAAATAAACGCCTTGGCGAGGAAAATAATTTGAGGTACATATTACTCCATTATTAAAAGTTAAATGAAGAGTAAGAATGAAGAAAGTCATAAAAAACATGTATCAAATATTCCAATATTGAAAACTTGGGATACATATTACTCCATTATTAAAATTTAAATGAAAGAGTAACAATGGAGAAAGTCATTAAAATTTTATATCAAATACTCCCTTCATCTGAAATAGAATTTCCACTTATTTATACAAAATAAATAGTAAAGTGGGCTAAAGTTTTCATTTTCATATACGATATCATTTTGGTAATTTCATTTTTACTAATTTATTCCACTTTTCTTCAACAGTAATTTAATTTTTCATCTTTCTTTCCGTATTCATTTTTATTCTTTTGTTTCTTGATGCAATATAATTTCTTATGAGGTTTTAACAATTCTAAGGATTTTTAAATACAATGTTATTCAAAAGTATTTAGGTTTTGAAAGTAAGTTTACAAGTCCGCTTAATTTCCATTTTTTTTTACTTTATTTTCTGAATAATTTATTTTTTTCGTACTTCCAAATTATTCTTTTCAAAATCTAAATATAAAAACTGCAAAAAAAAATGTTGGGGGCGAATTTGAAAAAATATTCTGCCCCCTGTAATCGTTCCAGTAACTAAGCAGAAAATGAGTTAAATTTTCTTCTATAAATGATATATAATGAAATAGTGGAAATAATTAAATTCTGATTCCAAAAATTAATTTTCTCCAAAGCTATCAATCTATTGTATCAAAAAAGGTGCAAGATTCACCATACAACAAGTAGATCCATTAATAACATGTAAATCAATATAAAAGAATTGAAAACATTACATTGATTTCTTAGCCAAGTTATTTTGTTTTCTGTTAATTAAATATTTATCTTTATTAATAAAATATTTTTGTTATCCATCTGTAAATTGTGATCATTCTTCAGTATATCCTGAAAACACTATATTTGGGAATTACTCAATACAATTTACATTACCTAATACTCCCTCCATTCCCATTTAATTATCGTTTAGGAGATTTATAGGTGTCCAAATTAATTGTCATTTAAGGTTTTTTATTAGTTGTCAACAATTTATTCCAATTATACCCTCGACATTTCTTTTATTTGCCGCCTTTGTCATCCCTATTTCTTCCTTTTTTTTTCTTATACTATAGAAGTGAGAGAGGGGTAATATTGAAACTTTTGGTAAAAATGACAAGTTTCTTAATTTTCTAAAATTGTTTAAAGAGTCTTATATTTAGGAATGGAGGGAGTATTGTTTAATTTTCTTATTTGCTTTCAGAAAAATTAAATTAAACGAGTTTTTGTTATAAATAAAAGTGTACAACCATTAAATTAATAATTTGAAATTCAGTATTTCCGTGCATAGCACGGGTCATTTGCTAGTATATATATATTACAGAAGGCTTATACATACATATATTTGTATCTATATATTTCTTCAATACTATTTTCTTAGATTTTCACATTTTTTAATTACTCTACCACCAAACTGGGCGGATTCCGGCCAATTACGACCACGTGCGTGTCACGTGGGTTTGCTAGAAGGGCAAATTTGTCCCAAAAAAATACATTCCCCCATCCCACCAATCTTCTCCTACCTTAATCTTCTTCCTTCTTCTTCTAAAGAACCCAACAAATTTTTTCGGACAAATTATGGTAGTGGATTTGGAGGAGATGGAGGTCTAGGAGGAGGGGCAGGTCATGGTGGTGGATTTGGAGCTGGAGGAGGTGTTGGTGGAGTAGTAGAAGGAGGACTTGGTGGAGGTGCAGGAGGTGGTGGTGGTGCTGGTGGAGGTGGTGGCGTTGGCGGTGGTGTTGGTGGAGGATTTGGAGCAGGTGGAGGTGGCGGTGGAGGTGGTCTTGGAGGAGGCCATGGTGGAGGGTTTGGAGCAGGTGGAGGACTTGGTGGACTTGGAGGAGGTGGTGGAGGTAGGAGAAGACTAGTGGGATGGGGGTGTATTTTTCGGACAAATTTGCCCCTCTAGCAAACTCAGGTAACACGCACGTGGTCGTAATTGGCCGGAATCCGCCCTGTTTGGTGGTGAAAGGACAATATGGGAAGCGCACATTTACAATGAGGACTATTTAGGAAGTCAAAAAACATTGGGGACGACTTGATAATTTCGAAAATACTTTGAGGACCAAACAGACCAATTTCCCATAAAATTTCTAGATTAAAGATTTTTCGATTTAATTTCAAATGATGTGATTGGTTAAAAAGATTTTAAATGTTTGAAATAAATCAAGAAAATATTAATTCCTTCACTAGCACAGACTCCCGTATTTCTACCCCTTTTATCAAGTGCTTATTCATAACCAACCCCTCACTTTTAATTTTTGTTTTTATTAATCTCACATTGGTTTATTGATTCGTAATTTCAGTTAAATTCTACTTCTCATCTGTTATTCAAATTCAAATACGATAAAAATTTAAATTAGTGTAACGAACCATTTAGTTTCTGTTAAACCTGCGGACGAGCCTCCCCAAGGTATATCAAATTACCCATTATTCCTTATCATTTCTTATATGTCTAAAGATAGCATTTTATGATATAAGAAATCTCATTATGCGTTTTTGTCGAGTAAAGTATGTCCATTATGAGTTTTTTTCTTTTGAGAATGACTAGAATTAAATTACGCATTTCCTAAAATAATAATACTTTTTCGTATAAACTTCCTGATACGGGACCATCTAGAAGACTACATCATTACCCACATCCTTTATCAAGCATCAATGGACCAATGACTAGATCAAGAACCATTCAAATGGAACAAGAACTAGCTACGTTGATCCGAGAGTTAAAGTCTAAAGAAGAAGCCAAGCTACATCTAGAAGATGAAGTACAAGTTCAACTTCTAACTCTCAAAGATACTTACTTCGGCCTAGGGATGGCAATAGACCCAGTTAAATTGGGGATCCGTCCCGGCCCGGCCCAGTTGGGTCGGGGATTCCCCGGTTTAAGTTGGGGGTGGGGGTGGGGATGGGGATGAATTTGGCCCCGCTAATGGGGGTGGGGGCGGAGGCGGGATAAGTAACCTCCCCAGTCCCAGGTCGGCCAGGCTCGGCCCACGTGACTTGTCTAAAATAATAAATAGATTGAGAATAAAATATCTATACAAAAAGGAAATATACCTAAAAGATTAGAGAAGATCATGGGAGATCTCAAATTCTCTCCATAAACTCCTCCATCTCCTAATATAGTTTCTTTATTTTATTTTTTATTTTTGTTTCGTTAGACATTAATTGATTTATATTATGTTGTTGGGTGACATATGAGTTGTATCTATAAACTAGTAATGTTTAGGGAGCAAACTAGTATCATTTTAGATAGTGTTATTTATTTTTACGGATGTTAAATTTTTTTATTTTACATTATTTTTTCAAGGTTGTATTGGGAGATTTTTGTTGAAATTCTATAATTTGTTCTAGTCGAGATTGGGAGAAAAAAATCCCCGCTTTTCCCCAGTTGGGGGTGGGCCTCCACCTGAGTTGGGGATGGGATGCCCATCCATCCCCAGTGATGGGGCTGGGCCGGGGATGGGGATGCGATGGAAGAGGCGGGGCTGGGGCTGGAGATCATGGTATCCGCCCCCACCCGGCCCCATTGCCATCCCTACTTCGGCCCAAACAAGCAAAGTGGCTAAAAAGGGCATTTTTGTCTTTTCACACATTAAAGTCTATTCTAGCCTATTCTAGACTTTAATTATTTTTAGTATTGTTATTTTATTATTTCAGCCGTGTATAGCAAGTAGTTGCTATAATAAAGGACATGTTGTCCATGTGTTAGTTAGTTAGTTATTAAGAGTCCTAATGCAACTATGACTCTTCATTATTTTGGTAGTTATTTTACTTTGTGCCACCAAGATAATAGGCACATGTAGTTACTTGATAGCAAGTTGTTATTCAAGAGTCCTAATTCTTCAAGGACTCTTATTTCCCTTTCCTAGTTCAAGTTGGAACCGAAATACCTCTACTTAAAGGTAGTTTCGGCCACCTTATTTACATAGACTTGATATATTGATATTTTGATTAAGGTTAATCCTTTGATACTTGTTTATGAACTTCCGGTAGAACTTCATATTCTTTGCGTTACTGTATCAACTAGGTTGTTTCTCTAGTTGTGGTGTTTCAGCCTTCATTGATACTTAGCCTGCCCGGGGTTGTGTTAAGTATATTCCCATAGAAACTAATTCGAGATAGAGAAAGATCTGCTTAAAAGCCGAACCTTGATATAAAACATCACGGTTTCGCATCACTTCCACTACTAACCTTCCTTAGTTTAAGTGTAATTTAAAGGCATTAACCTTCCTTAACTAATAATGCAAGAAGGAAAATTTATTAAAAGTAAATTTTTTTTTATTAATTTTCATCTTAAGTCAAAGTGAAACATTAAATTCCGGATAGAATCAATATTGTATTTGTTAAAGTATATAACCTAAATAATATTTGAGTTTTTGATAACTATGTATCATCATATTTCTTATGGCCCTTGTGTTATTTTGCTAAATTTCTTTTATATTATTAGTAGAATTTTTGCTTTTTTCACATTGATTTATGATAGCTAAATCTATTGATCTTTACTAGCCACTTTTAATTTTTCGGATAGAAGCAATATTGTATTTGTTAAAGTATATAGCCAAAATAATATTTGAGTTTCTGATAACTATGTATCATCATATTGCTTATAGCCCTTGTGTTATTTTGCTAAATTTCTTTTATATTATTAGTAGAATTTTTGCTTTTTTCGCATTGATTTATGATAGCTAAATCTATTGATCTTTACTAGCCACTTTTAATTTTTCATTTTGATTTTTTTTTTTAAAGTTTCAATTTATTTGATTTCAAGATACAAAGAATCCTAATCCTTGGTAACCTTTTCTGTTATATGTATTGATTTACTTATGTCCTAGAAGTCTTATGCAAAAACTTAATTTAGACTTGATTTGTTATTTTGGTTTTAAGAATTAAGTTTTTTAGCCATGCCCAACATTGTTTTTCCAAAAATTTATGAAGTTTAGGAGGAACTTATTTGAGAGAATTTATTGGGAAGTTTCTGTGAATTTACGGAAATTTATGAGAATATTTTATTCCAACATTTACTCACCTCTTCATCCTTTTTATGTTCATGACTTTTGATGTCTAATTATTATTTATTTCTATGTTTGATTTATTTTTATCCAATAAACATTACTATTAATAAATGTCCTTTTTTTTAAAAGAAATAAATGTCCTTTAAATAATTTATTAATATACTATTAGACTAATTTTATCTTTCAGGGAATAAAAGCATTACTAAAATGCATCTTACAGTAATGCAAGTTTAGCGGAAAAAACTTGAGCAGAAAACTTCATGAATTTGATGGCTCCATAAGAAAAGTGAAGTCACAATACGTTGTTTCTTTATATTTTCTAAAAAGATTGGGTGATTAACATTTAATAGCAGTAGTGTAGTGATTATTGGATCAAAACATTTGACGAAACATTAATTGAAATAGTATAAGACTATTTTTAATTCTTTTGATTATATATATTATTCAATCCAATAATCATTCTAGTGTTGACCCTTACATTTGTGAGTTACTTAATAAAAGTCATATTACCTAATCATGTTGAATTTTCTTATTTGTTTTTTGAAAATTTAAAGTTAACGAGTTGTTGTTTAAATACAATTGTACAAGCATTAAATGAATAATTTGAAATTCAGTATTTCCGTGCATAGCACGGGTCATTTGCTAGTATATATATATTTGAGAAGCCCTTTTTACTTTTTGTTTCTATATTATGCCACGTGTCATTTTCTAGGATTTTATGTTTTTTTAATTATTTATAAAACTTTTGATTGGTGCAAGAAAATAGAACTATTTTATTTAATTTGCAGGAGGCAAGATTCGATCCCCCAAAACGCGAGTCGAATACTAGACCACATTGCCAGCTACTCTGACATGTATTTGACAACTATTTTTTTAATTCTTTTAATGGAATGCTAATTTAAGTAAAAAATTTCACGATCTCTAACAAATATAAACAAACAGTATTTTTTGTATAATATAATAATCTACATTAATTATATTATGTTCTTTAATTTCAAAATTTAAAACTCATCACATTCTTCTATATATTACGTGTAATTTCTGTAAATTTTGATTCAATTAATTATTTTATAAAATTTTGATTGGTTAGTTAAATTCTACTAGTGCTTGTTTTTCATTTTCAACCAATCACAACCCTTTACAATCATACATGTAATTTTATGAAATTGCTTGGTTTTTAATTAGTTCAAAAAACATGATTGGTTGTGATGATTTTGATTTATTAATTTAATGATATAGCTTGATATTTTTGACTTATTCAAATGAAATAGTTAATTTTAATATTTTTTTTTATTTTTCCTATTCAATTTTATTCTTTTTTCTCTTTTCAATACAATTCAAGATCCCACACAAGAAGTTTATGAAGTTTTTTTGAAATTTGACAACATTATAAATAAATGGGTTGAGAATGGGTTTTTATTGAATAAATTGATTGAGTTGGTTTTTAGTCCATTAAATTGAATGACAAATCCAATTTTCTTTTCAATTTTTTTCATTCAAATAGTTAAAGTTTTTTTAAAAAAAAAAAAAAAAATAGTTTAACGAATCATTTAGTTTATAAATTAACTCGCAGGTCAACCTGCTCAAAAATCTTTTTCATTAAAAGAGTATAAACTTTTAAAAAATAATTTTTTTTTATCCCGCCTTTAGTTTTTAGAGTATCATTAACTAAGTTGGAATTTTCCCAATGAATTTGAGAGGCAGACTTTATTAGCTTTTCAGATTGTCAATTAAACAATCTATCTATATTTATATTACAGAGTCTGTTTTTTGTTTCAACTAATCGCAACCATTTACAATCCTACATGTAATTTTATGAAATTGTTTGGTTTTTAATTAGTTCAAAACACATGATTGGTTGAGATGATTTTTTATTTATTAAATTAATGATATAGCTTGATATCTTTGAATTATTTAAATGAAATAGTTAATTTTAATATTTTTTTAGTTTTCCTGTTCAATTTCATTCTTTTTTCTCTTTTCAATACAATTCAAGATCCACATCGGAAGTTTATGAATTTTGACAACAATATAAATAAGTGGGTAGAGAATGATTTTTTATTGAATAAATTGATTTAGTTGTTTTTTAGTCCATTAAGTTGAGTGACAAATCAAACTTTCTTTTCAATTTTTTCATTCAAATAGTTAAAGTTTTTAAAAAAAAATAATATTAGTTTAACGAATCATTTAGTTTATAAATTAATCCGCAGGTCAACCTGCTCACAAATCTTTTCCATTAAAAGAGTATAAACTTTTAAAAAATAATTTGTTTATCCCGCCATTAGTTTTTAGAGTATCATTAACTAAGTTGGAATTTTCCCAATGAATTTGAGAGACAGACTTTATTAGCTTTTCAGATTGTTCAATTAATCAATCTATCTATATTTATATTACAGAGTCTATTTTTAGTTTCAACTAATCGCAACCATTTACAATCCTACATGTAATTTTATGAAATTGTTTGGTTTTTAATTAGTTCAAAAAACATGATTGGTTGAGTTGATTTTTTATTTATTAAATTAATGATATAGCTTGATATCTTTGAATTATTCAAATGAAATAGTTTTTTTTATTTTTCCTGTTCAATTTCATTCTTTTTTCTCTTTTCAATACAATTTAAGATTGCACATCGGAAGTTTATGAAGTTTTTGAATTTTGACAACAATATAAATAAGTGGGTTGAGAATGATTTTTTATTGAATAAATTGATTGAGTTGGTTTTTAGTCCATTAAATTGTGACAAATCCAATTTTCTTTTCAATTTTTTCATTCAAATAGTTAAAGTTTTTTTTAAAAAAAAAGAAAATTAGTTTAACAAATCATTTAGTTTATTAATTAACCCGCAGGTCAACCTGTTCACTAATCTTTTTTATTAAAAGAGTATAAAACTTTTTATAAAAATAAAATTATCTGGACATTAGTTTTTAGAGTATGATTAACTATGTTGGATTTTCCAATGAATTTGAGAGGCAGACTTTATTAGCTTTTCATACAGAGATTGTTTTTCATTTTCAACCAATCACAACATTTTACAATTCTACGTGTAATTTTATGGAATTGTTTGGTTTTAAATTGGTTAAAAAAACATGATTGGTTGAGATGATTTTTTATTTATTAATTTAATGATATAGCTTGATATCTTTGACTTATTCAAATGAAATAGTTAATTTTAATAATTTTAATTGTTTTTTATTTTTCCTATTCAATTTTATTCTATTTTCTCTTTTCAATACAATTTAAGATCCAAATCGGAAGTTTATGGAGTTTTTGAAATTTGACAACATTATAAATAAATGGGTTGAGAATGGTTTTTTATTGAATAAATTGTTTGAGTTGGTTTTTAGTCCATTAAATTGAGTGACAAATCCAATTTTTTCATTCAAATAGTTAAATTTTTTTTTTAAAAAGAAAAAATAGTTTAACTAATCATTTAGTTTATAAATTAACCCCGCAGGTCAACCTGCTCACTAATCTTTTTCATTAAAAGAGTATAAACTTTACTATTTTATCGACACAATAGTAATAGTATAAACTCCGCGATTGAGTAAACAAAAAAAAAAACTAGTAAATTGAACAAAAAGAGCAGCTTCTTGTTATCGACACAAACTAATTCAAAGTCGACACAAACTACATTGTTAGACTGAAATATTTAACTTGAGATTGAAGGAAAATAGCAACGGCATGATGATGCATTTTGAAAATAATCAAAGTTTGAGCAGAAGTTGATTCTAGGAATTGGTCCAGGATGTGCCTGCAAATCTTGCTAAAAATATGTCTTACAGAACTTTATGAAAGTGCCCTTATTGAGCAGACAAGGTCTCCACAACAAGAGCCAAGAAGATCTCACCAATACAACGAGTGGACATGATGAATTGTGATACTCACTCAGATTTAGGGGTGCAATAGACGAACGGGTATCAACCGAGTAAATAAAGGAAATCACCCGGTTGAGTATATAATTGAAAATTGATCATGTCGATGCAAAAAGAACTTCAATTTTTTTACAGAAATAATGTTCAGAAACTTGTTCCAAGAGTAGATGATGTGAACATCATTGCATTTGTATGGGTGTTTAGAAACAAGCCCAAAGAGTTAAGAGATTTTATAAGAGACAAATCCAAAATGGTAGAGAAAGGATAAACTCAAGTACTGGGGATGGATTTTGGTGAGACGTATGCTCCTATAGCAAAACTTGAGTCTATAGTACTTATGTTGACATTGAAATTTTGGGGAACTTCATACTTTATCAGATGTATGACAATAGTTCTTTCCTGAATAAGGTGTTACACAAAGGAATATATGTGAAACAACCTCAAGGAACTTGCCTAATGAGCAAGAACAGTCCAATGAAAGTTAAGGCGTTTAAGCGTGGTCCTGCTAAACCAAATTTGTCTCTTTTACTCGGAAACAGCTGGAAGATCAGCAGTTCTTGAGAAAGTAATCTCCTTTTGCCGAAGATCATATGAAGGAATGGTTGGGGGGATTGGATCCAAGCTTTATTTTCTTTTTTTAGTTAAGTTTGTAAATAGTTTTATTTTTAACTTTTCTTAACAAGTTAATGTTCAATTATTCCAAACGTCATTGAAACTTAAAAAAAAAAAAAAAAAAAACCTCAAGGATATGAAAAACCAGATTGTCCAAAGCATGTATACAAATTGAAAAAACTCTTTTGTGGACTGAAGCAAAAGCTCAAGAGCTTGGTATTAAAGGCTAACAAAGTTCTTGTTGAAGCGTGGACACATATGAGGTGGAGTTGGTAAGAAAATGTGCATTAAGAATTGAAGAAATCGAATCACGATAACTAAAGTAGATGATATTTTGTTGGAACAATAATCAGAGGCTACGACAAAGGTTGACACTTTTCAACCAAATGCAAACTGAATTTGAGATGAGTAATACAGGAAATAAGAGATCCTTATCCCTCAAACCCAGTAGGCAACAATCTTGTGAAAAAAGTTCAACATGAAGAAAAAAAAACTCTAAACCAGCCAAACTCCTATAAGTTTGAACACCAAACGATGAAATGATAAGGATGGAGATGTTGTGGATAAACATGAGGAGAAATATGCTATCCTTGTTTTGAATAAAAAGGCGAGTTGGGTATGACATGGTATATAACACATCAGAATAGCGTAGTACAATATACGTAACATGTAACAATCCGATAACGAGCGATATGTAAGTCATAGTCTTAACTGCTGCCTGGATCTATCTCAACCGCCACTAGTATATATTAGATAAGGTAAGATAAGTGATAAAGCACTTAACAACTAAACGTGTGAAGAAAAGGCAAGTAGAGCATGACATGGTATAACATAATAGTCATATAACATGTATAACATATAGAATACTGTAACATAACATATATCAACCATTAACAAGGTAAACATGTAAGGCATAGACAAGTAGAGCATGTCATAATGCAAGAAATCACATAACACATATCACAGATAAAGAGGTCATAACGTATATGTAATATAACACATAACAATAGGATATAAAGAGTTAAATAAACAAATACATCCTAGTTCATGGTCTCTACCCATCACACACCTCACATTAAGTGTTCTTGTTATCCTAAGTTCATTAAAGATTTTATCCCTAAGGTTTGACCTGCTCTGATACCACTTATGTCACACCCTGTCTCCGGAATGATGACATGACAGTGCCTCATTGGTTAATGAAGCACCAAAGCCCACAATCAGAGATTACTAAATAAGGCAATTCAATTATGAATCCATAAATAGTAAAAATGCACTAGCGGAAGCAATATACCAAGTTATTACAACTGAAAAATGTTAAACAATTTTAAATAGGAATTAACAACAAGAAAGCGTGTTCAATATCTACTTAGATTATCAATCGCTCTTCATAAGCTCCCCCCCCCACGCATCATCAAGTAAGGCGCAACATGCATATCACCTACACAGTAAGAAAGTGGATGGACTGAGCTCCGGTGCTCAGTAAGGACCAACAATAATAATAACATAAATAAATATAACAGAACAGAATAAAACCACAGAAGGCACAACAGATACCCGTTTCCTAAAATAACCCTTTGGAAATAATATGTGACATGACAGGTACCCACTTTAGGACTCTACACAAGTCCCACAAGACTCGAAACACAGAACAGAGCAGAACATGACATATAGAACAGAACATATCAGAACAAGACAGACAGAACAACTGCGGACGAAACATCGTCCGCAGAGTCGTCCGTGGGTACCTGCGGACGAATGGTCCGTCCGCGGTAAAGCAGTGTCCACTGCCCTTCTGCGGACGAAGCCTAGGACGAATGGTTCGTCCGCGACCTGCGAACTTCAGAAACATCAGTTTGAAACTTGTGCAAAAATGCACCAAAGCAATACCAAAACATTCCCAACCCATAAGTGACCAAATAGACTAAAACAATGTAGCAATTAATGACCAAAACAAGAACGAACACATAAGACGCAACAAATAAAAGAGATAACCATATTTTTCGCACCTAAACTCTTTCATAACCTAGTATACGACAAGCACCACGCATTACCCATCTGATACACCCGATCACAATCTCGTCTAGATACTTATAACATTACAACTGCTATGATTCAACAATCCCACCACATCGCTCAGTTATCTATTCACTACTACTCATCAATAATGGTAGTGGTCCTAGTTATCAACCAAACTTAGGACAGTTTCAGTAAACTCGAGGGTTTGGATTGCCTGCCGGCACAAATTTTAAGGTTCAAGCCATTTACATTGTCTCATCAACCCCCATCAGGGACTCGACAAAACCACTACCGTATCTAATGATTGACCCCACTAGAAGTGGGCCCAGTACAGAACAGAGCAAAAGACCTCTTGGGGTCATAGATCATAACAGAACATAAGGCGGACAAAACCTGCTAACTAGTGATCCTAGACAAGAGCTCAATAGGGGGCGAAAACGCGATCGACCACAACCAAATAGGACTGAAATAACGACACTAATTAAGACGACCCAAATAGAAGCAAATACATAAAGGACTCCCAACGGTCCACAATACCGAACAAATACAGAGCAAATACAATTTTCAAAATTTATGTGTATAACAGTTAAATGAACGGTAACAGAAATCAGAATAAATTAACAAGTAGAATTAATTCAGTTCATGGTAGAAATCAAATAATCCAAACGGTAAACATAAAACATGCGATTAATTCGTTTCCACAGTTTATGCAATTTAATCGCCCAACAACTTTCTATTCATCTCACATCAGTAAAAAATATAATTATATAAATTCGGGTAGAATTTAACAGATATAGTAGGTCCTTACTCGTTACGGAGATGAAAATAATGGCAAACCCGTAGTCCTTGCAGCTCACTCCGGGGGCGATAACTTTCTGCTCGGGTACTCGAATCGCGTTCCGTCTGCGCACACTCGAAGCCCTTTCGATTTTTTTCGAATTGGTATATTGTGGGTCGAAAACAGAGATCGATAGCCCCATCAAACATCCTGTCTCCAAAATCCTCTCTTTTCCTTTTTTATGATTTGCACAATGCTCAAGAAAGCACCCTACAATCTGTCTTTTTCCTTCTCTTGTTTGTGCGCACGGTTCCCAATAACATGATTGCCCAATGATTGAATAATGATTTTCCAATCATTGCTCCCATTTTCCTTATTCTTTCTTGCTTGCTGCGGCTTGGAGAGAGAGAGAGAGGGGGCCGCCACTTTTTTTGTTCTTTCTGTTTGTACGGTTCCTCCAAAAAAAACCACGATTCCCCCGACCCAATGTAGCCATCGTCTCTTGCTTCTTCTTTTTCTTTTTAATTTATTCTTTTATTTTAATTTTCTTATTCTCTATTTATCTAATTAGTTCGTTATATTTATTTTATTATTATAGTAACTTTCATAATCCTAATTAAATTCCTAATTCAATTCCAATCAATTACCTAATTAAATTACTCGTCTAAGTGAATCACAATTAAGTCCCCCGACTACGATATGTGCGCAAAAAGCCCCTCGATAAAACGTACACATAATAAGTCACGTAACATGTTATAAAATTAAATGGACACGTAATCACATAATCGTAGAATTAAATTACGCCAACGCAATTCGTCATGCAAAATTTTCATTACACGTAAAATATCACGTAAGAAAAAGTTACGGTTATTACACAAAACGACATCGTTTTGATTCAGTCGGTATTCCGTTGGTCATTCAAAACGACGTCGTTTTGATACAATTGCATCTGAATCAAAACGACGTCGGTTTGATTACCTTTGAACTACTTGACGTGTCAGTAAAATGACGTCGTTTCAGTACGATCAAAACGATGTCGTTTTGATGACAAGTCTCTATTCCGTCGTTAAACGTAAAACGACATCGTTTTGATTCGGTCGGTATTTCGTCGGTCCTGTCGTCGGTCGCTATTGCGTCACTAGTTGGTGACCGAATAGCGACCGAATATGTGTTGGTTTGGGATGGTCAACGGCACCAATATGGGCGACCATGAAGCAATGGAATAGCGACTGCATTTTTTTCGGTTTCCATTTGGTCGGTATTCGGTCGTTATTTTTGTGATCGATATTTCGGTCGCTATTTTTGGTAGCTAAATAACTGTTTTCTTGTCGTGTTTAGTGTTCCAGCTTATGGGGATGTTAAGTTTCAAGCGGCAGAGACCAAACCAAGCTGTAATCAAGAAGAATGGACTGTGTGAGCAACATGAAGATAGAAGACAAACAAGAGTGTGTAATGTGATCCATCAGAAGAAGAAAAAGAAGGAAGAAATGGAGAGCTCATTGCAATGCAGGGATAAAGGGAAATGGGTCTGTCAACATTGTGCAATTGTTTAGTTAGTTGGGCTCAAACTTTGTTATTTTTATAGAGACCATTTAATAATAAAGAATGGACCGGTTTTATGTACCCGGATCCAGCCTATTTATTAAATGGATAGTCCATCTTACATTATATATTTTGGCCAAGTCAAGTAGAGTAGTTATTGGTAGTTTTATTTCCTTTTTCAACCTTTATATATACGGCTCAAGGAGCATTTTTGAATATATGAAAACAGAGAAAATTTTCACCAAAACTCTCTCCTTCTTGCTTGATTGCATTTCAGTTCCAGAAAGGCGAGTTCTTTTTAAGAATGGGGAATGATGCAAGCTGATTATGTAAATAAGTTTTATGTGTTTTCCTATCCTTTTGTGTGTCAGAGGTATTTTGGTAATTTCATCTTTTGATCATTTTGGTATCTTGTGTCAGTTTATTAATGTAATATGTGGGTTGTCTTGGTAGCATTTAGATGGTTGAGACTATTTAAAAATTATGAGGTTCTTATAAGGGGTTTGGGGCCATTTATGGTTGGCTTATCTTAAAGCTTAGGGTAGGTATAAATAGAACTTCATCTTGTGGGAAACTTTTGGCTTTTGTTTCTTGGAAAAGCTTCAGCAGACATTGCAGTTTCAAACCAGCTATGGTTTTAGGAATTTTGGAGGCTTGAGTTTTGAGGAGTCGACTTCACAGCGCCTATTAACCCCCTCTGTCGCTACGTATGTGCAAGAGGCTAGTAGACGCCGTATTTACTGTACAGTTGAAGGTCTTTAAACAATAATTTCTAATTTTATTTTGAATGTTGCATTGCTATTTCATCTTATTAAGGACTCATAACCTACAAATCTACTATTTATTCTGATGTTATGAGAAAATTTAATTATAGAACCGTACTCGTGAGACTTACCCTACAACATTCTTACATGAATTGAGCGGGCCTACCTGCAGATGTGAGCTCAGGTGGAGTGCTATTAGCAAAGAATAGAGCGTCATTGCCTCTATTTTTTCAAAACATAATTGCTATTCATAATGAAATCATGAATTACTAATGCGTACATACTAATGGAATCAAGTGAGAATATGACTTTGAAAGTTCTCTCTCAAGAAGAGACTAACCAACTCCAACGGAGTACCAAGAAATATAAGCGGCATCAAAACTTTGATCCAGAAATCATTGCACCAGACTCCTCAGCCAGAGAGGAAGACAACTTAGGGACTGAGGTTGTATGGACAAATGACATAACCAATCCCTGGGCTACTAAATCGTTTGCGAATGTGGTTTCACAAACACCGTCTCGCCGGATCCTATATACTGGGGAAGGGGAAGAAGAAAGGAGATGTTGGAAGCGTTTATGGCACGTGTGTTTGGGAAGGCTTCGGACGAGGATCATCGGTGACCATCTGTGACTGTTGCAGCGAAAGAATTTGCAGATTGCTGGAAACTATGGCGATGAACCTTTGTGGTTAAACTGTTGGGTTGCTCTATTAACATAAGGGAATTGTCTCAGCGGGCCAAAAGACCTGTGGAAATTGAGGTATGGATGTGACATTATTGATATGGATGATGGTTATTTTGCGGTTAGGCTCTATGATCAGGATGATTATCTCAAGGTGCTACAGGAAGGACCGTGGATTATCCTTGGACATTATCTCACGGTGAGTAAATGGACACATCTGTTCATGCGGCCTCGAACCTGGTGCAAAAAACACTTGTTTGGGTAAGACTTCTTTGTTTCCCCCTGGAACTATACAATGATACAATGTTAATGCGGGTGGGTAATCACATTGGAACGGTCGTGAAGTCGTAATAATTCATTAGCGATGTCACGGGGGAAGTACGCTAGGGTGTGTGTTGAGATTGAACTTAACAAATCACTAATTCCCAAAGTGCAGATTATGGGGTTGGCGATAACAGTTGAATATGAGGGACTACATCTGGTATGTTTCGAATGTGGGCAATGTGGCCATCGGGCAGCGAAATGTACCAAAAATAAGTCGCATGAACAAACATCACCAACGACCTTTGTTGACCCGGAATCGCATGCTCAAGAGGAGAACGATGACATGTATGAGCCTTAGATGCTGGCCAATACGTTACGGCGCCGACGACCACCGCCAGTAGCACAAACTCAACAAGGAAGGGTTGGTAGAGCGAGGCATCAGGCCGGAGAGAATCAAATGTATCAATCAAATCCCATCAATCAAGGGAAATTACCATCTAAACAGATTGCCATGGTTTTTGGGAAATTATGGCAGGATAACCGGAATAAAACGAATCAGAAAGGAAAGAAATCGCAGGAATTGCGTAGGGGGTGAAGGTTTCAAATTTTGAATCAACTTAATGAGGAGGATTTGGCAGAGGTGCCAGTGCAAGTCTTGAAGGAGCAAATTAAGGAAATATCCTCGCGGGATGATGGAGCAGAAATACGGATCTTGGGCCACACGGGTACTGGCCCATCACATACAAAAAAGAAATTGACCTCTAAGGTAGGGTCAAGCCCTGTCCGCCTAGTTACTGATTGACAATTTAGTAAAGAAGGCTCCAAAGGTGCATGTCGAACTCCTTTATTTTCTGCTGGGTTGAGCTCATCCCAAGCAATTAATAAACCTATACAGCCTACCACGGGGCCACTCCCCTTAGTCCAACCCGAGATACTGCCATCCCCAAAATATAATCCACACTCAATTACTACCAGCAACATAACTGTCGGAATCGGAGCAGAGGAAAATTTGGAATTGAGGATGAATCACAAGGTTAACCCACTTGATAGCATCAATGATGGGGCTATAGGCATGGAATTCGACAAAACCCAAGGGGATATTGCTGAAGATGTGCAAAGTGTTGTGGCGCACCATACAGCCGGCGTAGAGTGATAATGGTACTGCGGACGATAGAGGTCCGGTCCAGATGGTAAGTTAAATGAGTTTTAAACGTATGTGTTGGAATTACCGAGGTGCGGCATCTACGAAATTTTATCATAATTTACATGATCTGTTGAGTAAACATCGTCAATATATCTTGGTTATTTTGGAGCCAAGAATTTCGAGCACCAGAACACGAAAAATTCTCAATAAATTATGGTTTACCTAACTTATGGCAGTTGAAGCTATAGGGTTTCTCGGGGGTATTTGGTGCTTTTGGAATGAAAATATGTTTAATTTGGAGTTGTTATCCTTCACTAATCAGATGTTAAATCTGACTATTACCAAATGGGTGCAGGTTCAGAGTGTGATATCTCTTGTATATACGGCCCCGACAGCAATTGTAAGAGAAGCGTTTTGGGAATATCTTGGAAAATTTGGGTTGTTGATTAATTCTCACTGGCTTATGGTGGGGGATTTTAATCAGGTTTTGAGTGAAACAGATAAACTGGGGGAGGGGGGTACAAGCAAATGGCGGTCCCAAGCGGCGAGATGTTGGGACATTTTGGATCAATGTAAATTGATGGACATGGGGTTCCAAGGCCCGGCCTTCAAATGGAATAACGGTAGACATAATGGTCTTTTGGTCATGGAACGAATTGATCATGTATGGGGTAATGTACTGTGGCAGCAAAAGATGGGGGAACTGAAATTCATCACCTTCCAAAGACACATTCAGATCATCACCATTTACTTATTGTTTGTGAGAAACACTCTTCAGTGAATCGGGCACCTAAGGCATTTAGGTTCCAATTGGCATGGGCACAACATGATGAATTTGTCGATTTCCTGAAGGTTGCTTGGAAAGCTAATTCGGCCACATTGGGAGACATTATTAAGAACTGAAGTGAGGACTTACTTTGGTGGGGAAGGGAATTTTTTGGTAGTATTATGGGTAGGAAGAACCGGTGTTTGGCAAGGCTGGGAGGCATTCAAAAAAAGCTCGAACAAGGTATGAATCACCATCTTCTCAAATTAGAACGACAGCTAGTTAGGGAATTTAATGAGATCTTGTTGCAAGAGGAGCTTTCATGATTATAGAAGTCGCAAGTAAAGTCGTGGGCTGAGGGGGAGAATTGTTAGTAGTTGTACGTTTTATATTTTTTTGAGCATGTCTTTGAATAGTTAATTTTGCTTCTGAGCATCACATGCATGATTTGATAGTAAAACTCATTAGCTTATGTAATTACTATTCTAGTTGTCCCTAGTTTTATGTAAGGTTCTTTACAATGAAATAAAACTAGTATGATGTTTGATTGATGATTATGTTTTACTAATCATGTGTAATGAATACAAATCAAATCATAGATGCAATATATTGGGATATATTGTATCGGACGTGATCCATTAGAGAAGTAATACTTCATGGTCCTTAGTCATAAGTATTACTTCCTCAATACTATTTTGGAATCCTTAGACCTTATGTCTCCATTGATTCTAGCATGAATGGAGCCACATTTTGACTCAGTCGGACGTTACTTTTAATCGAGTAATCAATACGACTGATGATCGGATGTAGTATCATTTCATGGCTTGAATGTGAGAGGCATTGTAAGGAATTTGTCCCTCTCTTATCAGAGAGAGATATCCATGGGCCCCTCGATAGGGAAGACTGTCTAAATGCATGGTCGTGCTAAAATGTATTTGATAAAATGGTTATTAAATACTATTTGTTGGAACAGTCTACCTGGAGATCGAGCATAAACACAATTAAGCTTTATAAGGGTGACGACTACCATGCCTTATGCTTAATTAGGATATCGCAAGATAAAGGGATTAAATAGTGGATTGATATTATGTTCCACCGTAAATTCATTCACTTTGGGTAGTCACAATGTCCTGCTAGGGATCGCTTATGATTTATAAACGCATACTGCTACTAAGTGTATTTTCATTGCCATTGTGATATTAACCTACAGGGTCACACGCATAGACGAGTTAACGAGCTTCATGTCCAGATTCAATGAATCTAGAATGTGTCTAGGTTCATTGTATCTGACATTTGTTTCTCTGAGAATAATAAAACGTTATTATTTGAATTAGAGATTAAGGAGGGGCATTTTGGTATTTAGTTATAGCTAGGATTACGTGGGAGTTATTATCCCATAAAGACTCCCACTAACAGCAGAAGTCTAAGGGACGTGGGAGTTAAGGACTCTCACTGCCAGGCGAGGTGGTAAAGACGTGGGAGTTGTGTTTGAAACAACCTCTCACACCCTATATAACCTTCTCTTAACCGAAAACCTTAGTTCCTAATGCTTGAGCCGCAAAAATACCAGAAACCTAGAAATCAGATTTCTTGTTTTCGCTCTCCATTTATCTCTAAATTCTCGAAACTCAGAAAAACGAAGAGCTAGCAATCGCTGTTCGTTTCGTCGCGTGGATACCGATAGGCTGTAATTCCGCAAGGGAGGACTCAAGGTGATTGCTGCTAAGAGCCTAAAGACAGATTCTTTAACGGAATAATGTAAGTTTTTCGTATGCTTTCGATTCATTTTTGTATGAGCGGATTCTTTTGGGGAGGATTCATGGGTGTTTAGAATGAGTTTCTGCCCATGAATCCCTTCAAGAATAACACTCGCTATTTTCACGCTATGGCGGCTGTCAAGCAAAATAAGGGAAGGGTACTGAGACTTCGTGGTCTGGATGGCGAATGGGTGGACAATCAAAGTGTACTAAAGGCAATGGCTACGAAATTTTATCAAAACTTATACACTGCTGATTCCGTAACATTCACAGGTTTAAATGATTTTTCTTTTCCCATATTAAATCATGTTGATAAAAGATTGTTAAATAGACCTATTTCATCTTCTGAGATTTATCATTCTATCAAACAAATGGGGGCATTTAAGGAACCTGGACCGGATAGACTACCGCCAATATTCTTTCAAAAATATTGGGAGATTGTGGGCGACGATGTGATTCAGTTTATGAAATAGGCATTTAAAAATGGATTCTTCCCCGCAAGTATGAGCAAGACACTAATCACTTTGATACCAAAACAAGGGACGCCGGAAACCATGGCTCATTTTCGCCCAATAGCACTCTGTAATGTTGTAGTTAAGTGTATTACAAATATTATTGCTAACCGGTTAAAACCACTTATGAATAAATTAGTGGGCGAGAACCAGTGTAGTTTTATTCCGGGGAGACAATGTATGGATAATGTGGTGATTGTTCAGGAAGCGATCCATAGTATGTGAATAAAAAAAAGGGAAAAAATGATGGCTTGCTGCCAAAATAGATCTCGAGAAGGCTTATGACCGCATTATTTGGAGCTTCTTGAGGGTAATTCTACAGAAAGTTGGATTTAGCAAGGAATTACAAGACCTTATCATGTTCTGTACGAAGGGATTCATGGGCGGAAACTCATTTCAAACACCCATGGATCCTCCCCTGAAGGATCCGCTCATATGAAACAATTCGAAAAACAGCAAGAAAAATTTACGTTTAGGATTCAGAAGCTACTTCTTGAATGGAGGATGACGTTTCTTGGATCGGATCTTTGCTACCGATTGATCTCCGCTTTGCGGAAAGTCCTTCTACCGGTATCCACGCGACGAAAGCAGGGCAGCGATTGCTAGCTCTTCGTTTTTACGAGATTCGGGAATTAGAGAGAAAAGGGAGAGGCAAGAATAGAAAACGGTTTTCTGATTCTATGTATTATTTCGGCTGAAAACATTAGTGATCTAGGTTTCAGCTAAGAGGTGTTATATAGAGTGTGAGAGTTCGTTACTAGAACAACTCCCACCTCTATTCAACTTCTCTCGGCAGTGGGAGTCTCAGAATCCCACGTTCCCTGAGACTTTTCATTGGTAGTGGGAGTCCTTATCGGATAATAACTCCCACGTAATCCCAGCTATGGGTAAAATACCGAAATTGCCCCTATCTCTAATTCGAATAATAAACACTTTATTATTTTCAGAAAAGTGAATGTCAGATACAACGAACCTAGACACATTCTAGATTCATTGAATCTGGACATGAAGCTCGTTAGCTCGTCTATGCGTGTGACCTTGTAGGTTCATCTCACAATGGCAATGAAAACACACTTAGTAGTAGTGTGAGTTCATAAATCACAAGCGGTCCCTAGCAGGACATTGTGACTACCCAAAGTGAATGAATATACAACGGAACCTAATATCAATCCACTATTTAATCCCTTTGTCTCGCGATATCCTAATTAAGCATAAGGCATGGTGGTCGTCACCCTTATTAAGCTTAATTGTATTTATACTCCATCTCCAGGTAGAGTGTTTCGACAAATAGCATTTGATAACCAGTTTATTAAATACATTTGAACCGGCCATGCATTAAAATAGTCTTTCCTTATCGAGGGGCCCATGGATATCTCTCTCTAATAATAGAGAGGGACAAATTCCTTGCAATGTCTCTCACATTCAAGCTATGATAGGACACTACATCCGATCATCAGTCGTATTGATTACTCTGTTACAAGTAACGTCCGACTGAGTCAAAACGTGGCTCCATTCATACTAGAATCAATGAAGACATAAGGTCTAAGGATTCTAAAATAGTATTGAGGAAGTAATACTTATGACTTAAGACCATGAAGTATTACTTCTCTGACGGATCACGTCCAATACAATGTATCCCTATATATTGCATCTATGATGTGATTTGTATCCATTACACATGATCATTAAAACAAGATCATCAATCAACAATCATACTAGTTTTATTTCATAGTAATTAAGCATTACATAAAACTAGGGACTTCTAGAATAGTAATTACATAAGCTAATGAGTTTTACTATCAAATCACACATTTGATAATCAAAAGCAAAATTAACTATTCAATTACATGCTCAAAAGATAATAAAACGCACAACATGTGCTAATGGTCCTAGGGCACTACTAACAATCTCCCACTTGCCCTAGGTCCAATCATACATGATCCTCAATCCCATTGACCTAGTATGACTCTCATGTTTAGGCTGTGGGAGTGGCTTGGTCAATGGATCTGCAATGTTGTCGTCTGTGTGAACTTTACAAATACTAACGTCTCATCTGTCGATGATCTCTCTAATCAGATGGAAACGCCTGAGAATGTGTTTGGATCGTTGGTGAGATCTAGGTTCTTTAGCTTGTGAAATGGCACCAGTACTATCACAATAGAGGTCCACTGGGTTCACAATGCAAGGGGACGACACCTAGTTCATCAACAAACTTCCCCGATCCAAAGCAGCTTCTTTAACTCGCTTCAAAGGCGGCTAGATACTCATCTTACATTGTAGAGTCGGCCACGGTTTCTTGCTTTGAGCTCTTCCGACTCACGACACCTCCATCCAAACAAAACATAAAACCCAGATTGCGATCTATAATCATCTACGTCGAGTGCGGAAGCTTGCGTCTGTGTAACCATTTACAACCGGACTTCCTTCACGACCTCAGTAAACTAAGAACATATCTTTAGTCCTTCTCAAGTACTTAAGAATGCTCTTGACTGCGAGTCCAATGTGACTCTCCCGAGGGTCGATTGATATCTGCTAGTCATACTTAAAGCAAATGAGACATCCAGGGCGAGTGCATATCATGGCGTACATAATAGACCCAATGGGTCGAAGCATATGGGATCTTACTCATGCGCTCTTAGTCCTCCCTTGTGGAAGGTCCTTGAGTTACTGCTGAGTTTAACGCCACGTGACATGGGCAAGAATCCCATTTTGGAGTCTTGCAAAGCCCGAACCGTTCGATACCTTGTCAATGTATCCCACTGCAGCTCAAAGCCAATCATTTTGTTAGATCTATCTCTATAGATTCTAATACCCAAAATGTATGTAGCCTCGCCTAAGTCTTTCATGGAAAAGCACTTCCCCAACCAAGCTTTTACGCTTTGTAATGTGGGGATGTCATTTCCAATCAGTAAGATGTCGTCCACATAAAGCACAAGGAACACTACTGCATTATTAGTTACTTTCTTATAAACACAAGGCTCGTCTTCGTTTTTGATGAAACCGAATTCTTTAATACGTTCATCAAAGCGACGATTCCAGCTTCGAGATGCTTGCTTCAATCCATAAATGGACCTTTGAAGCTTACACATTTTGCTAGGATTTGTTGGATCAACAAACCCCTCAAGTTGTGTCATATACACATCCTCGAGAAGGTTTCCATTAAGAAACGCAGTTTTAACATCCATTTGCCATATCTCATAGTCATAATATGCGGCTATAGCAAGTAAAATCCTAATTGACTTTATCATCACGACAGGGGAAAAGGTTTCGTCATAGTCAATACCATGAACCTGTCTATAACCTTTAACTACTAGTCGCGATTTAAAAGTGTGTACATTACCATCCATGTCGGTCTTCTTTTTATAACACAATTTTTATCAATGACCTTGCACCCTTCGGGTGGGGTCAACCAAAGTCCATACTTGGTTGTCGTACATGGATTGCATCTCGGACTTCATAGCTTCTAGCCACTTATCGACTCGGGAACTACGAATTGCCTCTTTGTAGGTAGTGGGTTCTTCTTGATCAATCGGTTCAACTCGATGATCATCGATCCACGAAAATCCATATCTCTCAGGCTGTTGATGTACCCGACTCGACCTTCTTGGGCCTTGTGTCAAAGATTGAAGCTCAGTATCAGCACGTGAGCTTGCTTGAACTTCCAAAGTTGGTTCAGATGTTGTTTGGGGATCTTGAATTTCCTCAAGATGGATCTTACTCCCACTATCCTCTTTGGAAATAAATTCCCTTTCAAGGAATAAACCATTACGAGCAACAAACACTTTGTTCTCTGATGGAAGATAGAAGTAATATCCTTTAGTTTCTTTAGGATATCCCACAAACAAACACTTGTCAGATTTAGGAGCGAGTTTACCAAATAACAAGCGTTTTACGTACGCCTCGCATCCCCAAATTTTGAGGAATGACAAACTAGGTCGTTTCCCAGTTGTAAAACACAAGAGGGGGGGGGGGTGAATTGGGTTTTAATCGATCTTGCAAACTTTTTCGAATCTATTCAATGCTAGGGTGAGTTTGTGCAAGATAAACAAAAGCAAAGTAAACCCAAACACAAGAAAAAGGATCTAGAGTGGTTCGATTCACTTAGAATCTACATCCACTACCTTGAGCCGCACCCAAGGATTTCAACAACATCACTAAGAAGGATTTTACACTTGTGGACAACTCACTAAGAGTTTTACAACACAACCACAATACAAAAACTCACTAAGAGCTTGATTGCCCACACAAAGTAGGACTTAACAATTTGCCCACACAAAGTAGGACTTTTACAAGATTAACCCAATCACTAAGAAAGGGAATAAAGATGGGTAATTTAAACAAAGTTGTTCACTCTTCTAAGTGAAAGATGGATACCTTTGAAGTACATCAATTTGAAGCTCTTTAGAACATATGAAGTCCACTCTTTGTCTTGCTTTTTGAAATACACATTTGAGTGATTTAAATCATGGCAATGAAGTGTATTTTGCTTTGAAAGTGTTTTGGCTTGATGAGAGATCAATGAATATTTGATATGCAAGCCTTGGAGTCATTCTCTAGCTTTGGAGTATATATACATTTCAAAATAGGTTGAAAAACGACTCTTTAACGGTCAAAAAATGGCTAGTTTTTCGTAGAGTTCGGTTGACCGAAAAACATCTCGGATGACACCTCGGATGATACCTCGGATGATACCTCGGATGACCGAACACAGCCTAGGTCGACCGAACTCCCCTTTTTCTAAAGGGTTCAACTCTCAGTTTCTCTTCGGTTGACCGAACTTTTCTGAGTCTGAGAGATGTTGATTTTTCACACGTTTTAAAATCTTTTGAAGTCTAAAAGGTTTTCCCAAAAGGTAACAAGTAAGAACATTTGGAAAACCATTTTAAAATACTTAGACTTTGAAAACAAAGGCTTTTGAGATATGAACTCATGTAAGGAACGTTTTGAAACTTAGCCTTTTGAAAACGTGTTTATGATGCATGCAAGACTAGAGTGTAGAGCTTATGTTCATGAGAACTTTGGTTAGAGCTTTATAAGATAACGACTTATGACGACAAAGCTAAACTAACCAAACCTAAGTCTTCAATCTTCAATCTTTGATAAATGAGCCTTGCATAACTTAGAATCTTGATACCAATGGCTTGATTGAAGTACTTAGAGCTTCCATAATGAGTTCCGATATTCTATCACAAAGATTAAGATCATTAGACACAACATCAAAAGTTTGTCCAATATCAAAAACTGAGTTTGTTCGCCCTTAGGGCTTACAATCTCCCTCTTTTTGATTATGACAAACTTTTATGTAATAAGATAGAATATGGACAAAATTAAGAACAAGGAAGCATGACAAAAAGTTAAAGATCAATTAAGAGCAATGACTAGTGCTTTAAAAGATAAAACCAATGAAGACAAAAGCACTTAGTCATGATAACATCTTTTTGCCATATAATCTAGGGACTCTTAGAAGAGCCCTATTTCCCAACCAACCTCCTTTCCTCCTTCCTTCCATTTAATATGTTTTGAGACATAAGATATATAAAAAGCTCCCCCTCAAAACATGCCGGAAAGGATAAAAAACATGATTAATACACCAAGATTAATAAACCATTTTAGCAAGATTAATACACTATTTTTTCTCCCCACTTTGGCATAATAAAAAAAGACTTCAAACTCCAAAGATATAAGGGTGCACTTGCAAAAACATAAACGAGTTCATAGCACAAGCAAAGTTAATACACCAATTTTACGAAGAATGATCTTTTTGAATAAGCTTGGTTGATTTCAAAATACAAAGAGTCCATAATGACACATAAATATAAAGATGGTTATATATGGCTCAAAAAGAATATCAACCTAAGCTAAAAAAACAAAGGAGATAAGGAATATAACCTTTAAGCACAATCTCCCCGTTTATAAAACATACGATGTTAGCTATTTGAGATAAAACCAAGTTTGATACCAATTGACCAATTGTAAAACATGATACCAATTGTAAATATAGCCAATTGTAACACACGTTTGAAAATATAGCTAACAAAGTACTAGTGGAAGTGATACCATGAATTCATAAGTTAAGCACATGTATCACAACCAAAAGAAGTAGAGGAAGTGTAAGATAACACTTTGAGTACATTCCTCTAACAAGTTAATGGTTAGCTAAATGAGTGTAGCAACTCTTAAAGTGATACTAACCAAAAACTATAATGAGATCACAATGGATAAGAAAATGAAGAATATGATCTCAAAGTTATTAAGGGAGAGTATATGTGATACCAATTAAAGACATAAACATTTATAACACATATAACTTCCAAAATAACTTACACAAGTTGGCTATAAGATATAAAAGATGAAAGGCAAGCCAACAAGTGATGTGATGATGTAAAATAAGACAATTGAGCATACATCACATATAGAGTTTACATCCTAAGTCAAGCATCTAGACGATCAACCACATAAGATTAATGCTATATACTTGAATATAAACACACCAACACTCCTATATGCAATAAAGATCAAGTAAAAACTAAACATAGCATATACAAACTCCCCCAAAGCATAAGACACTAAATAAAAGAGGGGAGGGGGTTGTAAGTTGAACACAAAAGAATCAAAAACAAAACAATGATCACCTACAAGGGATGAGTTAAGCCTTGTACCTCAATGCTCTTTGAGCTTGGACTTCTTACCATTTTGGTTGATCTTCTTTATCAACAAGTCTATAGAGGCCTTTTGTGTGATCTTTTTCATGATCATCATTATCTTTTGAAGCTCATTGAGAGGTTGACATGTGATTGCTCCATTTTCTTTGTTGTTCATCCTTGATTGATGAGATGAAAGCAATCTCCTCTTCTATTAATGACAAGTGTAGAGTCATCATTGATGGGTGACTTTTCTTTTCTTGATGAACCCTCTACAATCTTGTGATCCTTGGCACTTGACTCTTTTCTTGGAGTCTTAGCTTACTTGTGCCATTCCTTGTAGTTCATATCTTCTTCTTGAAGCTTAGAACTCTTTGTTACCTACAAGGATTTCTTGAGAACAAATATGGTACCTTTTTAAAGGTCCTTCATGATTAGCTCAAAATCTCAAGTGACACAAAAATGCATAAGGATCATGATTGTCAAAAACAAAAAACAACTAGATGGATTCTTAATAAATGTGACATGTCAAAACAAGAATCAATCAAGTTGCATAAGCTACATCTCATAGATACCTTAGCTAAACTCAACATGGACAATAAAGAACATGCTAAAGGTTATCTATATGAATATAACATTCAAGAATGTGAGATGCAATCATATATAAGAGCAAGCATGTATATATATCAAAAACACTTAAACACATTAATTAAAGTGTTAAGAGAAGGTGATTTTGATACCTTTGCTTTCTTACCAAGTGATGAAGACATTGTATTGACACTTTGGCTCTTGTCATCACTTGATGCTTTGCTCTTTGTATCTAACCAACTTGGTTCTCCAATTTATTAACATTTGAACTTTGAGAATCCAAGTGTTAAGGAGTGCTTTTGAATTTCTTCTTTTGGCACATCTCCTTTTACTTCTCCCCAATGCCACTTCTCTTCGAATCAAGTCCATTGAAGCTTTGTGGCATACATCTAACTTATAAGAACCTATAAGATCAAGGGAAGAGTAGCTTTTGGTACCCACTTTTGTTTGGGTCCATGGGGGTTAGTTGAAGTGAGCTTAACTCTCCAAATGGTTTTAACTCCCCTTTCAATCTTCTTCTTAACATGGCATCTAACACAAGAGTGACCATGTTTTCCACAATATGTGCAATGAATATGTGGCTTAGAAGATTTGTGAGCATGCACAAGATAACTACTTGGCCTATGTGACATTCTAGCATTTAAAACATTATTCTTAGGTTTAAGCGAAGAGCTAGCAATATCAACATGTTTAGCAATATAACCAAGGCCATGTTTATCAAGAGAAGCACATTGCATGCCAAGAATTTGATCAAGATTTTTCTTACCCTTTGTAAAGTTTTCAACAAGAAAGGTAAGGTCTTTAACTTTGTTTTTCAAAAGATCAAATTCAACAAGCTTGTTTTCTAAAGAAGACAATTTATCACAAGCCTCTATGTATTGTAATGAAGATGTATTGCAAGTAGTAATAAGATCATCATTTTCACATTTCAAGCAATTAACATCATCACACAGCTTCTTATTTTCATCAACCAACTTAGATCTATCAACAAGCAAGGATTCCATTTTAAGCTTCATTTCTTTGTTTTGCTTTGCGCATTTTTTCAATTGATCATGCATATCAATTAAAAGCTCATTAGGATCATCTTCATCATTATCATCATCATCATAAGAATTTGAAATAGAGGGAGAAGGATGTACCTCATTACCAAATGCCATAAGACACATGGGGTCATTTTCTTCTTGATCATCCTCACTTCCTTCTTCATCCCAATGGCTTAACAAGCACTTTGCATTGTTGAGATTTAAGAACAATTTTTCTATCTCTTCATGGTTGATGATAGAATCAAGATCAATACCCTTTTTAGCACCATTTTTGCTTTTCTTCATCTCGAAGGTGAGTAGAGAGCCAATTAGTTCCTCCGTTGAATATGTCTTTAAGTCTTTGGCTTCTTCAATGGCAAGAGCTTTTGTTTCCCAACATTTTGGGAGTGAGTTGAGAATTTTCCTATTGATTTCTCCGGAAGTATACTCCTTGCCATTAGACCTCAACCCATTTACTATGTTGGAGAGTCTTGAGTTCATCTCATTGATAGATTCATTAGGCTTCATGGAGAATAGCTCAAATTCTCTAACTAGCAAATTTAATCTTGACTCCTTGACTTGATTTGTGCCTTCATGAGTAACTTCTAGCATTTTCCACATGGAGTGTGCGGATTTTCTTCCAAGGACACGATTGTACTCATCCGGATTTAAGGCACAACTAAGAATGTTCATTGCCTTGTAATTTTGAGTCATCTTCTTGGACTCAAACTCATTTAGCTCATTGTCCGGCTTTGGCACTTGAACACCATCCACCATTTTCATAGGCACATATGGACCATCTTCAAATATATGCCATAAAGAATAATCTATGGAGCACACGTATATCTTGAAACGGTCTTTTCAAGCCTCATAATTATTTCCATCAAAAAGTGGTGGCCTATTGGTGGAAGACCCCTCTAGATAGGCTAATGTGGAATTACAGGCCATAATCTTTACTTCAAGCGGTTAAGCTAAAAATGAAGACGAGGCTCTGATACCAATTGTAAAACACAAGAGGGGGGGGGGTGAATTGGGTTTTAATCGATCTTGCAAACTTTTTCGAATCTATTCAATGCTAGGGTGAGTTTGTGCAAGATAAACAAAAGCAAAGTAAACCCAAACACAAGACAAAGGATTTAGAGTGGTTCGATTCACTTAGAATCTACATCCACTACCTTGAGCCGCACCCAAGGATTTCAACAACTTCACTAAGAAGGATTTTACACTTGTGGACAACTCACTAAGAGTTTTACAACACAACCACAATACAAAAACTCACTAAGAGCTTGATTGCCCACACAAAGTAGGACTTAACAATTTGCCCACACAAAGTAGGACTTTTACAAGATTAACCCAATCACTAAGAAAGGGAATAAAGATGGGTAATTTAAACAAAGTTGTTCACTCTTCTAAGTGAAAGATGGATACCTTTGAAGTACATCAATTTGAAGCTCTTTAGAACATATGAAGTCCATTCTTTGTCTTGCTTTTTGAAATACACATTTGAGTGATTTAAATCATGGCAATGAAGTGTATTTTGCTTTGAAAGTGTTTTGGCTTGATGAGAGATCAATGAATATTTAATATGCAAGCCTTGGAGTCATTCTCTAGCTTTGGAGTATATATACATTTCAAAATAGGTTGAAAAACGACTCTTTAACGGTCAAAAAATGGCTAGTTTTTCGCAGAGTTCGGTTGACCGAAAAACATCTCGGATGACACCTCGGATGATACCTCGGATGATACCTCGGATGACCGAACACAGCCTAGGTCGACCGAACTCCCCTTTTTCTAAAGGGTTCAACTCTCCGTTTCTCTTCGGTTGACCGAACTTTTCTGAGCCTGAGAGATGTTGATTTTTCACACGTTTTAAAATCTTTTGAAGTCTAAAAGGTTTTCCCAAAAGGTAACAAGTAAGAACATTTGGAAAACCATTTTAAAATACTTAGACTTTGAAAACAAAGGCTTTTGAGATATGAACTCATGTAAGGAACGTTTTGAAACTTAGCCTTTTGAAAACGTGTTTATGATGCATACAAGACTAGAGTGTAGAGCTTATGTTCATGAGAACTTTGGTTAGAGCTTTATAAGATAACGACTTATGACGACAAAGCTAAGCTAACCAAACCTAAGTCTTCAATCTTCAATCTTTGATAAATGAGCCTTGCATAACTTAGAATCTTGATACCAATGGCTTGATTGAAGTACTTAGAGCTTCCATAATGAGTTCCGATATTCTATCACAAAGATTAAGATCATTAGACACAACATCAAAAGTTTGTCCAATATCAAAAACTGAGTTTGTTCGCCCTTAGGGCTTACACCAGTCCATATCTCATATGTAGTTTTCTGAACCGCTTTAGAAGGAACTCTATTTAATATAAATGCAGCAGTTTCTAGGGCGTAGCCCCAAAAGGAAATTGGAAGATTTGTTTGACTCATCATAGATCGAACCATATCTAATAAGGTGCGATTCCTTCGTTTTGACACGCCATTCCATTGTGGTGTGCCAGGAGGAGTTAATTGTGAAATAATTCCACAACCACTAAGATGTTCGTCAAACTCTTGGTTAAGGTATTCGCCACCTCGATCTGATCGAAGTATCTTAATACTTTTGCCAAGTTGATTTTGTACTTCATTTTGAAATTCTTTGAATCTTCCAAAAGATTCTGATTTATGTTTCATTAGATAGACGTAGCCATATCTACTGAAATCATCTGTGAATGTGATGAAGTACTGAAACCCTCCTCGAGCACTAGTGTTTATTGGTCCATAAACATCTGTATGTATGAGGCCCAACAAATCGGAAGCTCTCTCACTTTGTCCAGTAAAGGGAGCTTTAGTCATTTTGCCTAATAAGCAAGAATCACAAGTCTCATAAGACTCTAAGTCAAATGATGTCAAAATTCCATCTGAATGGAGCTTTGATATGCGTTTCTCATTTATGTGGCCCAAACGACAGTGCCAAAAGTAGGTCTGGTTTAATTCATGTGATTTAAACCTCTTAGTATTAATGTTATAGATGGGCCTTTTATTGGAATCATCGAGGTTAAGAACATAAAGCCCATTCATCAAAGAGGCATCTCCATAGAAGATACGATCTTTATGAACGGTGCAAATTTTATTCATAATATTAATTTCAAAACCATCAATATCCAAACAAGAAATTGAAATAATATTCCTACTCAAAGTTGGAACATAAAGACAATTATCCAGTTCTATAATAAGGCCACTTGGCAAAACTAAATTAAATGTCCAGTAGCTACAGCAACAACTCTTGCTCCGTTTGCTACTCTCAGGTCCACTTCTCCTTTTGCCAGTGATCTACTCCTTTTGAACCCCTGCACATTTGCACAAATGTGAGATCCACAACCGGTATCTAATACCCATGAAGTAGGAGCAGACATGTTAATTTCAATAACATAAATACCTGGAGAGACAGTCAAGCTGGCCTTTCCCTTTTTCTTCTCTTCCAAATAGAGTTTGCAGTTCCGTTTCCAATGACCTGGTTCATTGCAATGGAAGCAAACTCCCTCATTTGGTGCCATGGCTTTGGGCTGGGGCTTGACTTGTCATTGCCTTTGCCTTTGCCTCTCTTGGCCATGGGCTTTCCCTCGCCTTTCTTCTTGAAATTTCCTTTTTGAACCATTAAGACTTCAGGGGTCTTCTTAATGTTCGATTCGACTGCTTGAGCATCCCGTGTATTTCATGTATGGTCTTCTCCATGGCATGCATGTTGAAGTTCATAATGAATTGGTCATACTCCGGTGGGAGTGAGCCCAAGATCATATCTGTGGCCATGTCATGACTTACGGGAGCCCCAAGTTTCTCAAGTTGGTCAAAATAGCCCTTCATCTTCGGAACATGTGCACTTACGAGAGGTGCCGGGGGGCCATTTTACAACTATTTAACGCCTTAGTTGTGAGGAATCTTTCATGACGAGCTTGCTCTTGGAACATTTCCTTGAGTGGCCCATCATCTGGAAAGCCTCAACTCCTTCAAACTGTTTTTGAAGGTCGAGTGCTCATTGTGACTAACATGAGACAAGTCACATCGTTAGAGTCATCGAAATGCTTCTTCCAAGTATCTCTTTCAGCTCTAGAGGCGTTATTTGCAGTGTTGTTCAGGGAATGTCCGTATCAAGAACGTACAACTTTCTTTCTCGCTTAAGGACAATCCCTTAAGTTGCGGGCCCAATCAAGGAAATTGGTCCCGCTTAGTTTTTCCTTCTCAAGGGACGGATTGCAATGAATTGTGTGATGTATTGGTTGCCATTATCTACATTAAGTTAATTGCAAAGTTATTAGTTTTTGAGAAAAAATATTTTCCACAATTTCAACACTTGATAATAGTGGGGAAAAATATTTTACAATAGTTATAGGAAAGCTTTGGCTTAACACCCACAATTAAAGTAAAATCATCTAATGGGAATGACATCTATATGTCCCGGCTTTTTCCCATTTTATGCCCTAGGCCCAAAACTATTTTGATGGCCTAGCTAAGTTGAATCATGTCTAAGCTTATGGAAATCACTATTTTCCCATCTCTCTTTGCTTAGATAACCACTTGTCTGTTGTTTTGGCAAGCAGACAAAGTGATGATCCAAGCTCAATGAGTGCTTAGAGTATGGTAAGCATTTTAAGACTTAGTTAAAACGTTCGGTTTGAATAAGACGATGAAAAAGCGTAATACATTCATACAAGCATCTCATGCATTATATAAAGCATAATAATTAAACGTGAGATAGCATGGCCTAATCCTATGATGACTCCCACGAGCCTTGTGGGAGCCAATGGTCAATCTAAGTCAGTATCCATCTCATGGATAGAGTCTTCGATCCAGCATCCACCAACCTTGTTACATAGTTACATGGGCATACCCAGCCTTCAATGTAAAGTAATAAAGCTAATCTAAGAAATCGATTACAATTTTGCAACATTAAAACAGCTCACAGGCCGTATTATAAAATTACAACAAAAATATGTAAAACAAGGGGTATAGTAGGCCACGCTATTCACCATGCTAAAATCGCATATAGCATAATGAAATCAATAACGAGTATATACACAAAGTCTTAATTCGGGGGGCACGACGAATCGGGGCGACGCAGACGGCGGTCCCGCTATATATTGCATCTATGATGTGATTTGTATCCATTACACATGATTAGTAAAACAAGATCATCAATCAGCAATCATACTAGTTTTATTTCATAGTAATTAAGCATTACATAAAACTAGGGACTTCTAGAATAGTAATTACATAAGCTAATGAGTTTTACTATCAAATCACACATTTGATAATCAAAATCAAAATTAACTATTCAATTACATGCTCAAAAGATAATAAAACGCACAACATGTGCTAATGGTCCTAGGGCACTACTAACACTGTATTTCTTCAGCTACGTTATCGGTTCTATGGAATGGAGAGAATATAGTCGGCTTTGCACTACAATGGGGATTGCGGCAAGGAGACCCCTTTTCACCCTATTTATTTGTCTTATGCATGGAGGTTCTCAGTGTCGAAATTGGAAACCACTAAGTTTAGCCAGAGGCGGACCGTACTTGTCACATATATTTTTTGCAGACGATCTATTCTTATTTGGTGAAGCCAGCGATGCTCAAGTTGGGGCTATGAAGGAGGTACTCAGTTAAATCTGTTGTCAATCGGGACAAAAAGTGAATGTAGGGAAGTCAAAATTATTTGTATCCAAGAATATATGGATCAGGCAGTAGCACGCAGTATCAGCGATAAATGTGGGATGTCGTTAACGGCTGATCTTGGTAAATATTTGGGGATACCAGTGATGCACAATAGAGTGGACAAAGGCACATTTGGGATGGTAGTGGACAAGGTTAGATGGAAGTTAAATGGCTGGAAGGGTAAGCTTATGTCCTGGGCTGCACAAAACATTCTCATTAAGATAGTGAGTTCGACCATACCAAACTATTATATGCAAGTGGCTGTATTCCCGAAGAGTACAATTGAGGAGCTGGAGAGATTGAACTAAAAATTTTTTATGGGGGGATGAAGATAACAAACGAAAACTTCACACGATGGCATGGGAAACAATATGTCGGCCAATGGAAGAGGGGTGTCCTAGGTATCAAGCGCCTTAAAGATGTCAATAATTCACTGCTATGTAAGTTAGGGTGGCGAATGTTACAAGAACCATATAAACTGTGGTCCAAAATTCTTTGGAAGAAATATGGCAATCTGTTTCGGCATAGCAAGAAGCAGAATGTTTCCTTCATCTGGCGAAGTTTGAGGTCCATTAGGGACCTACTTATGGATGAGATTGCTTGGGGATTGAAGACTCCTGAGCAGGTCCAACCGGAGGATGGGATTGGGCTAGTCTTGAAGAGTACTGGGGGAAAATATTTTCGGCCAGCAGGAATGCAACAACAGAGCAGTGTACATTCTTCAGATAATGAAGCAATCTGTTGGAAGCGGATTTGGAAGGTTCGTGGTCCGCAACGATACAACTTCATCATTTGGCAAATTCGTCATGACCGGCTACCGTCTGGCAGCTTACTTTTTAATCGATACTCGAAAGATGATCCTTTATGTTCCATTTGTGGATGTGCTATTGATACAAATCTCCATGCCATACGGGATTGTTCTTGGGCGCGTGATGGATATAATGATATGGATTGGAATATTTTATTCCGAACTACTGTGGCAACAATCTGGTATTTGAGGAACCAGAGAACACATGATGACAGTGCGACTCTCCCGAGCTCTCAACTTATTGTGCGATTGATTAAAGCTAGAAGTATTGAATGGTTGAAGTCGTGGATTGATAGAAAACTTACACTTCAGGATGTCTGTACATATATATAGTAGCAAAGATATAGCATGTTTCTTGAAGCATTCACTGTTTGTAAACTGCTTTATTCTCAATGAATAATAGATCCCTTTTCCGGCAAAAAAACAATGCGTACATACTTCTCTCTTTTTTTCAGTACTTTCTCTTTATAGTATTTCTTTCCCTCATTTTCTTCTTTACCCTAAAAACCAAACAAAAAAACAAATATGAGAATTTTGGACAAAAAGGGAAAATATTGCTAGCCTTTTATTTGATATTATGATAATAAAATGCAAAAAGAAGAAAACAAAAACAAAACTAAACTGGTATATTAATTCAATTAATCTGGATAGGATATATACCGGATAAACTTAATAATGTAATATATATATATATATATATATATATATATATATAACCAATCTCGAGTGATTCCCACCCATAAACTTATCATAAACCAAGCCCTTGATGATCTAAATAAACCAAGTTCACTTGTCTACCATCAAAGGTTTTAAAAAATGAAGCTTCACAAAAGGTAAAGGATGTGGGATGGCTGATGGTAAAGCCCAATTCAGTTGGTCAAAACCTACCAAAAGTCCAGTTAAGTTAAAGTATTGGGAGTTTAATTAATTGGGGCTGCTATGGATGTATTTGTCTAAGAAAGTGATCTATTATTCATTGAGAATAAATTGGAAACCACTAAGTTTAGCCAGGGGCTCCCGATACTTATAAAAGTCCAACTTTGTAGTTTGGGTCGCCAAAACCGTGATAGGTTAGTTTCATACGGGAATCCGTCTAATAACCAATTACATGGGCTCGCTAATGTAACCGGTTGGCTTCGGGTTGGAACCCAAACAATATAGGTTCGCCTATGGTGCAGAATGTTGGCTATTGTACAAAATATAAAAAATACAATACATACTGAATATTTTTGGTTGTATGACGGTCATTTTATTTTAGAGCGAAAATTTGATTTTTAGAACATTTGTTGCGTAAAATATGTTTTATATGCCTTAGATGTTTATCAGGAGATTACACATGCTGCATACGGATATAACATATGTTCAAAAGGAGTATAACACTTGTTAAATGTGTTCAGTATATATATTAACCTTTTTAACATTTTGCACCATAACCGCCGTGCTAAAAATATCAATCATTGGATTCATTATCACATGTTGCCAAATGCCAAGCATATTAACATGGAGTGGCAACGTAGAATTTCCAGAAGTTAATACGACTTGGATTACTCCACTCATTGTCAATCCAGTTTTGTTTTGTTTTTGTTTTTATGACATTATTTTCATGTTTTTATTTATACTTAATTTTAAACTTTTTATATTTCACTCTCTTATTTTATAAAAGGTTGGATCTTTTCGCGGGAGAGAAAACTTGTCATGCTTTAAATTTTATTCGGAGATTGGTAATTGATGATTAGTCTCAATTTTTCACGAACTTGTTCGGATATTTTGTTAACATAGAAAGCTTCCGAAGCCCATGATATAGAAGTGGATTCGATAAGATTTTCATCCAGGAACTACTGGTCAGAGATCATGAGGAATTAAAGAACTATCGGCATAATTCAAATCCTACTAATTAAAGACGAAGAACAGAGTTACTAATCATCTAAATCATAAACTGATACTGTGTAAAAAATCATTTGAAAATAATAATTGATCGTGTCATAATCTTCCCTGCGCTCCCCAGATTCAGTCACCGAAAATTTAGCCGACCATGACTCTGATACCAAAAGACTTAACTACAACTTACTATTTATGGGCTGGAAAGAGAAAGCAATTAGTCGCAATTGTCTAAAAAGTAGCATTAGAAATCTCTTGATCATTGATTAAATCCCCGTTTGCTGCATGCTATTAGTATATTGTGCCCCTCATTTACTTTCTAAAAAGTAATTTTCCAGTGTCAATCTAGAAATTAGCTAAAATGACATTTGATAGAGATATCATTTTACAAATTAAATATTAAATATAATAAATAACTAATATGTCATCAATCAGAGTCGTCCTATGACTAATAATAAAAAATATGTGGTGCCACTCTTTTAACTTTTGAGACTAAATTATTTTCTCTCTCCAAAGTAGTAAATTGTAATTAAACCTTTTATAAATGAGAAAACGAGTATAATACATCAGAGATGCCCAAAACTGATTCGGACCGCCGGTTAAGATTCTAGGTCCAATGCATTTAACCATTTTTCTTTTAAATTTTATTCTCATAAAAATATTTTAGTTATTCTTAATCGTGTAAATATTTTGTTTTTTTGAAATTTTAGTCATCTAACTATTTGTTATTTGTTTTTATTCATATAACTATTTTTTTTCTCTAAAATTTTAATCTACACCAGAAAAAACGAGGCAAAATATGGCGAGGATAAAAAAGAATGAGGGTCATACTAATTCTAGTAAATACAAATGGCAGTCAACTTAACTTAATACTTGTTTCCCTATACGCTTTCTCTCTCTAGATTTTGTCTACAGTAGAGCTCTCTTTCTCTTCCATGAGAAGTGCTCCTCTGGTGTCCTACCGGATCTTCTTGGGTTATCATTTTCCTATGGTTATGTCCTTAATGCTTATTGGTAAACTTTTTATGGATCTCAATATTGACGTTTATTGCTTATTTGGCCTGATTAACTGTGTTTTCATAGTGTATATTTCCTGAGTTTGTTCTTTATCTCTGTGTCTTCTCCTGTGTTTTGTGTGGGTTGTCTTTTTGCCTATTTCTTCTTCTTCTTCTTCTTGTTTTCTCTCTGTACCGTTCTTCTTTTTTTATTTTTTCTTGCATGGATTCCTCTCTCATGGCATCCTTAACCTTCAAACTACTGGGGAGGAAGAATGTGCTAGTGGTAAGTACTACTTGGCTGCCAAATTACTATCAACTAAGCGTGTAAATGTGAAGGCTGTCAAAAATGTGTTGGATGTGGCGTGGAATTTGGGTGATAAGATGAGCTTGATAAAAATTGAAGAGAACATTTTCAGGTGTACTTTTAATAATATGGAAGATATGAACAGAATCCTTAGTGCATGTCCTTGGACTGTCAGAGGTATTCATGTTATTCTTAAACACTGGGACCCTGAGTGGAGAATTGATGATCTGGATTTCTCTTGTACTAAATTTTGGGTGCAAATTTATGGACTACCACCTAACAGAAAAAACAAGATAAATGCAGAGATTATTGGGTCCTATGTAGGTAAATTTTGTTGTTGGGATAATGGAGTTCATAACAGATGGGGTGATTTCTTGAGGATTCAAGTGGAACTGAAAGTGGAAAAACCCCTTACATCAAGCTGTTTCTTTGAAAGAAGGAAAGGAGAGTGTATATGGATTTCCTTTAAATATGAGAGGTTATCAGATTTCTGTTATGGTTGTGGAAAGTTAGGTCACATTGATAATATCTGTAAAGAAATTTTGGTTGATTTGCCAAAACCTCTTGATCCTAGGAGAGCTTACGGTCGGTGGATGGTGGCGGTGGCAAACTACGGTGGTCCTATGGAGGTAATGGGAGGAAGGGAACCGTCAAATCAAAAAATATCTTATGTAGTGGTTGGTACTGGCTTGATTGACAGGGAGAGAAATGAGGATGGTGACAGGGTAGGTATGGGTCTTGCAGAAACCTATAGCGTAGAGGAAGGTGACGTGGCATTAAAGGTGGCCGTGGAGGAAGTGACGGTAACGGATGGTGCTACACCAATGAGATTTTTGGATACTCTGGAAGCTCACTCCCTTTGTGAGCCCAACTCTATTCTTACCCGTAAGCCCTTACAAATCAACCACTTATCTGCCATTGGGCCTTACCAAACTACCCAGTTAAATAGTGGCCTAAGTTGTCAGGATAATGAATTCTTCTGTGAGCCCATAACCCAAACCAACCTTCATAAAAATAATAGGCTGGCTTGTGCCTCAGCCCACCAAAAATCTCAGACCCAGTCAACTAGAAGCCCAACATGTCAGGCCAAAGATATCTTTTGTGAGCCTATAACCCAAACAAACTTTAAAAAAAAATAAAAAATTTAAAAGCCTGCCTTGCGTCTCAGTTCACCAAAAAATTCAAGCGGCGAAAAGGAAATTGAATCTTCATGACTATCCGAATAAAAGAATTAAAAGTCCTCTTCCTTTTAATTTCCCAAACCCGGTACAAAAATCCTTAGACCAATTTGAAAATTCTTTCTTCAACTTGAAGATTTCTACTCAGTTAATCCCTTATTATAGCTACAGTTGAGAACAACCTGAGTCTTCTGCTTATTGTAAAAATTCAGTTTTGACGGAAGAATGCGAAACCATCAGTGTGGTTGAGCAGAGGAGAATTGTTCGTGTGAAGCGTAAAGCTGTGCTAAAAAATAGTTGTTGGTCTGGTACCAGTTCAGTATCTGATATAGAGGAGGCAGTTGTGGAAGCTGGCAGGGGACGTGGGATGGAGGATTTTAATTATTTTGTGGAGTTTCCTCATGAAAGTGGCAGGAACTGTGGTACTAGCATAACTGATGATGATGGAAAAATTTGTGATGCGGTATGTATGAGTTCTTCTGCTGGCAGTGAAGTGGATAATTCTATTGTGGAATGTATTGCTGAGGAGGCGAGCCTAAGCACGCCCCCAAATGAGCCATGAGAGTTTTCTCCTGGAACTGTCGCGGACTGGCTGGTTCCGAGGCAGTTAGGGCCTTTAAAGGGTTTGTAAATTCCGTTAATCCTTCTATTATGTTTCTTTCTGATTTGCGTTTGTCTTCTGTTGATAGAATCTCTAATACTCTTCGCTCTGTTGGATTTTCTTTGTTTTATTTTGTTCTATCCAATGGTTTTTCCGGGGGCCTTGTTATTTGTTGGCGGCAGACTGTTGCTCTCACTGTGATTGATTCTTCTGACCGCTTTATTTACTGTTCAATCTCCTCTCATCCCCCGAATAAGACTTGGCATTTGTTTGGGGTTTATGGGCCTTGTGTGGACGCCCTTAAGAGGGAATTTTGGGATAGTTTAGGTTGTCATTGTAGTAATGTCTTGGGTCCTTGTTTGATCATTGGTGATCTCAAAAGTATGTCTAGTTCGTTTGATAAAGATGGTGGGCTTCCTTTTTCTGAAAATCTTCATAAACCTTTCATTGATTTTGTGGATAAGTGCAACTTGATTGAATTAGATTTTTCTGGATGTCCTTTCACTTGGACTAACAAACAGGGGGGTATGGCCAATGTTAGAGATGTTGGAGTACATTTAATCTAAGGTGCGCCAATTCGATTGGGCCGGGCCGGGATTGGATTGGGCCCTTAATCGGGTTGGGCCGACCAATATGATTGGGTCGACCAACCCATTTGGATCAATCAATTCGATTGGGTTTCGGGCCGGGCCGGGATTGGATTGGGCCCTTAATCGGGTTGGGCCGACCGACCCGTTTGGACCGACCTTATGGCTGGAATGTTAGACATAAATTCAGTCCTCTTGATGGTGATTGAAGTGGTGGAGAGAGTGGAGGAGTAATTCTCTCCATGATCTCCCACTTCCCCCATTATCTCACCCCACTCTCTCTTGATAGACTAGAGGAAAAATTCAGATTTTTCTATCATTCTAATCAGTTTTTCTCCAGCTTTTGAAGCTTAGAGAGAAGAGAGAAAAGTGAGTTTTAGAGAGGAAAAGACAAGACAAATTTCTGGACTTTTTTCTTGCATTTTTGCTAATAGAAAAGAAGTTAGAAAGCTTGTTTCTTGTTCTTAAAAAGGTCGTACATACTCCATCCATTGAAGAGTGTCTTCAAATCTTCTACAAGGCGTTGGCTAGCACCAAGCAGTAGAAGACCATCTCCGGAAGATCGAGTGGATACCGGGAGAGACGGAGCCTGCAAGCGTGGTGTTCCGTTCGTTACAACAAACCGCTGAAAGCGTTTCAGCCATTCTAGCATCCATATAAGGTAAAACACTATCCCATAGTCGTAGGTACTTACTCGTGAAAGATCCTGATAGAGGCGGGTCAAAGTTATTTCCGCTGCGCTTATGTGTATGACCCGGTTATTCCTCTAACAGTGGTATCAGAGCCACTCACGAGTACCCTATAGACTTTATGTGTTATAGTGTTTGAATATAGATTATGAATCTATGTTATGCATGGATTAGGATACTAGAAATGTTGTAAATCATGTATGACATGCTTTTCCAGTTTTCTGTATGTATGTCTGTTGAGAATTTCCAGTTTTGAAGTCATTCAAAAGCTGGAAAAACTCTCAGTTTCTAGCACTTCGGTCGACCGGGACTCAGTTTTGGTCGACCGAGGCAAGACAGAAGCTAAATAATTTGGGTTCGGATCAACCGAGAGGGTGTTCGGTCGAACCGAGTTGGTCTTCGGTCGACCGAAGTGCCTGTTTAGTCGACCGAGGTACTCTCAGTACTTTTTCGGTCGACCGAGCTTGATGGCCGGTCAACCGAACCCAGGCAGAATATGAAATGTTCATTTTACTGTTTTGCTCATTTTTTCATAAAGTGTTATGTTAATTGAGCATGATGCATAGTAGTCGCCTTTACCCTATTGGTTTTATTTTATAATACGATCTGCGTATCGTGCCTATTTATCATTCAAAAGTTGTAATTTTAATCTCATTAAATCCCCTCAAATGTAACTCGAGGTTTCCTTAGAAATTTTGTAATTCTAGATTAGGAGAAGGTACAGCTAAGATGATGAAGATTTGGAGGCAACCAACTGAAGGTCAAGACGGTGTAGAATAGATGTTTTTCTTTTTACACCCTTAGATTGACTTCACGGTTTTTCCATTGGCTTGGAAAAACCGAATAGGATCTTGGCGATTACTATTGCATTTTATTTTATGTATTGGATGCATATGTATATAAGCATAAACTGTTTTATTTATGCTTTTCTGGTGAGATTGTTAAAAACAAAATCCCTCATTTAAAATATTAATTAGTGCCTTCCTAAGTTTGGCCCTCGTCAAGGCCTAGATCGACATTAGTATGGGACATGCCAAAGCTGTGCATACGTGTCTATCCGGGTGAGGCGCGAAGGATAAGTTGTGATATCCGCCGGCTAAAACTTAGAGTCCTAATTAACTAGATTATCTCAATAAATGGATTGAGGATCTAGAGGCAAAAGAGTTGAGAAAAGTGCATAATGATACGCTTGAATAAATGTTATTCACTCAACTAACCAAGAATTACATAATTTGATGTAATTGGCAAACGTTGCCTACCTAAATAACCAAGTTTTGGGCGATCAGCCTGAAAAACACAAGAAGGGGGGGGGGAATTGGGTTTTTATACAAATTTGCTTCTTTTTCTTGAGATATAGAAATAAGGAACTAATATATGAAGCTTTGTAGAAATGAAGCAATGAGAGCAAGACAAGTGATTTAGAGTGGTTCGATTCACAAAGAATCTACGTCCACTACCTTGAGTATCTCCCAAGGATTTCCAACAATTTCACTAAGAAAAAGGCTTGTTACACTTGTGGCTAACTCACTAAGAGTTTTACACACAACCACAATTTACACACTCACAAAGAGTACTTGCCCACACTAAGTAGGTTTAGACACAAGAATACCCTATCACTAAGAAAGGGAAGGATGAAGATATAATGATACAAGTTCTTAACTCAAAAGTGGAGTAAGTATACCTTTGAAGATCTTTACTTTAATGCTCTTGAACTTTTGTATTCAACACTTTTTGTCTTGCTTGTATAAAGATTGATTTTGGACTTTTCAAATCATCAAAAAAAGAGTAAATGCTTTTTGATAGCTAGAGCTTTTAAGAATATTCAATGTAGATTTGTCAAGGTTCTTGTATGAAGAATATTCAGCTTTAGGGCCTTTATAGATTTCAAAAAGCGTCCAAAAAAAGCGACTTTAAAAGCGGTCGGATAACGGCTAGTTTTTGCAGAGCTCGGATGACCGAAACAAGTCTCGGATGACCGAACTTGAGCAACTCGGTTGACCGACCAAAAACTTCGGTCGACCGAACCATCATCTCGGTCGACCGACCCAAGCTTAGGTCGACCGAACTTTGATGAGAACAACTCTCAGTAAATCCTTCGGTTGATCCGAGAAAATCTCGGTTGACCGACTTTTCAGAGTATGAGAGATGATGTTTTGACCTTTGTTTTGAAATCTCTTGAAGTCTAAAAGGTTTTCCCAAATTGTAATAAATAAGAATACTTGGAAAACTTTTCTAAAGGACTTAACTTTGAAATCAAGGGCTTTTTGAATATAAGATCAATTTTGAAACTTTATCCCTTGAAAACGAGTTTATAAAACGTGCAAGACTTTAGTGTTGTATGCTTAAGTTCATAAGAGCATTTTGGTTAGAGCTTGTAAGATAACGACAAATAAAACTAGAAGCTTTCCTAACCAAACCTAAGTCTTCAATCTTCAATCTTCAATCTTGTTGATATGTGCCTTGAAGATCTTGATTGTAGCTTGATTGAAGTACTTAGTGCTTCCACAATGAGTTTCATTATTCTATCACAAAGATGTAAGACATTAAACATAACATCAAATGTTTGTCTATTATCAAAAAATCGAGTTTGTTCGCCCTTAGGGCTTACAATCTCCCCTTTTTGATTATGACAAACTTTGATGTAAATAGATAGAATATGAGCAATAATAAGAACAAGGAAGCATGGCAAAAAAGATTTAAAAAACAATTAAGAGTGACAACTAGTGTTTTAGAAGATAAACAGTGAGAAACCCAAACACTAGTGCTTTAACTTCTTTTGCCTACTCATTAGGGACTCTTAGAAGAGCCCTAAATACCTACCATCCTCCTGTCCTCCTTCCTTCCAACAACAACAAGACAGTTTTGAGAAAATTACTATATTAAGACATTTAAATGCTCCCCCTCAAAACATGCCATATTAAAGATAAAAACAAAGAAGAATATATAAAGAAAACTTCCTTAGGTTCCAGCAGTTGATAGCAGAAAAAATCAACATTGAATTTTGAAACTGCATGGATCTCGGTCGACCGAGCTTCTGGTACCTCAACTTCGGTCGACCGAAGTAGGAGAAAATTCCTGCAGCATTTTGCTGCATTCGAGCTGTCTCTCGAGAATTTATATCGATACTACATACACACCAAGGCAATCGAGTATTCCAATTATAAAAACCATAATCCATAATCCATAAAGTTTTCTCCCCCTTTGGCATAATCAAAAAGCCATAAATAACCAATTAAAGAAGTGATTAGCCAAAAACATAAACAATATTCAGTACCACAATAAGTCATGCAAAAACAGTTCAAAATGTCAACATAAACATAAGCAAGTGCAATATCAAGTGTCAACTCAATTTTTATCTTGATCCTCTTCACTTGAGATGTTAAGAGCCTTAGCCATTTTGTCCACTTTGGAGGACACTTTTCGAACATCGTCTTTTATGCACCCTATCTCCTTTGACATGTTCTCCATTTGTTTTGCCATATTCTCAAATTGATGTGCCATATTCTTCATGAAGGCAAATATCTGTTTGATTTTAGACTTATTGTTAGCCCTAAGGGCAAACGAACTCGGTTTTTGATAATGGACAAACACTTGATGTTTGTGTCTAATGTTTTCATCTATGTGATAGAATATTGGAACTCAATATGGAAGCTCTAAGTACTTCAATCAAGCCTTGATCAAGCTTCAAAGATTTCATTCAAGACACATTCGTCAAGCTTGAAGATTGAAGACTTAGGTTGGTTAGATTAGCTTTGTTGAAAATGGTATTTATCCTTAAGCTCTAACCAACGCTCTCTTGAACATAAGCTCTACACTATAGTCTTGCATTGCATGTTTTCATAAACACGTTTTTGAAAGGCTAAGTTTCAAATAGTGTTCGTTTTTCAAAAGCCTTCGATTTCAAAGTATAAGTCTTGTAAAATGGTTTTCCAAAGTGCTCTTACTTGTTATATACTAAGAAATCATTTTAGACTTCAAAAGATTTCAAAACGTGTGTTAAGACAACTCTCCGAATGCCCAGAAAGTCGGTCAACCGAGATTATCTCGGATCAACCGAGGAAGAAACAGAGAGTTGGTCTGACTTGGTTCGGTCGACCAAGAGCTGGTTCGGTCGACCGAGATGACCAAGGTCGGTCAACCGAGGTCCCAAGTCGGTCGACCGAGATTGCCTTCGGTCCACCGAGTTCTGTGTTCGGTCAACCGAAGTACACTGTTACTAGCCGTTATCTGACCGTTCCAGAGTCGTTTTTCAGCGAGATTTTGAAATGTATAAATACTCCAAAGCTTTAGAATGACTCTAATACTTTGAGAGACTTGCAAAACATATTCTTATTGATTCCTTATCAAGTCTAAACACCTTGAAAGCAAATGCACTTCATTGTCATGATCTAAATGCATTCAAAGGTGAATTTGCAAAGTAAGACAAAGAGTGAGCTTATTATGTTCAAAGAGCCAACAAGATGAGCTTCAAATGTAATTATCTTTCACTTAGAAGAGTGAACAACATTGTGCTTAATCATTCATCTTATCCCCTTTCTTAGTGATAGGGTAATTGTTGTAAAAGTCCTACTTTGTGTGGGCAATTGTATAAGTCCTACTTAGTGTGGGCAAGCTCTTAGTGAGCTTCGTTGTTTAGTGGTTGTTTGTAAAACTCTTGGTGAGTTAGCCACTAGTGTAAAGTCCTACTTTGTGTGGGCACATTCTTCTTAGTGAAGTTGGCAAAATCCTTGGGTGCGGCTCAAGGTAGTGGAGGTAGATTCTTAGTGAATCGAACCACTCTAAATCTCTTGTCTTGTGATTTGCATTGGGTTTTGCTTTAGCTTTTGTTAAACTTGCACTTACCTAGAAAAGATTGGAAATAGTTTGCAAGATTTATATAAACCCAATTCACCCCCTCTCGGGGTTCCCTCAATTGGTATCGAGCCCCTGTCTTCATATTTAGCTTAACCGCTGAAGAAAAGATTATGGCCGATTATTCCGCATTAGCCTACCAAGAGGGGTCTTCCACCGATAGACCACCACTTTTTGATGGAAATCATTTTGATGCTTGGAAGGATCGATTCAAGTTATATGTGTGCTCCATTGATTTCTCTTTATGGCATATAATTGAAGAAGGTCCATATGTACCCAAGAAGATGGTGGAAGGTGTTCAAACTCCAAAGAAGGACAATGAGCTAAATGAAGTTGAGTTCAAGATGATGACTCAAAATTACAAGGCAATGAATTTTCTTAGTTGTGCCTTGAGTCCGGAGGAGTACAACCGTGTCCTTGGAAGCAAATCCGCCCACTCCATGTGGAAAACGCTTGAAGATACTCATGAAGGATCAAGCTCTTCAAGTGACAACGGTGATGATGAATACGCCAACTTGTGCTTCATGGCTTTTGGTAATGAGGTTCTTATAAGTTAGATGCATGCCACAAAGCTTCAATGTTATTGATTCGATTAGAAGTGGCATTGGGGAGAAGTCAAAGGAGTTGTGCCAAAAGAAGAAAGTCAAAAGCACTCCTTAACACTTGGATTCTCAAAGCTCAAATGTTAATCAATTGGAGAACCAAGTTGGGTAGATACTAAGAGCAAAGCTTCAAGTGATGACAAGAGTCAAAGTGTTAATCCAATGTCTTCATCACTTGGTAAGAAAGCAAAGGTATCAAATCACTTTATCTTAACACTTTAGTTAATGTGTTTAAGTGTTTTTGGTATATATATTTTTATATGCTTGCTCTTATACATGTTGCATCTCCAATTCTTGATTTTTATATTCAAATAGATAACCTTTAGCACGCTCTTGATTATTCATGCTTATGTTTAGCTAAGGTATCTATGATGAGATGTAGCATATGCAACTTGATTGATTCTTGTTTTGTTATGTCATATTCATTTAAGAATCCATCTAGTTGTATTGGTTTTTGATAACCTTGATCCTTATGCATATTTGTGTTACTTGAGATTTTGAGCTAATCTTGATGGACCTTTGAAAAGGTACCAAATTAGTTCTCAAGAATTTCTTGTAGGTAACAAAGAGTTCTAACACTTCAAGAAGAAGATATGAACTACAAGGAAGGCACAAATGAGCTAAGACTCCAAGAAAAGAGTCAAATGCCAAGGATCACACGAGATGCCTCAATGGACTTGATTGACAAAGAAGATCTACCAAAATGGTAAGAAGTCCAAGCTCAAAGAGCATTGAGGTACAAGGCTTAACTCATCCCTTATTAGTGGTCATTATGTGTTTTTGATCCTTATGGGCTATTATTTGATGAGTTAAGTAGTTGACTAGAGAGTTTGTGCTTATTGGATTATGGTTTATGTACATCATGTTTTGCTTGTCAACATGCTAAAAGTGTATTCCAAACTTGACAAGAATGATGGCTTAAAAGCATAAACTTGTCTATTTAAACTCTCTTGTTTATGTGCATGGGTTCTTTTATCTTGATAATGTGTTTTGTGCTATCTCTAGACCTTATTATGCTTAGAGTACAAACACTATCACAATTGGTAACTAGATCTTCTAGAATGCACATATTTTATCTCTTTGGTGTTTGATCTTCATTTTCATATGTTTAACATGATCTTTATCTTCCTTGATCATCATGTTAAAATGTTGCATCATTTAGAGATATTAACACTTATTGGCTTGGTTTCAACTTTCTTATCTTATAGCCAATTTGTGTTAGTTATTTTGGAAGTTATACATGGTATATATGTTCATATTCTACATGTGTTCTTCCTAAATAACTATGAGATCATATTCTTTACTATTGGTATTCATATCCTTTGTGATCTCATTAGAGTTTTTTTTTGGTTAGTCTTGCTTCTAGAGTTGTTATACTCATTTAGCTAACCATGAACTTATTAGAGGAATGTACTCATAGTGTCATCATATACTTCCTCTAAATTTTTTGGTTGTGATACATATGCTTAACTTTTATGTTTTAACAATTGGTATCACATCCCACTCTTGTTAGCTATATTTTCAACTTGTTTTTCTTCTTAAAGAGCTAACATGTTTTGTTTGATAAACGGGGAGATTGTTCTTTAAGGTTTATTCCTTATCTCCTTTGTTTTAGCTTAGGTTGATATTCTTTTTGAGCCATATATGACCATCTTTTGATGTATGTGTTATTATGGACTCCTCTTTGTTTAGAAATCAACCAAGCTTATTCTTGATCAATCCTTTCTCAAAATGATTTATGATCTTTAAGATTGATCTTTTAAACCATTACGGATTCTCATTTGTTTTTAAAAGTTTTTCTTCAATTGATATCAGTTTTGTTTTCAATTGGTATTAAATTTTTTTTCAATTGGTATCATTTTTTTTTAAAAGGGAGAATTCGTATATTTCATCAAGCTTCTCCAATATTAATCTTTACTTTTCTCTAAATGCTTTTCTTATTGGCGCTCTGATAGCCCTTTTTGATGTTGACAAAAAGAGGGAGAATTTTTAGTGTTGCAAATGTGCCATGAGAAGTATTTTACAAAAAGGAGAAAGCTTAGAACTTTGCAAAATGGGAGAGATAAGGGATTCTTTAATATAGGGGGAGTAGATTTTTTTGAGAAAACATCTACTTGCTTGGATCCTTAATATCCTTATCTCATGCATATATTTGGTATCTTTATTTTGCATATTATTCCCATTTGCATCAATGTTTTGTCATCATCAAAAAGGGGGAGATTGTTAGCCCTAAAGGCATATTCTATGTTGTTTTGATGATAACAAACCATTGTAAGTTCTAATGTTTGTGTGAGCATGTTCTTTGTAATAGGATCTTTAGCACTCACATCAACATTGATGAAAATGGTAAGTTAGCTTCTTGTGTAAACTAAGGTATGTATATTACACACAAGAATGCTATTTGATGGAAGGAAGGAGGCAAGGAGGTTGGTTGGGTAAAAGGGCTCTTCAAAGAGTCCCTTATGAATATGGCAAAAGAAGTAATCTTAACTAATGCTTTTAGCTTCCATGTTTACTTGGTTTATCTTATAAGCATTAGTCTTTACTCTTACTTGTTCGTATATCCTTTTGCCATGCTTCCTTGTTCTTAATATTGTCCATATCCTATCTAATTACATCAAAGTTTGACATAATCAAAAAGGGGGAGATTGTTAGCCCTAAGGGCAAACGAACTCGGTTTTTGATAATGGACAAACACTTGATGTTTGTGTCTAATGTTTTCATCTATGTGATAGAATATTGGAACTCAATATGGAAGCTCTAAGTACTTCAATCAAGCCTTGATCAAGCTTCAAAGATTTCATTCAAGACACATTCGTCAAGCTTGAAGATTGAAGACTTAGGTTGGTTAGATTAGCTTTGTTGAAAATGGTATTTATCCTTAAGCTCTAACCAACGCTCTCTTGAACATAAGCTCTACACTATAGTCTTGCATTGCATGTTTTCATAAACACGTTTTTGAAAGGCTAAGTTTCAAATAGTGTTCGTTTTTCAAAAGCCTTCGATTTCAAAGTATAAGTCTTGTAAAATGGTTTTCCAAAGTGCTCTTACTTGTTATATACTAAGAAATCATTTTAGACTTCAAAAGATTTCAAAACGTGTGTTAAGACAACTCTCCGAATGCCCAGAAAGTCGGTCAACCGAGATTATCTCGGATCAACCGAGGAAGAAACAGAGAGTTGGTCTGACTTGGTTCGGTCGACCAAGAGCTGGTTCGGTCGACCGAGATGACCAAGGTCGGTCAACCGAGGTCCCAAGTCGGGTCGACCGAGATTGCCTTCGGTCCCACCGAAGTTCCGTGTTCGGTCAACCGAAGTACACTCGCTACTAGCCGTTATCCGACCGCTCTGCAGTCGCTTTTTCACGAGATTTTGAAATGTATAAATACTCCAAAGCTTTAGAATGACTCTAAGACTTTGAGAGACTTGCAAAACATATTCTTATTGATTCCTTATCAAGTCTAAACACCTTGAAAGCAAATGCACTTCATTGTCATGATCTAAATGCATTCAAAGGTGAATTTGCAAAGTAAGACAAAGAGTGAGCTTATTATGTTCAAAGAGCCAACAAGATGAGCTTCAAATGTAATTATCTTTCACTTAGAAGAGTGAACAACATTGTGCTTAATCATTCATCTTATCCCCTTTCTTAGTGATAGGGTAATTGTTGTAAAAGTCCTACTTTGTGTGGGCAATTGTATAAGTCCTACTTAGTGTGGGCAAGCTCTTAGTGAGCTTCGTTGTTTAGTGGTTGTTTGTAAAACTCTTGGTGAGTTAGCCACTAGTGTAAAGTCCTACTTTGTGTGGGCACATTCTTCTTAGTGAAGTTGGCAAAATCCTTGGGTGCGGCTCAAGGTAGTGGAGGTAGATTCTTAGTGAATCGAACCACTCTAAATCTCTTGTCTTGTGATTTGCATTGGGTTTTGCTTTAGCTTTTGTTAAACTTGCACTTACCTAGAAAAGATTGGAAATAGTTTGCAAGATTTATATAAACCCAATTCACCCCCCCCTCTTGGGTTCCCTCACTTATTTGGAGGAGTGCCTTTTGATGATCCTTGTGATGTAGAATGGGAATGACCTTGTTGACTCTTTTCGGATGAGGAATGTTCACTTGAGCTAAGTGGATTGGGTGCTTCAAAGTCTTCTTGCTCATCATTTCTTGGTTGAGAAGATGCTCCAACCCTAGTTCCTTCAAGAGCCCTTTGCTTTTCAATCTTGATAAGTGTTTTGAGCATATATGGGGACACATTTCTTACAAGGATTGAAGCTCCAAGTTCTTCATTGGTTGTATTCCGAATGAACTTCCATTGATTATCAATATATATCATCTTCAATCGGTGAAAACAAGCTTCATCTATTTTGATAACCCTTTGCTTCAAAGGATTATGTAAATCAAGTCCAAACTTAAGAAAGAGCCTACTAAGAACATTTCCATAGGGAATAAAGTTTCTTGAGCTTTTGATTGCAGCCGAGAAATGTTGAAGAGCAAGATGAGCAAAATTTAATGCTTTCCTTTCAATAAGATGTTGCATTATAACCATTTGCAGGAAAGTAATTGAAGACTTGTGCCCTTTCACCTGGAGTAACAAGGTTGGATACAAAGAAGTGCAAAATCCGACCAAACTCATCCAACTTGTCTATCTCCCTTTCCTTAGCATCAGAGAAACTACCATGAATACTAAATTCGGATTTAAAGTTCTTTAAGTTAAATAGCTCAATATCATCCGAATTAACGGTATTCTTGTAAAACCTCTTAGCATAATCCACATATTTTACCCCAATGGCTTCACAAAACATCCTCTCCGAGAAAACAAATTCCATTTTATTAACACAAGATCTATATTGAATTAAATCCTCATCCTCGTCACTGACTTCTCTCCTCAGATTAGCACCAAATTCATATACAATGGAGGGGTCAAATAGGTTCATCAACATCAAAAAGATTGACCCAACCCATATCATCGAACAAACCCATAACAACATCTAAACCTTTTCCTTGAATGAACATGCTTTCATCCCTAATATAGGTAGTCATAAAACCTCTTTTTGATGAATTAAGAGTCTCAAACAACTTCTTAGCTGAAGCATTGTGAAAGGAATTCGTTACCTTTGTAGTGTAGAAGTTTGAGGATCCTCCAACCTCAAAATTTGAAGGAGGTGACACCCTTGAAGGTGAAGACGAGTAATCGTCCTCCGAATGACTAGAATCATCCTCTTGAATCTTCTTCCCTTTTCCCACAACATTGTGAGCAATTTGCTTGACCCTCTTCTTTGATGGAGCTTGAGATGGTTCTTTGAGTGAAATCCCTTTTTCAAGGGGTCTTTTGGGAAGATTTCTTGGTGGATTTTTCCGAGGAGGAGTAGTATCATCATCATTCCCTCTTTTGTTAGGGTATTTGGTTCGTACCATCTCGAATTTAGTTTGATTTTGTAGTGGGAATACTTTGGTAATCCGAGGTAAGAAGAATTGAGGCAAAATCGATGATAATTTACCCTCTTGAGGAATAAGAAGAGATTGGATGTTGATATAAGGGTTCAATTTGGCTTGGGTAGAGATAATTTAGGTTTTAGAGAAAAAGAATTAGAGAGAAAACTGATGTTGAAGATGAAAGGGTTAATGAAATAAGAAAGAGATTCTCGGTTTATATCCCTGACCCGACATACTCGGTTAACCGTTCCTAGATTCGGTCGACCGAGATGATTCCAAATGAGCATCTTCTGGGTCGAGGGTTCTCTAAATTTGGTCGACCAAGGTCACAATTCGGTCGACCGACTCGTGCTCTGGGTCGTCCGAGATATTCATTTTTTTGCTTGCACACTTAATACACAAATCAGTCCTGGAATTTTGTGATTCCGAGGCAACGCCTTAAATATTCAAACCTTTCTACGCTAAGGGGCTTTGTGAATATGTCCGCAAGTTGTTCATCGGTGCAAATAAAGTTTATGCAAACATCACCTTTTACAACATGATCACGAATGAAATGATGTTTGATTTCTATATGCTTAGTTCGGGAATGCTGAATGGGATTCTTTGTCAAATTGATTGCACTAGTATTATCACACAAGATAGGGACATGATGAAATGCAAGCCCAAAGTCCACAAGTGTATGCATCATCCATAAGATTTGAGCACAACAACTACCGGTGGCTATATATTCCGCTCGGTGGTGGAAAGAGATACACTTGCTTGTTTCTTGCTATACCAAGAGACTAATGCATGACCAAGAAATTGACAATGCCCACTAGTGCTTTTGCGCTCAATACGACATCCCGCATAATCGGCATCCGAATAACCTATCAAATCAAAAGATGCACTTCTAGGATACCATAACCCATAATCATATGAACCAATAAGATATCTAAATATGCGCTTAACGGCAACTAGATGAGATTCTTTAGGACAAGCTTGAAATCTAGCACATAAGCATACGGCAAACATGATATCCGGCCTACTAGCGGTTAGATAAAGAAGAGAACCAATCATACCTCTATACCTTGTTTCATCTACCGTTTTACCTTTTTCATCCTTGTCAAGCTTGATGGTAGCACTCATAGGTGTGTTGCTTTCCTTAGCACCATCCATACCAAACCTTTTGAGTAGTTCTTTAGTGTACTTGGCTTGGTTGATGAAAATTCCTTCATCGGTTTGCTTGATTTGTAATCCAAGAAAATAATTGAGTTCTCCCATCATGCTCATTTCGAATTCATCTTGCATAAGCTTAGAAAATTCTTCACAAAGCACTTCATTAGTAGAACTAAAAATAATGTCATCTACATATATTTGCACAAGTAAAATATCATGAGATGCATTTGTTTTAATGAAAAGTGTAGTGTCTACAAGTCCTCTTGAAAAACCAATAGAAATGAGAAATTTGCTCAAACGCTCATACCAAGCACGAGGAGCTTGTTTTAAACCATACATAGCTTTTGTAAGTTTATAAACATGGTTTGGAAATTTTTCATGCAAGAACCCGGGAGGTTGTTCAACATATACTTCCTCCTCAATAAAACCATTTAGAAATGCACTTTTAACATCCATTTGAAAAAGTTTGATACCTTTTAAAAACATGCAAAAGCAAGAAGCATTCTAATGGATTCAAGTCTAGCCACTGGGAGCAAAAGTTTCCTCAAAATCAATACCCTCTTCTTGATTGAATCCTTGGGCAACAAGTCTAGCTTTGTTTCTAATGATCTCACCAAGTTCATCAAGTTTATTACGAAAGATCCACTTGGTTCCAATAATAAGGTGATCAATAGGTCTAGGAACTAAAGTCCAAACTTGATTTCTTTCAAATTGATTTAGTTCCTCTTGCATAGCTAAAATCCAAAAAATAATCACATAATGCTTCATGAATGTTCTTAGGTTCTATAGATGAAAGTAAAGCAAGATTGTCAATGAAGTACCGCCTTGTTTTGACACCTTCGGATGGATCACCAATGATTTGCTCTTGTGGGTGATCTTGCTTGTAAATCCAATCCTTTGGTAGCTCATTTGTTGAAGGATCATTGCTTTGAGTAATATGGGGATTATCTTGAGTGATTTCAATGTCCTCCTTATCCTTAGGATTATCATCAAACATAGGAGCTTGTTGGATTTGATTTACACCTTCCAAAGGCATACCTATATCATCATCATCTTTTGTAGATATGTAAATGTTAGATTCATCAAATGATACATGCATGGACTCTTCAATACACATGGTTCTCTTATTGTATACCCTATAAGCCTTTTTTGTTAGATGAATAGCCAAGAAATATTCCTTCATCGGATTTCTTGTCAAATTTTCCAAGGCTATCTTTGATGTTGAGCACAAAGCATTTGCAACCAAAAACTTTGAAATATGATATTGTGGGAATTTTTTCCAAAAATAATCTCAAAAGGAGTTTTTCCAACAAAAGGTCTCATAAAAACTCTATTTACAATATGACAAGCGGTGTTCACGGCTTCGCCCAAAAATATTTTGGTAAAGAATTTTCACAAAGCATAGACCTAGCCATTTCTTGTAGAGTTCTATTTTTTCCTTTCAACAACTCCATTTTGTTGAGGCGTTTGAGGAGCCGAGAAATTATGAGAAATGCCATATTCATTACAAAACTCTTCAAAGAATTTATTGTTGAATTCTCCTCCATTATCACTTCTCAAGGAAACAAGTTTTAGCTCAAGAGTATTTTGTACCTTTTTGAAAAGATTTGAAAACTCATGAAAAGTGTCATCTTTGTGTGCAAGAAAAAGTACCCAAGTAAATCTTGAAAAATCATCCACAATTACAAATACATACCTCTTACCACCTAAACTAGTGGTCCTCATTGGTCCAAAAAGATCAAGATGAACAAGTTCAAGAGGTTTAGAGGTGGAAACCATTTGTTTAGGCTTAAAAGACGTTTTTGTTTGTTTACCAAATTGACATGCATCACAAAGACGGTTTTTCACATATTTCATTTTTGGAAGCCCACGCACTAGCTCTTTTGAGGAAAGCTTATTTAAGAGATCCATGCTTACATGACCAAGCCGACGGTGCCACAAGAAGGCATCATCTTCATTTATGGATAGACATTTAAAATCACATGCAATAAGATCATCCAAGGTAAGCATATAAACATTTCCGGTTCTATTTGCCACTAGTACATTTTCATGAGATGAGCTATCAATTATAGAACAAGTCTTTTTGCTAAATGTAACATCAAACCCATTATCACAAAGTTGGCTAATGCTAAGCAAATTATATTTAAGACTATCAACAAGAAGAACATTCTTAACAAGAGTTGAAGAATCTTTACCAACATTCCCAATGCCAAGAATTCTACCTTTCTTTTTGTCTCCAAAAGTGACATAACCTTCATGGATGGGCTCCATGTCTTTGACTAATGCGGCATCTCCGGTCATATGGCGACAACATCCACTATCAAGGAACCATTGAGCCGGAGTGTTTACTTTGCTAGAAAGTACCTAAGACAAAAAAGGAGTGACTTTTGGTACCCATATTTGTTTGGGTCCTTGAGGGTTAGATACGATACGCTTGATTCTCCATATAGTCTTAACTCCCATCTCAATCTTTCTTTTCACAAAACATCTATTGCTAGTGTGACCAAATTTACCACAATAAGTGCAACGAATAGATGGCTTATAATATTTGTAACTATGCTCATGGTATCTCTTTTGTTTATGTGATGAACTAGCAAGCACAAAGTGATTTGTAGGTGGTCTAGAAGAGCTAGCAATATCAATATGACATGAATGTGAATATCCTACTCCATGTTTATGGGAAGTACTAGCATGCACAAAATGATTTCTAGATGGTCTAGAAGAGCTAGTAATATCAATATGACTAGGATGTGAATATCCTAATCCATGTTTATCATTGGAAGTCCGTTGCATACAAAGAAGATGATCAAGATCTTTTGTTCCTTTTGAGAACTTATCAACAAGAGAAGTAAGTTCAACAACTTTGCTTTTCAAGCTATCAAACTCAACAAGCTTGGATTCTAGAGAAGATAATTTATCATATGCTTCATGATACTTTAATGATGAGGAGTTGCAAGTAGCAATAAGTTTCTCATTTTCAACTTTAAAACAATCAACATCATCACATAGTTTTTTTGTTTTCATCAAACAATCTAGACTTATCTTCAAGCAAGGAATCAATTTTTTAACTTCATTTCATAGTTTTGCTTTGCACATTTTCTTAATTGATCATACATGTCACATAAGAGCTCATTAGGATCATCCTCATTATCATCACAAGAATTTGAAATTGAAGGAGAAAGATGTACCTCATTACCGAAGGCCATGAAGCAAATATTTGCATTTTCTTCTTCTTCTTCATTTTCACTTCCATCTTGATCCCATGTGCCTATCAAGCCTTTGGCATTCTTGGATTTGAAGAATTTCTTCTTTTTATCTTCCTTTGACTCTCTTTCTTTGATGGATGGGCACTCTCCTATGAGATGTTGGTTGCTTCCACATTCATAACATTTCATGCCATTTGGATTTTGTTTTCTTTTATTTTGGAGGAATCTCCTTCCTTTTCCGGAAAAACATTTTCTTCATGCGCTTTACAACTAAAGCCATTGTCTCATCATCTAAATTTATATCTTCTTCATCACTTGATTGATTGGATTCATCTAGATCAAGAATAGTCTTTAGAGCAAGACTTTTCTTTGCTTTTTCAACATGATCATCCTTTTTATGAGTAAGCTCATAAGTGAGAAGAGAACCAATGAGCTCTTCCGTTGGATACGTTTTCAAGTCTTTGGCTTCTTCAATGACAAGAGCTTTGCCTTCCCAACTTTTTGGAAGAGAGTTGAGAATTTTTCTATTCATTTCACCCATTGAATATTCCTTTCCATATGACCTCAACCCATTTACCACATTTGTGAACCGAGTATTCATCTCATTGATAGTTTCACTTGGCTTCATAGTGAAAAGCTCATATTCCCTCACAAGCATATTGAGCTTAGATTCTTTCACTTGATTTGTTCCTTCATGAGTGACTTCCAAGGTTTTCCACATTTTGTGGGCGGATTTGCTTCCACGAACTCTATTGTACTCATCCGGATTGAGAGCACAACTAATGATGTTCATTGCTCTATAATTGAGAGTCATTTTCTTTGACTCATCTTCATTTAATTCATTGTCCAATTTTGGCATTTGAACACCATCCACCAACTTCATAGGAACATAAGGACCTTCTTCAAAGATATGCCATAAAGAATAGTCTATAGAACACACATAAATCTTGAAGCGGTCTTTCCAAGCATTGAAATTATTTCCATCAAAAAGAGGTGGTCGATTTGTGGAAGATCCCTCTAGATAAGCTAAAGCGGAATTCATGGCCATTATCTTTTCTTCTAGTGGTTAAACTAAAGATGAAGACGAGGCTCTGATACCAATTGAAAAACACAAGAGGGGGGGTGAATTGGGTTTTTTATACAAATTTGCTTTTTTTTCTTGAGATATAGAAATAAGGAACTAATATATGAAGCTTTGTAGAAATGAAGCAATGAGAGCAAGACAAGTGATTTAGAGTGGTTCGATTCACAAAGAATCTACGTCCACTACCTTGAGTATCTCCCAAGGATTTCCAACAATTTCACTAAGAAAAAGGCTTGTTACACTTGTGGCTAACTCACTAAGAGTTTTACACACAACCACAATTTACACACTCACAAAGAGTACTTGCCCACACTAAGTAGGTTTAGACACAAGAATACCCTATCACTAAGAAAGGGAAGGATGAAGATATAATGATACAAGTTCTTAACTCAAAAGTGGAGTAAGTATACCTTTGAAGATCTTTACTTTAATGCTCTTGAACTTTTGTATTCAACACTTTTTGTCTTGCTTGTATAAAGATTGATTTTGGACTTTTCAAATCATCAAAAAAGAGTAAATGCTTTTTGATTGCTAGAGCTTTTAAGAATATTCAATGTAGATTTGTCAAGGTTCTTGTATGAAGAATATTCAGCTTTAGGGCCTTTATAGATTTCAAAAAGGTCCAAAAAAACGACTTTAAAACGGTCAGATAACGGCTAGTTTTTGCAGAGCTCGGATGACCGAAACAAGTCTCGGATGACCGAACTTGAGCAACTCGGTTGACCGACCAAAAACTCGGTCGACCGAACCATCATCTCGGTCGACCGACCCAAGCTTAGGTCGACCGAACTTTGACAGAACAACTCTCAGTAAATCCTTCGGTTGATCCGAGAAAATCTCGGTTGACCGACTTTTCAGAGTATGAGAGATGATGTTTTGACCTTTGTTTTGAAATCTCTTGAAGTCTAAAAGGTTTTCCCAAATTGTAATAAATAAGAATACTTGGAAAACTTTTCTAAAGGACTTAACTTTGAAATCAAGGGCTTTTTGAATATAAGATCAATTTTGAAACTTTATCCCTTGAAAACGAGTTTATAAAACGTGCAAGACTTTAGTGTTGTATGCTTAAGTTCATAAGAGCATTTTGGTTAGAGCTTGTAAGATAACGACAAATAAAACTAGAAGCTTTCCTAACCAAACCTAAGTCTTCAATCTTCAATCTTCAATCTTGTTGATATGTGCCTTGAAGATCTTGATTGTAGCTTGATTGAAGTACTTAGTGCTTCCACAATGAGTTTCATTATTCTATCACAAAGATGTAAGACATTAAACATAACATCAAATGTTTGTCTATTATCAAAAATCGAGTTTGTTCACCCTTAGGGCTTACACAGCCAAAGCTGACTCAGAACGAGGTGAAATATGGATCTTGGCCCACTAGAAAGTTAACGAACTCTCCGAGTTGATAATGAGGGTTATTCACTCGAAGAAAATAGTGGGAGAAATCATTAAAAAGATAAAGACCTAATAATGATTTTTAATCGGTACTTACTTTTGTATATGCATATTTTGTTGTAGAAAAATGGCAAATTCAAACCAAACACTATCACTGCGTTCTGTCCTTGAGAAGGACAAATTAGAGGGAGTTAACTTCCTCGACTGGTTCAGGAACTTGAGAATCGTTCTCAAGCATGAAAGAAAGTCTGTATGTCCCTGGAGCGACCTATTCTCGCTATACCGGAGGCTCGCGCTTCGGCGCTGATAGAAGTGCTTATCGAAGCATGTTAGTGATGCTTTAGATGTGTCTAGCCTCATGCTTGTCACCATGAACTCGAGCTTCGAAGCAACATGTGGACATGGGGGGCTTATGATATCTCTGGTTCACTTGAAGCAACTATATCGGGGGACAAAGCGCGCCGGAGAGATTCGATGTGTCAAAATCTCTCTTTCGATTGCAAAAATGTCCGAGGGAATGCCAGTAGGAACTCACGTTCTTAAGATGATAGGTTATGTTCAAAACCTTGAAAAAGCCGGGGGTTTCCTTTGGGACAAGAAAGCTGTCGACTCGATTTGATCTTGCAATCGTTGCTCGAATCATTCGATCGAGTTCATTCTAAATTATCATATGAATGAAATTGACAAGCCATTGCTCGAATTGTTGAACATGCTTAGGGATCGCCGAGAAGGAAATAGGCAAGTCCAAGCCCAACACCATACTTGATGGTGCAAAAGGGCAAAGGCAGAGGTTTTGTGAAATCGAAAGGCAAACCGAATGGTAAGCCCCGAGGGCAAGCAAACCACTTTCAACAATGCACTCGAAACCTAAGGGTGGTGTAGCCAAAGACTCTATCTGTCATCATTGTGGTGAGAAGGGTCACTGGAAAAGGAACTGCAAGAGCTATCTTGCAACAAAAAGTCTGGAAAAGGAGAAAGCAATTGTTGCTGCTTCAGGCTCAGGTATTTATGTTATTGATGTTAATATGATTGATATCAATTTAAATACAACTACTTCTTGGGTATTTGATACCGGATGTGGTTCTCACATTTGTACTAATGTGCAGGGACTTCAAAGGAGTAGAGAGTTGGCAAAGGGTGAAGTGGAACTACGAGTTGGCAACGGAGCACGTGTTGCAGCCCTAGCTGTAGGGACTTGTACTTTTACTTTGCCTTCAGGGCTTGTTTTGGGTTTAGAAAACTGTTTATATGTACCTAGTTTAATTAAGAATATTATTTCAGTTTCTTGTTTGGACAAGAAAGGTTTTGAGATTTCGATCAAAAACCAACGATTGTTGTTATTTTTGGATAATATGTTTTATGCAAGCGCCTCTTTGATTAATGGTCTATATGTTTTAGATCTTGATATGCCAATCTTAAATATAAATACCAAAAGGATTAAAACTAATGATTTTAATCCTACATACCTCTGGCATTGTCGCTTAGGCCACATAAACGAAGATCGCATATCCAAACTCCATAAAGATGGGCTATTGGAATCATTTGACTAGATCTTCGTCTTTCTGAAGTTTGGGAATTTAGAGAGAAAAGGGAGAGGCTGAGAAAACCGAAATCTGATTTCGGGTTACTTGTTTAATTTCGGCTGAATGACTTAGTTGCCTAGGGTTTCGGCTAAGAGATGTTATATAGAGTGTGGGAGTTTGTTTCCAGAACAACTCCCACGTCTACTCAACTTCTCTCGGCTGTGGGAGACTCTGACTCCCACGTCCCCTAGACTTCTGCTGGTAGTGGGAGTCTTTATCGGATAACAACTCCCACTTAATCCCAGCTATAGTTAAATACCAAAATTGCCCTTATCTCTAATTCGAATAATAAACACTTTATTATTTTTCGAGAAAAAACAAATGTCGGATACAATGAACCTAGACACATTCTAGATTCATTGAATCGGACATGAAAGCTTGTTAGCTCGTCTATGCGTGTGACCACTGTAGGTTCATATCACAATGGCAATGAAAACACACTTAGTAGTAGTGTGAGTTCATAAGTCACTAGCGGCCCCTAGCGAGGACATTGTGACTACCCAAGGTGAATGAATTTACAACGGAACATATTGTCAATCCACTATTTAATCCCTTTGTCTCGCGATATCCTAATTAAGCATAAGGCATGGTGGTCGTCACCCTTATTAAGCTTAATTGTATTTATGCTCGATCTCGAGTAGATTGTTTCAACAAATAGCATTTGATAACCACTTTATCAAATACATTTGAGCACTGGCCATGCATTTAAACAGCTCTTTCCCTATCGAGGGGCCCATGGATATCTCTCTCTAATAATAGAGAGGGACAAATTCCTTACAATGTCTCTCACATTCAAGCTATGATAGGACACTACATCCGATCTCGGTCGTATTGATTACTCTGTTACAAGTAACGTCCGAGTCGAGTCAAAAGCGTGGCTCCATTCATACTAGAATCAATGAAGACATAAGGTCTAAGGATTCTAAAAATAGTATTGAGGAAGTAATACTTATGACTTAAGACCATGAAGTATTACTTCTCGACGGATCACGTCCCAATACAATGTATCCCTATATATTGCATCTATGATGTGATTTGTATCCATTACACATGATCAGTAAAACAAGATCATCAATCAACAATCATACTAGTTTTATTTCGTAGTAATTAAGCATTACATAAAACTAGGGACTACTAGAATAGTAATTACATAAGCTAATGAGTTTTACTATCAAATCACACATTTGATAATCAAAAGCAAAATTAACTATTCAATTACATGCTCAAAAGATAACAAAACGCACAACATGTGCTAATGGTCCTAGGGCACTACTAACAATGACAGCATCACCTTTCATTAAGCTAGGTGAGAGAGCCGATGCTTTATTAGGACTAATACATAGTGATGTATGTGGCCCTTTTAATATACATGCAAGGGGTGGTTACCTCTACTTCATTACCTTTACTGATGACTTCAGTAGGTATGGATATGTGTTCTTGATGAAACACAAATCCGAAGCATTTGCTAAGTTTAAAGAGTTTAAACTAGAAGTAGAAAACCAACTTGGCAAGAGTATTAAGGTTCTTCGATCTGATCGAGGAGGAGAATACTAGAGTCAAGAATTCTGTGACTATCTAAAAGCTTGTGGAATCGTTTCACAACTTTCTCCTCCAGCTACTCCACAATGGAATGGTGTATCTGAAAGGAGGAACAGACCCTTATTAGATATGGTTCGTTCTATGATGAGTCACACGAGCCTGCCCAATTCCTTTTGGGGACACGCACTAGAGACAGCAGCTTTAACACTTAACCGCGTTCCATCTAAATCGATTTGCAAAGACGCCATACGAGTTATGGGTAGGGAAGCGTCCCCAGTTTGTCTTTCCTCAAGATTTAGAGCTGTGAAGCGTTTGTGAAACGCTTTCGACTTCCGATAAGCTGGCTCCAAAATCCGAAAAGTGCATATTTGTAGGTTATCCTAAGGAAACTAAAGGATACTACTTTTATATCCCTAACGAGAACAAAGTGTTTGTTGCTCGCACGAGAGTCTTTCTAGAAAAAGAATTTGTTTCTAGAAACACAAGTGGGAGTAGCGTAGAACTTCTTGAAGTTCCGGACTCTCAAACTAGCACTAATGATGAGATGGAAATTGAACGAGACTCCACAAGTTGTTGTGCAGCGAGTGCGACAAACAGGTTGTACAACCAGCGCTGAGTTCAAGAAACACAAGAATTGCGTAGAGTCCGGTAGAGTTAAGTCGTCCACCTCCCGGGAAAAATTTGGATTTTTCATAACATAACATGGTGATGTTATGTTTGTGGATCACGATGAACCTTCAACCTACAAAGCAGGCAATTAATAGCCCGGATTCCGAGAAATGGCTTGAAGCCATGAGATCCGAAATGGACTCCATGTACACTAACCAAGTCTGGATCTTGGTTGATCCACCCTGAAGGGGTAACTCCCATAGGGTGCAAATGGGTTTCTAAGATTAAAACCGACATGGAAGGGAATGTACAAAGCGTACAGGGCGACTTGTCGCGAAAGGTTTCAAACAAATTCATGGTATTGACTATGATGAGACTTTTTCCCCCTGTAGTTATGTTCAAGTCCATTCGGATTTTGCTTGCTATTGCGACTTACTATGACTACGAAATCCGGCAAATGGATGTCAAAAGCGGCTTTCCTTAATGGAAAACTTGATGAGGATGTGTATATGACACAACCCTGAAGGTTTTGTCACTCCGGAGAATGCTTTGGGAAAAAGTATGTAAGCTTGAGAGATCCATTTATGGACTCAAGCGAAAGCTTCTCGAAGCTGGAACATCCGTTTTAATGATGCCGTCCAGTGAGTTTGGCTTCATTAGAAATGAGGATGAACCTTGTATTTACAAAAAGGTTAGTGGGAGCTCAATTGTATTCTGGTTTTGTATGTAGATGACATACTACTCATTGGAAACGACATACCAACCTTAAAGTCCGTAAAGGCTTGGTTGAGTACGTGTTTCTCTATGAAAGACTTAGGCGAAGCCTGACTATATTCAGGGAGTCAAGATCTATAGAGATAGATCCAGGGAGACTCATTGGCCTAAGTCGAGTACATATATAGACAAGGTGCTAAAGCGGTTTAGCATGCAAGAGTCTAAGAAAGGACTTTGTCCTATGGCACATGGTACTTGTTGCATCAAAGGAACAGTGTTCTAAAACGCTCGCCGAATTAGAAACGCATGAAAGAGATCCCTTATGCTTACGCCATAGGATCCATCATGTACGCCATGATTTGTACTCGCCCTGGATGTCTCGTTTGCCTTAAGCGTTACGAGCGGATACCGATCTAATTACGGTGAGCGTCCATCGGATCTCGATCAAGAATATCCTCAAGTACTTACGAAGGACTAAGGATACATTCTTGATTTATGGAGAGGCGGATGAGCTCGTTGTAAGTGGTTACACCGATGCTAGTTTCCAAACCGACAGAGATGATTTCCGATCGCAATCGGGATATGTGTTTAACTTGAATGGAGGTCTTTGTGGTGGCGCGAGTTCAAAGCAATCAACCATCGCGAGATTCTACGACGAGGCGAGTACATAGCAGCTTGTGAAGCGGCTAAGGAGCGATTTGGATCGAGAAATTTATTTCAGACCTCGATGTGGTTCCTAGTATTGCGAACCCGATAGACCTCTATTGTGACAACAATGGGGCTATTTCCCAATCTAAGGAACCTAGATCTCACCAGAGGTCCAAACATGTACTACGGCGATTTCACCTAATCCGCGAGATTATAGAGAGAGGTGATGTGCATATATGTAGAGTAGACTCGGCAGACAATGTCGCCGATCAACTGACGAAGCCACTGTCGCAGCAGCAGCATGATCGTCACACTAGCTCCATGGGTATCCGATATCTGGAGGGCTGATCTTTAGAGATAGTCAATAGTATGCCCTAAAGACCATTTATTGTAATTTGAGTCTTTAGTGCAAGTGGGAGATTATTGTACCGTATTAATGTAATTTTCATTTTGATGAATTAAAGGCAATTAATTCCAGTATTATTCATTATGTTTCTGCGTTCTTAACAACATAAATAAATAATATGTCCTTAGAATAGTATTCATAATTGTTATGAGATACTATTCCGAAACGTCCTTAGTCGAACATTATTATGGAATCTTCGAGGACAATAATAATGCGCAAGACTAGTATGTGCAGTGATTGATATAAGATATCGGATCGTCACATGGGTATATATGATTAGAGAATCATTATACTGGACAGACCCGACATGAGAAACACACCATGGGTTGTTATATAATAGTCAACGGTGTTTCTCAAATTTTTTTGACTGGGTTGTATATGAGATCCTTCGACTTGAGGTCTCACAAGAGTTCTTGCATGGCTAGTGTTATGCTTTGATAATGTTAAACGCTATCCGTAACTGGGTGAGCAATAAAGGCATTTATTGGGTATATCACGAATCTTGTTCAGGATGAGTGGGATGCAGAAAGGATTTGTCCCTCCTATATAGCAGGAGCGATATCTTGGGCCCACTTGATGGAGTCCCGACTAATTCATGGCCATGAACAAATGAATCAGTATGAGATATTGATGTCATTTGATTAGTCTACTCGCGAATCAAGAAACTAAAAGATTGGACAATACAAGTGTGACTTTTCCATGACTTGTGTTCAATCTAGATATCAAGGACAAAAGGATTTAACTACAAATGTCAAATGTTGTGATTATGATAAATCACCAGATATTTATGAATTGGGGGTAATGATGCGTTGCTAGATACCTCTCATTACCTGTGACATATGATGTCACGGACAACATCATAGATACCTCTTGGGTCGCACTCATAGATCAACTGGATTGGGCTTGTTGGAGTACATTTAATCTAAGGTGCGCCAATTCGATTGGGCCGGGCCGGGATTGGATTGGGCCCTTTAATCGGGTTGGGCCGACCAATATGATTGGGTCGACCAACCCATTTGATCAATCAATCGATTGGGTTTGGGGCAGCTTGGGCCGGGCGGGGATTGATTGGGCCCTTAATCGGGTTGGGCCGACCAATATGATTGGGCCGACCGACCCGTTTGGACCGACCTTATGGCTGGAATGTTAGACATAAATTCAGTCCTCTTGATGGTGATTGAAGTGGTGGAGAGAGTGGAGGAGTAATTCTCTCCATGATCTCCCACTTCCCCCATTATCTCACCCCACTCTCTCTTGATAGACTAGAGGAAAAATTCAGATTTTTCCTATCATTCTAATCAGTTTTTCTCCAGCTTTTGAAGCTTAGAGAGAAGAGAGAAAAGTGAGTTTTAGAGAGGAAAAGACAAGACAAATTTCTGGACTTTTTTCTTGCATTTTTGCTAATAGAAAAGAAGTTAGAAAGCTTGTTTCTTGTTCTTAAAAAGGTCGTACATACTCCATCCATTGAAGAGTGTCTTCAAATCTTCTACAAGGCGTTGGCTAGCACCAAGCAGTAGAAGACCATCTCCGGAAGATCGAGTGGATACCGGGAGAGACGGAGCCTGCAAGCGTGGTGTTCCGTCCGTTACAACAAACCGCTGAAAGCATTTCAGCCATTCTAGCATCCATATAAGGTAAAACACTATCCCATAGTCGTAGGTACTTACTCGTGAAAGATCCTGATAGAGGCGGGTCAAAGTTATTTCCGCTGCGCTTATGTGTATGACCCGGTTATTCCTCTAACAAGAGAAAGATTAGACAGGGGGTTAGTTAATTCTGAGTGGCGTCTTTTGTTTCCTAAAGCGTCTATTAATCATCTTCCTGCTATTTCGTCTGATCATTGTCCTATTCTGCTAGATACGATTCCCTGTAGAGATCTTCATCCTAAACCGTTTAGATTTGAATCCATGTGGATTCGTGATCCTTCTTCTTTTTCGGTGGTTAATCAGGCTTGGTCTATTTTCTGTGAGGGGTCTCCTTTATTTCAATGGGCTGCTAAAGTTAAGGAAACTAAAAATGCTCTCAAAAGCTGGAACAAATCTTCTTTTGGTCATGTCCAGTCTTTCATTAATAAGCTTAAAAATGATATTGAGATCCATCAAAACCTTCCCCAATCTGTGTTGGTTGTTGCTAGGGAAAAAGAAATCCAAATTGAACTGGATGAGGTTCTTAAGAGAGAGCAGCTCCTATGGTGGAATAAAGCGAAGCCTTTATGGATGGAAGAGGGTGATGCTAACACCCATTTTTTTCATCTATCCACAATCATTCATAGGAGGCATAACACTATTGATTTCCTTCTTGCCCCTAATGATACTTGGCTTTCTGAAAGGAATGATATTGGTGAGTGTTTCTTAAATTCTTTTGTCAAGCTTTTTGAATCTACTAAACCTTGTTTCCCCGAGAATTTGCAGGACCTGATTCAACCTTCAATCTCCGAGGAGGTAAACAAAGAGCTTTGTGAGATTCCAACCTATGAGGAGATTAAGGTCATTGTCTTTGATATGAAGTCAGGTAAAAGTCCAGGCCCGGATGGTATGACTCCCTGTTTTTTCAAGAATTATTGGAGTATTGTTGGTCAATCTTTGGTTGATGCTGTTCATTATCTTTTTCTTAGGGGTCATATGCTTAAAGTTTTAAATCATACTTTCATTTCGCTCATCCCTAAGAATGATAATGCTTGTGAGATTGACCATTTTAGGCCCATTTCTCTATGCAACATTGTGTATAAGATCATTACGAAAATTTTAGCTGATAGGTTGAGACCTTTACTTAATGATCTTATTTCGCCCTCTCAAGCTGCTTTCATTCCTGGTAGACTGATGTCTGACAATATTATTTGTTCACATGAATTGATGCATCATATGAATGGAAAAAAAGGGAAGCTTGGGCTTATGGCCTTAAAGCTTGACATGTCTAAGGCTTATGATAAGATTGAGTGGGCTTTGTTATGTAGGATCTTGAAACTTCATGATTTTTGTGATATTTTTATCAATTTAATCTTTCAATGAATTTCTACTTCTTCCTTTTCCATACTTGTGAACGGTTCTCCTTATGGTTTCTTTAATCCTTCTAGGGGTTTGAGGCTGGGCAATCCTATTTCACCTGCTCTCTTTATCATTGTCTTTGATTTGCTTTCCAGGATGATTTCTAACATTGAGCTTCAGGGTAAAATCAAAGGGATTAAAGTAAGTAGAACTGCCCCTAGTATCTCTCATTTGATGTTTGCTGATGATCTTACTATTTTTTGCAGGGCAAACCTTGAAGAAGCTGATGAGGTTATGGAATGCATTGATTTGTTCTGTTTATGGTCGGGTCAAAATATTAACTTTGAGAAATCAGCTGTGCACTTTAGTAAAAATGTCGGGGTTCTACTTAAAGAAGAAATGAGCACTATTCTGGGTATGAAGGAGTGTGATCACAAGGCTACTTATCTGGGTAGTCCTTTTTGCAAAGGTAAATCGAAAAAGGAGGCATTCTATCCGATAGTGGAAAAGTTGAGGAGGAAGCTTTCAAGTTGGAAGTTGAGTGCCCTATCTCAACCTGGGAGATTCATTTTGGTAAAATTTGTGGCTCAATCTTTACCTATTCAAATTATGCAAAAAAATTTGTTGCCTGTGTCTTTATGTGATAAATTGGATTCTTTAAGTATGGATTTTTGGTGGGGCTTTAAGGAGAATTCGGGTAAGCATTTGTACCTTAAATCTTGGGATTCGTTGTTTGTTTCTAAATTTGTTGGTGGCATTGGATTTAGGAGAACCATTGATATGAACAGGGCTTGTATGGCTAAACTTGGTTAGGCTATCTTGAATAATTCTGATAAAACGTGGGTTAAAATGATGAAAGCTAAATATCTTGGAGGGAGAAATCTTCTTAATATGACTGTTTGTGTTAGTAATGCTTCTTGGGTGTGGGCGGGGATTCTTAATACCGTCGATGTCCTTAAACTGGGGAGCTGTGTTAAAGTGGGGATCAATTCTGAGACTCGTATTTGGGACGATGCTTGGGTCTCTCAAGTAGAGGATTTCAGAATTCCTTGGGCTCAAAGGAAGTTTGATTCGCCTTCTAGGGTTGGTGACTTAATGCTTACTGATGTTAACATGTGGAATAAGGCTTTGGTTGAGCATACTTTTAGCCGTGATATTGCTAAAGCTGTGTTAAAAATTATTCCCTCGAGGGAACATGACTCTTTGGTATGGTTGCCCTCCTCGACAGGGCAATTCACTTTGAAGTCTGCGTATAGATCAGTGAACCAAAATAGAGTTGGTAGACTGTCTTTAATTGATAAAAAACACTGGAGCACCTTATGGCACTCAAATCTGCACAATAGGCATAAACACTTAATTTGGAAGATTCTTAGCAATGCTTTGCCTACTAGAGCCAGATTAAAGAAGTGTTTCAGAATTCAAGATGATGCTTGCCTTATTTGTCAAAATGGGGAGGAGACCTTGGAGCATATTTTTATCAAATGTGTTGATGCCAAAGATGTGTGGTTAAATTCAAAATGGCAAATTAACTTGATTCACTTCCAGGATTGGAGCGTCTCCAAACTGATAAGGGAAGTTTTTTTTTATCTTCAAATCTTTTTCCTATACAAGTGAATTCTAGAGCTGAACTAATTAATTTCTTTGCAGTATTCTTAAAGCAAACATGGATGCATAGAAATGAGATCCTACATGGGAAGTAAAGAAGAAAATGGGAAGATGTGTTGGTACAGATTGAGAACAAGTCGAGGCATTACTGGGATGCGGCCATTGGTAGAGTACTAAACAAGAGAGCCAATCATAAGTCAACTTCTTGGAAGCTACCACCTAAAAATGTAGTGAAGGTGAATTTTGATGCGGGTTTTGTTAAGGAGGATGAAGGGGTAAGTGCCTCTATTATCAGAAATGACATGGGAGTGATCTTGGGGATTTGGATATACAGATTTCAGGCGAGAATTGCATTTGAGGCAGAAGCGTTTGGTGCTATAAAGGCTATGGAAAATCTTCAATCTTTAAATTTCCATCATGCTTTAATTGAAGGAGATTGTCTTAATGTTATTAGAGGGTTCAAAGGTTACTCTAATAACTTGAATTGGACAGGAGTAGATTTTATTAATGAGGGTAGAGCTATTCTTGAATGATGGTTATAAATTTTGGGAGCTTAGTTATGTGAATAGAATAGCAAACTACTATGCTCATAACCTTGTTCAATGGGCAAAAGCTAACATTGTGGTAGGCTTTGTAGCTACTTCTGCCATTTCACCATGGATTTTTTGTGATAGGGGAGGCACTTTTTGTAACTTCGATCCGGTTTTGGATCCTTCTAATGGTTAATTTTTTACTTAGAAAAAAAAAAAAAAATAATGAGGGTATTTGTCTACCAGCTCCACCCACCCTCTCCATCCAACCCCTGATTGAAATTTTTTTTATTTTTTTTGGCAATAGTAGAAATTAAAGAGAGAAGTGTAAAAACAATATTTATCAATTTTTAAGCCGGTTGTTTTCTTAATTTTTACATCTGCCTGCACTCAAGATAAGCTTCAACAAATATTCTAGGTTGATTTCGAGGGGTATAAGCTAATAGTTTTTTTATCTGTTGGGAGTATTGTATTCAAAATATATAAATAAATAAATAAGTTGGTAAGGCCCCTCACAAACAATGTGCCGGTTAATGTCTTTCTTGTGATAGTCGAATGCAATACTATTTGGAAGTACTCTTCTATGCTTTTACATGTGATCTATCAATTCATATCAAACCAAAAAAAAAGCAATTATAATAAATGAAATGCTTTTACATTGGACGCTGATAACTTTTGTCTTGTATTAAAAAATAGTTCATTCCCATGCACTATCCTTATTCATTGGACAATTCTGATATGGACCAGGGCGAGGGGTAGGGCCCTGATCTACTTGGACATTGTGCCACGTCGCCCCTCCCTTTAAAAAAAAAAATAATAATTTTCATCTCTCAGTCACAGTTAAAATACAAAAAAAATAGTTCTTATATTAACACAGTTAAAAGTAAAAAAAAAATATCTCTCCTCATTTTATAGTGATGTGACAAGTTTGTACAATTTTTGTACTTTTAACTGTGTCCATATCATGACTATCTTTTTTGTATTTTAACTGTGACTGAGAGATGAATTTTTTTTTGAAAAGGAGGGGCGACGTGGCAGATTGTGAGCCAAGTGGACCAAGGCCCTACCCCTAACCCTAGTCTATATCAGAATTTTCCTTATTCATTCACCTTCAAACCAAACTGGAATGACATCAAATTTTATGTCTTCAAAAACTCCCTAACCAAACTTGTCTCTAAAATGTTTGAGGTCATGAGAAGCTACAAAAATATTTTTGTCCAAAATGAAAAAAAAGTATAATTATTAGTGGTCATTTCATACAAATTACTCTAAGTAAAGATAAAGTTTCTATTTCATATATCAGTCTTTTAAGAATTACGTAAATAATACATTTATCTTGGAAAGTGACACTCGCTCTAATTGCATGTACTTCTTATTTGTTCGGTAGATTCGTAATGAATTCTGTTGCCATTCATGAACTTTAAAAAATTATGTGCCTAGCTAGTATCTTGTTTGAATTTAGTTATTTATTGTAATAATATATCTTTCGATGTAATTTTAATGGTAAAGATTATGTGGCTCAGCAATAGATTTTGATAATGATAAAAACAGTAACAATAATTGAAGAAATCTATCGCTTTAGATTGTACATATTATTCTACAACGTAGTTAACTACTACTCAAATTACTCTCTTTGTTTTCCTTTTTTTATTTTATTTGGCTGAAACAGCAATTTGTAATCCCAAAACAAAACAAAACCATCCTTCTCACCCTTTTGGCAAAATTTCAGAATTTCTTGCATTGAAATAGTAAGTAACAAGAAGGAGAAATGCATAGTTTGATGACAATACAACACAATTGAAAAAAAGTGATCGTCCTTAGATTCTAAAAATAAATGTTTGCTCCTATGTTCATACACATGAATTTTTAATACAAAAGGACTAACATCACACCTGAATCAATAGTATTATAGACAATCAAACAAGCCAATCCTTCATCACAATGTATAATTTGGAAAAATATCTTCTGTCACATATTTGTGTCATTTTTCCTGTCTTACTAGTAATATTCTACCAATTATGTCAATTTTCTTTAGAATTCCACCAATTTTAGGTTTATATATATTACATAATGAACTAACACTTGACATGATGTTATTAACAAGATCGGAAATTTCACAAAATCTTTAGACAAAAGATTAATTTTTGTATAATTTACCTCACTTTTTCGCTTTTCTCTCTTATTTTCAATTTTTTTCATAAGATTAAATAAAAAATCCTATATGAGAGCAAACATAGATGGTCATGTCCCCCATTCTAATAAGCCAGTATCACAATAGAGTAAATTTGTCGAATCTACACGTTCCTTTTCTTCTCTTCCTCATGTGCTACTCTTCCTCCACCCTCTCCCTTCCTCTCCTATCCACAAGAAAAAATATTACTTAAAAAAATTATTAATTTGTTGAGTAGAGGTTATACTCTAGTCTCTTCCGCAATAAATAATTTTGGTTATTTTAGTTTTAAGTACTGTTTTTTGTATCATTACATTGAAATAAATCAACTACTTTATTGGGCCCACAGAGAAGATTTCATATTAAGCTTTTCTTTGATTATGATTAGTGGTGATAGATCAGCAATAACTCAAGGTTGTACTTCCATTCCTTTTCAGATAAATGACTCCAATTGAGTATGAAAAAGATTGGCCAATAAAAGGTAGGTAGAGTTTTTTTTAATTTTTTTTTCATAAGATTAAATAAAAATTACTATATTGAGAGCTAACATAGGTGGTCATTTCTCCTATTCTAATATGCCAGTATCCCAATAGAGTAAATTTGTCGACAACTCATGTGCTACTCTTCCTCCAGTCCCCCTTCCTCTCCCATCATCAAGAATTCTAAAGAACAGTTCAATCACATGCACTGTCCCTATACACTCGTCTTCAAAGAAACTGGAATAACATCAAAATTTATGACTTCAAAATCTTTCAAAAACTCCCTAACCAAAAGAGTAATATGCAATAATGGCTACTTTAAAAAATCCCCTCCCAAAATAAAAAAAAAAAAAACATAAATAACACGACGAGTCTGTAGATTACTGCGGGAGGAATGAAGAAAGACAGATTGGAATTTCCAACTAACCCCTGATTTATTTTCTTATTATATTTTAATGAAAAATTATTTTTTAAGTTATATAAAGCCTTAATTTAAAATTTAGCATATGACCCAAAATGATTGAAACGCTTCCGTGGACATCTCAGACGTTTGGTGATATCATTAAAGCTATACTCACTCTTCTCTCAAATCTAGGGATAGCTCTCTTACTTTGTAAAAATGACCGAAAATGCACATGCTCAATTTTATGTCACCTACACTCGCTCTAATTGAATGTACTTCTTATTTGTTCAGTAGATTCGTAACGAATTTCGTTGTCATTGAACTTAAAAAAATTTAAGCGCCTAGTATCTTGTTTGAATTTAGTTCTTTTCTGTAATGATATATCTTTTAGTGTAATTTTAATGGTGAAGATTATGTGACTGAACAATAAACTTTGTTAATGATAAAAACACTAACAATAATTCAAGAAATCTCTCGCTTTAGATTGTACAAATTATTCTACAGCTTATTTAACTACTACTCAAATCACTCTCATTTTGTTTTCGCTTTTTTTTATTTGGCTGAAAAAATAACAATTTGTAATCCCGGAACAAAACAACACCAGTCTTCTCACCCTTTGGAAAAATTTCAGAATTTCTTGCATTAAATTGTTAAAAATGGACTTGGGTCTAACTCAATCCCTCAAAAGGTACCTCAAGAGGGAGAGGATTTGCTCAAGCCATATAAATTGTAAATATACTCACAAACTAATTGATGTTGGATATTCTATAGAAATAGTAAGTAACAAGAAGGAGAAATGCATATTTGATGACATTACAATACAATTGAAAAAAAGTGATCGTCCTTAGATTCTAAAAATAATTGTTTGCTCCTCTTTTCATACACATGGGATTTTAATACAAAAGGACTAACAACACCCATGAATCAATAGTATTATAAACAATCAAACAAATCAATCCTTCATTACAATGTATAATTTGGGAAAATATCTTCTGTCACATATTTATGTTATTTTTCCTATCTTACTAGTAATATTATATCAAGTATATCACTTTTTTTTTTTAGAATTCCACCATTTTTAAAGTTTATATATATTTAAAAATGAACTAACACTTGATGGGTTATTATTAATAGGATAGGAAATGTTACAAAAACTTTAGACAAAAGATTACTTGCTGTATAATTTACCTCACTTTTTTGCTCTTCTCTCTTATTTTTAATTTTTTTTCAATCAGATTAAATAAAAAATCCTATATTGAGAGCTAACATAGATGGTCATGTCTCCCATTCTATTAAGCCAGTATCCCAATAGAGTCAATTTGTCGAATCTACACGTGTTCTTTTTCTTCTATTCCTCATGTGCTACTCTTCCTTCCTCCCCCTTCCTCTCCTATCCACAAGAATTTAGTTCTTAAAATATGCTCAATTTTTCCGAGAATTTTGAATTGTTTGTGTGAAATATGTATGGCAAATAATTCGGTCAACAACCATTTAATGATCTTATAGTTCAAAATTTAATGTGCTTGTAAAGTACTAGAGACATAATTTTTCTCAATGGTATATCTTTAACAATGAATTTTATATATACTATCTATATGAATTAATATGGTCCATAATATAATTTTTTTAGTCAAAAACTAAAATATTGTATTTTGTTTTAAACGAAACATTGTTTTAACAGGGAAAAGACTGTTGCATTGTTTATTTTTTTTTACAAATTTTACTAGTTTTTTACAATGATTCGAATCAAGATCAAGAAAGAATATTATTTAAAAAAATTATTAATTTGTGGAATATAAATTTATAGAGGTTATACTCTAGTCTATTTCGCAATAAATAATTCTGGTTATTTTACCTTTTAATAATGTTTGTGTATGATGGCATTGAAGTATATAAACTACATTATTGGGCCCACAGAGAAGATTTCATATTAGGCTCTTCTTTGATTATGATTAGTGGTGATAGATCAGCAATAGCTCAAGGTTGTACTTCCATTCCTTTTCAGATAAATGACTCCAATTGAGTACGAAAAAGATTGGCCAATAAAAGGTAGGTAGAGTTTTTTTTTAATTGTTTTTCATAATATTAAATAAAAATTCCTATATTGAGAGCTAACACAGGTGGTCATTTCTCCCATTCTAATATGCCAGTATCCCAACAGAGTAAATTTGTCGACAATTCATGTGCTACTATTCCTCCAGTCCCCCTTCCTCTCCCATCATCAAGAATTTAGTTCTCAAAATTTGCACAATATTTCTGAGAATTTTGAATTGTTTGTATGAAATATGTAAGTCAAAGAATTCGGACATCAACCATTTAATGATTTTATAGTTCAAAATTTATTATACCTATAGAGTAACAGCGAAAGATTTTTTCTCAATTGTATATCTTTAAAGTCAATTTTGTATATAAACTCTATATGAATTAATCAGTTCCATAACAGAATTTGTTTAGTCAAGAATTTGTTTAGTCAAAATATAAAATCTTGTATTTTATTTTAAATGAAACATTATTTTAACAGAGGAAAAAGACTCACATTATTTATTTTTTTACTATATTTTACTAATTATTTTACAATGATTCAAATCGAGATCAAGAAACAATATTATTTTAAAAATAATTATTAATTTGTTGAGTATTAATTTATATAGGTTATACTCTAGTTTTCTCTGCATAAATAAACTTGGTTATTTTAACTTTTAAGTACCGTTTGTGTATGTTGGTATTGAATTGAATCAACTACTTTATTGGACCCAATAGAAAATTCAATGTTCAGCTCTTCTTTGATTATGATTAGTTGTGATAGTATCAGCAATAGCTCAAGGTTGTACTTCCTTTCCTTTTCAGATAAAAGATTCCAATTGAGTTTGAAAAAGATTGACCAATAAAAGATGGGTATAGTTGTTTTTGTCCCTTGCACTGTTTAAAAGTACTTTGAATGAGACATAACAATTCAGTTTTGAAAAGGTCCAATAATATATTCTTTGTTTTTAAATTTATCGATAAGAAAGCTATCTATTACAAAAGGAAGAGATTTATAAGAAATTTATTTTATAACTTTTACGGTTCGAGGCCTCCATGTTTAATTTGCACAAAGATTCAATTTTAAGTATCTTCTGTCGTAAAGTAGCCCCCGACCCCACTAAAAAAAATAAAAATTACTATTTGCAACACGAAAATAACTTTGCAGAAGAGTGAAAATCATCTGTACCCGTCTGTTTACTCATTCATATGCCCAATCAATAAGAATTACACATTCTAAATTGTAAATGATTGAGTACAAAATTGAGTAAACAGACGGATACAGACGATTATTTGCCCTTGCAGAACTACCTGAGGGTTATGTTGAAGTGTGAAATGTGCATGTCAATTAGTCTGTATGTTTCTGTTTCCCTGTCAAGGAAAAATAATTAGAAAAATTAGTATTTTGTTTTAATTATTTCAATGCTTATAAGTATAACTCCGGCCATGCCATCAACCGGATTTGGAATGGTAATAAATACTACCTCCATTCAATAACAAACTTTCTTTGTATATTGAAAAAATTAAAAAAGTAAAAATTAAAATATTTTTTAACCAAAATATTAATATAACTCTCTTAAATAATATTTGGGGAGATAATACTATCAAAGCAAGTCTCCTCCTGCAAGAGCAATTTACTTTCAAGTGACAATATTACCCTTTTAATTAATACTCATCTAGATAAATCTTTCTCTCTGCAATATTCTCTACCCCAATCTCTCCCCTTTCTAATCTTCTCTCGCCTATATCTACATCCATCAGTGAGAGATAAATTTGCTATTGTTCTGTTTTCTTTCGATTATTTCTTAGATTTTCAGGAATTGATAAATTCTTTCCATTTCTTTAAGTTTATGAGGAGTACTTTGATGGGCTAAGACCTTTCAAGAGACAATCCTAAAGAAGATAGTTTTCTCTAATTGAAATTCTTTTATAAGATGTAAATCACGTGATTAAAAATCATGAAACCTAATTGAATACACTACTTTGGGGGCTCAGATCTTTTAAGAGACAATCCTGAAATTTATTACATAAAAAATTATGTGATTACAATCTATTAAAATCTTAATTGAATACACCCCTAATTACCTACATTTTCTTTGATTTTGAAAATATGGGTTGTTCTAGATTCCTCAATTGAGTGGAATAGATTGAAAATTGTTTCATGATTCTTAATTTAACCTTGAAATTACCATTATAAAATCACCACATCTCTATATTTCGGTGGCAATTATTTGTCATGCTGCGGTGGAAATTATGGATATGGTTCGGGCTAAAATGTGGCAATGTGGAGGATAATTTATTTCTTCCCCAAGATTATGTTTCCCTTTTACACTCAAAATCGCAGCAATACACTTACGTGTGCTTAATAGGTTCTTCTCTTAAGATGTATAGAATGCCGTAATTTTAGAAGGGAGAGAGAATATAGAAGGGAAAGATGTGTAGAGAGACAATAGAGAAGTTTGGAGAGAGGGGGAGAGATTGGTGGAGTGAAGATTGGAGTGAGAAATATTTGATTTTATGGTTTAAAGTTAACCAAGGGGGCAGATTTGTCCATTGCCATAAAATTGCTCTTGCAATATCATCTCCCTAATATTTGTGGTATACATTATGACATATTTGGTTTTTGGTGACATTGCATAAATGTAACGAAAGGTTGTTTAAGTGCCACAAAAGTGGTTTTATGACACTTGTGCGGCACTTTTTGAAAGTGTCCCATAAATTGTGTCGTTTTTTTCGTGGCACTAATGAAGTGTCATAAATAAATTGGCGGCACAACTTGTGACATTTTTTGAATGCCATAAACACATTAAAAGTATGGCATATTTTGCGGCACTTTTTGATAAATACCGTGAAAATAATTTAGTGTTTTAAAATAAAAATTAAATGAAAGTCTTATATTAAGGAATGCAAGGAGTAACACATAATGCAGTATTGTTACACTATATAACGTAACAAGAGTATACATGACGTACTACTTTGTATGCTATATTAATAAGATTTTGAATCCTTTAGTACATCTTCTAATACATTTTATAGTACACTAATTATATTATTACACATAAAAAATAGAATTGATTCAAGCCCCTAAATATATACACATATATGCACCAGAGAAAATGGCAAAAAAGAATCATTAACTATTTTCAAAATCCGAACTTCGTCCTATAACTATTTGATCTTACTTTTTGCATTTCACAATTTTTTTTTTTAAGTTTAGTCTCATAACTATTCTTTAGTTATTCTTAATCCTGTAACTATTTTGTTTTGAAATTGAGTCATCTAACCATTTGTTATTTGTTTTTAGTCATTTAACTATTTTTTTCTCAGAATTTTTATCCACACCAACATAAACGAGGCAAAATTTGACAAGGATAAAAAAAATTGTGGGTATTTGGCTCGCATCAATACCTATCCTTCACAAAATACCTACCAGCTCCACCCACTCTCTCAAATCAACCCCTGGTTGTTTTTTTAACAGTAGGAACTAAAGAGAGAAGTTTAGCAATAATATTTATCAATTTTTGAAGTATGTTATTTTCTTAAGTTTTACTTCTGCCTGCACTCGAGATAAGTTTCAACAAATATTTTAGGTTGATTTTGAGGGGTATAAGCTAATAGTTTTTTTTTATCTGTTGGGAGTATTGTAATAAAAATACATATAAAATAAATAAGTGGCTAAGGCCCCTCACAAATAATGTGCCAGTTAATGTCTTTCCAATGATTGTCGAATGCAATACTATTTGGAAGTACTCTTATATGTTTTTCCATGTGATCTATAAATTCATATCAAACAAAAAAAAAAGAAATTATAATAAATGAAATGCTTTTACATTGGTATACAATTAATCAAATTAGTTGTTTAATGTATGAAATATCGTCAAATTGGTGTTTTGAACATTAATTATTTTATAGATTCTTGATTATTTTTTTACTAGTTTGAATGTGAAATTAGAACAGGGTACTTTTGTGGGCATTAGTTTTGGTGAGATTTGAGAATAATGAAGTAGAGAGGGGGAAGATTTGGTTTTGCGGGAGAGGATGGTGGGATTTTGCTAGAGAAGTTGATCTTGGGTTTTACAGAGAAGAAAATCTTGGGTTTATCATAGTTGGGTTAGGTTGGTTTTCGATTCGTAATCGTATTAGAGGTTAGGTTTGGAAGAATTCATGAATTTGACTAAAATATCCCTCACGTGGCTGGAACGTGAGGTGGAGATGCTAAATAATTACCAAAATTTTCCGTTAGGATCAAAAGACGTGGTCTGTAAAATATTTGAGGTCATGAGAATTATAAAAAAAAAAAAATTAGGCCAAAATGAAAAAAAAAAACTATAATTGTTGGTGATCATTTTATACATAAAGTTTCTATTTGTAAAAATAAATAATATTTTATGCCTCTTTTCATTTCCCCCCTTTTGACCAGGATAATTATCATTGAATAACTACCATATATAATAAACTGATTACTTATGTTCCTAATTCCTCCTTCCGTCTTCTATAGCAATGTTAAACGTTACATTTGGTGTTAAATCTTTTTGGCGCGCACCCTACACTTTCTTTTTTCATTGATTTCAATATTTCAAAGAGATTTTCATACATTAGTCTTTTGAGAATTACATAAATAATACCTTTATCTCGGAAAGTAACTGTAGGGCGGCTAATAGGAAGTGCGTGGTGCATGACCGCACAGAATACCTGAAAATTCAGGGCTCCAAATGTTTTTCTTATATATATATATATATATATATATATATATTCCGTTTAAAAAAAAATTATGTAATATTTTTGAATTTGGGCCGCTCGAGCTCCATAATCAATATGTTGATTTATAGTATTTTTTACAACTAAATCAATATTAACTCCGCCGAAAAATTATAATACAATTATAATAATTTATTTTTTTATTATATTTTATATTATATAGGGCCTTAATTTAAAGTTTAGCACGGATTGATTATAAAATTTGACTCATATTTCTGAACATCTCAGTCGTTTGGTGATATCATTGAAGCTACACTTACTCTTCTCTCAGATCTAAGTATATCTCTCTTACCTTTGTAAAAATGACCGAAAATGCACATGCTCATTTTATGGCATTGTCGGTCTTAGAGTAGGTAAATAACTATGGTGACACTAGCTCTAATTGCATGTAATTCTTATTTGTCCGGTACATTCGTAACAAATTTTGTTGCCATTAAATTTAAAAAAAAAAAATTATGCGCATAGTTTGTTGTTTGAATTTAATTCTTTTCTGTAATGATATATTTTTTCGGTGTAATTTTAATGGTGAAGATTATGTGTGACTGAGAAATAGACTTTGTTAATGATAAAAACTGTAATAATAATTCAAAAAATCTCTCGCTTTAGATTGTACATATAATTCTATAACGTTGTTAACTACTACTCCAATCACTCTCTTTTTGTTTTCCCTTTTTTTTATTTGGTTGAAAAATAGCATTTTGTAATCCCAGGACAAAACAAAACCAACCTTCTCACCCTTTGGCCAAATTTCAGAATTTCTGGCAGTGAAATGGTAACAAGAAGGAGACATGCATAATTTGATGACATTACGAAACAATTGAAAAAAGTGAAACCATATTTATTGCTAGTATAGACGTTTGATAGTCCTAGGATTCTAAAATAACTCTTTGCTCCTCTGTTCATACACATGCTTTTTTAATACTAAAGGACACATCTGAATGAAATAGTGTATTATCATCAGCAATTAATAGTTTTTTTTTATATATATTTTTTTAAGACCGATTGAGCGATTGTCCCATATATGAAAGAGAGAATTGCCTCAGACGAGGAGAAGATAGCTCAAGAAAGGGAGATTAAAGCTTGCCGCATGTAGGAGGAGGGTATCGAACCCACGACTTCAAGGTCGTGGGCAGGCGCATGCCCTAATGGAATAGGACACCTTTGGTAGCAATTAATAGCTTAAGGTTGTACTTCCTTTCCTGGGGATTGCATGGGCATGGCCCACCTTTTCCCTATCGGTCATGACATGGCACCCAATAGTTGGGGAGAAACATTTTTGTCCAGGTCGGAAGTCACGACCAGGACGGAAGTCACATTTCCGTCCTGGATGACGTGGCTGTTTCCCCGAAGCGCCTTGCCACGTCAGCCAGGACGGAAGTGCCGTCCTGGTGACTTCCGTCCTCAAATTACTGAAAAACAAACCTACAAACCCTAATTTGTCCCGTGACCTGAGGAGGGAATTGCCACTTCCGTCCTCAAATTACTGGCTTTTTGCAGTGTCTAATCTTTTCTCACTTTTGCTTTTTTGACCATGAATTATTGAATGGAAAAACACGAACGGTTTTGGCACTTTCGTTCACATTTCTGACCGATTTTCAGAGACTTGCCCCGCCACGTTGACGAAGCCGCCTCACTACCAACTCCACTTGGGCGCCCGTCAGCATATCTAGCTGATCTCGAAAAGTGGCCAACTGCGATTTTGGTGCGTCACGAAAACTCCGCCCCATGTTCCACCGCGCCCCATACGCTCGCCCGTCAGCGGGAATAGCATGTAGAATGGGGCCGCGGTTGGCGGGCCGGAGACACGATATTCGCTCCCACGCCAACAATTGCCACAAAAAAAACATTCAATTGTCAGCAAATAATACAAATACATACTAGCAATACAAAATTAATAAATTAGTAAACAAACCTGAATTAATAGGCAACATCCAACAATGTCCTTCGAAACAGCCTGTGCAGAGGTGCACATCTGGCGGTACAGATGTGCAAGGACACCGCTAGCCCATGAATGCTGGTCCTCGGCTAGGATTCCGTCGCTGATTAGCAGCAGGTAGCGCATGTTCCGCCGCGACCCAGATTTGTTGGGGAAGAGGAGAGTGGACATCAGCAGGAAAATCAAAGCCCGGGTCCGCTGATCTACCTCCACTTCAGTAGCCTCATCACGTAGGGGCTCACTGATGTGGGCATAAACCTCTACGAGTGCGAGGGTATTACCCCTAATAGACTCGGGAGGGGGTCGGAATCCTATGCTCTGGTGCACGTTCAATCCACTGAGTTTTGCTGAGGTTAAAGTCCTCAGGCCAACTCACCACGTGCCCCGGGTGGGCAGTCCTAGAAGGCATCCTATTTTCTCTAGGGTAATACTAACCTCACCACATCGGAGGTGAAAGGAATGGGTCTCTGGGCGCCACCGCTCTATTAATGCGGTGGCCAAAGCGTGGTCTATCTTAATTTTTCCTATCCGACAGCAACCCCCAAAACCTAGGTGGTCGATCATCTGAAGCACTCTTTGATTGGTCTCGTTTTGGTAGGCATAAAACAATTGGTCGTCGAAACTAATAATTTTCAGACTATTGTTAAGTTCTAAATCCCCGCCCCATATTGTAAGAGCTCTATGCGATGCGCGTTTGTTCAAAACACTAGCATCATAAGGACCGGGCAGAAGATGTGCAGGAACAGACATCTATACAAAAAAATAATAACATACAATTCATTAGAAACTACACATGCTATATCGCCAAATTTAAATTTTCCCCAAGTAAAAAGTTACAAATGAACAATTCACAATAATCGTCAATTCACAAAAAACACCCATTCACAAAAATCTTCAATTGACAAAAATCATCAATGTACAAAAATCATCCATTAACAAAATACCCCAATTTGATAATTGCCCTAAATTTATAAATGCTCTAATTTTGTAAATGTCCTAAATTCACAAAATCAAACAAAAATTCACATTTAGACAACTTCAAATAGGGAACAAATAACTAAAATCTCAACATTTGAAAGTTCAATTGGCAACATATAGGTTAATTTGCTCAAAAAAAAAAAATTCAAAAACATCATAATTTAAGTTTTATACCTTTTAGATGAAGAGATGAGAGAGAGAGAGAGAGAGCGGCGGCGAAGCCGCCGGCGGTGGCCGGAAGGGGGTGGCAAGGGGGAGGCCTCAGTCGGAAGTATTGGGGAGGGGTTTTTTTTTTGAGAGTTTGGGAATCCCGATTTGGGGGAGAAGGGGAAGAGTTTTTTTTTTTAAGTCTAGGAGGTCGGGACCAGGACTGCTGACGTGGCAAGGCGCGTCGAGAAACCTGCCACGTCAGCCCACTTCCGTCCTGGACATAAATATTTCTTCACAAACTTTGGGGGCCATATCATGACCATTATAGAAAAGATGGGCCATACCAAGGCAATCCCCTCCTTTCCTTTTCAGATAAATTATTCAAATTGAGTTTTGAATAGATTCACCAATAAAAGTAGGTAGAGTTGTTTTTGTCCCCAACACTGTTTAAAAGTACTTGGAATGATTCCTAACAACTCAGTTTTTAATTTTGTATTTTTATTCAGAGAAATTTAACTCATAACCTTTATTTCATATCTCTACGTTATGAGGTCTGAACATCTGAACATTTAAGTTATATAAGAATTCAAAGTTAAAATACTTTTTTGTTGTTTCTTCCACAGTAAAGTAGCTTTTTAATAACATGTTGTGAAAATTAAAGAAACATAAATTAAGATGTTTTTATAATTAAAATATTAATATTACTCTATTAAATAGAATTAGTGATATACAAATATTATTTAAGAGAGTAATATTGATATTTTAATTACAAAAACGTCGTAATTTTTTAGCTTTCTTAATATTAATATTCGTAACCTGTAATGAAAGTCTTATATTTAGGAATGGAGGGAGTACTGGTTGCAACGTGAAAATCTCCTTGCAGAAAATCTACCTGACGGTTATATTAAAGTGCGAAATTTGCATTTCATTAGTGTGTCATTTTCTGTTTCCCTTCAAAAGAATAAAAAATAGAAACATTAGTTTTTTTTTTTTTTGTAGTATTGTTACACTATAGAAGTGTATACATGATGTACTATTGTGTATATAATATATTAATACACAATTTTGAATGTTTTGATACACTTTTTAATACACAAATTATATTATTATATACGAAAAAATATGATTGATTCAATACCCTAAATTAATCCACATATATGCAATAGAAAATGGAGGGAAAAAAACTCATTAGATTGTACAGATTATTCTACAGTAATACTCAAATATTTTCTCCTTTTTTCCTTTTTTTTTTGGCTGAAAAATATATATTTGTAATCCGTGAACAAAATAAAGCAAACCTTCTCACCCTTTGAAATAGTAACAAGAAGGAGATATGCATAATTTGAAGCCATTACGACACAATTGAAAAAAGTGAAACCATATTTATTGCAAATATAGACATTTGATTGTCCTATGATTCTAAAGTAACTGTTTTCTCCTCTGTTCATACACATGATTTTGTAATACAAAAGGACCAACAACACAATTTGAATCAAATAGTATTATAAACAATCAAACAATGTATAATTTAGAAAATTATCTTATGTCACATATTTTTTTTTTCTTTTACAATTATTTATTGGACCTCACCAGAGGAGGAGTAGTAGAAGCCCAGCTGAGCGGGTGCCCCGTGAGGGGAGTAGTAGAAGTCCGGTTGAGCGGGTGTCGTAGAAGCCCGTTGAGCGGGTGCCCCGTGAGGGGAGTAGTAGAAGTCCCGTTGAGCGGGTGTCGTAGAAGCCCGTTGAGCGGGTGCCCCATGAGGGGGAGTATAAGACCCACACAAGGGAACCCAAAGAAATGACAATTAAATCATTCCCCTTGTGTGAGGTGGGTATCGAACCCACAACCTTAAGGTTGGGGGCAGGCCCTTGCCCCACTGGGCTAAGAAACCTTAGATCTTATGTCACATATTTATTTGTGTTGTTTTCCACGTCTTACTAGTAATATTTTGCAAATAATTTTTTACTTATCCTTAGAATTCCACTATTTTTTAGGTATATATATAATTAAATAAAAAATTAACACCTCACATGTTATTATTAGTAAGATAAAAAAAAATTAGATAAAAGTTTTAAATAAAAGATCTCTTGCTGTAAATTTACCTCACTTTTTTCTCTCTTCTCTCTTATTTTTTATTTTTTGTAAGATCAAATAAAAAATCCTATATTGGGAACTAACATAGGTGTTCATGTCTCCCATTCTAAGAAGCGAGTATCCCAATAGAGTAAATTTGTCAAGTCTACGCGTATTCTGTATATTTTCCTCCTCATGTGCTACTCTTCCTCATTTATTGATATATACACTAAGCCTATTCTGTATATTTTCCTCCTAATGTGCCACTCTTCCTCATTTATTGATATATATACTACGCCCCGTTCCCATTTATCTGTCGCTTTAGATATACACTTTTATCCTTCAATTAATATATATATGTTGGACAATTCAAATTAGTTGTTGATTGAATTAATTAAAGATAAGGATAAGTTTGGAAAAAAATACATTTAATACTCTCTTAATTTCTTAAAGTGACAGATTAATTAAAAACTGATAAAATATATCTAGGCGGCAGATAATTGAGAATTAGGGGAGTAATTTATTTTTAGTTGGCATGGCAAGATTAGTATTTAAGAACAGTGCATTCAGACTTAGACTCTCAACATCTTATTCGTCTCTCTAGAAGTAGAGAAATGAACTCTAAATGTAATGTGAGGAAGTCAGTGGTGTTGAAGAAAGTTCAAGTTGTATATTATCTCTCAAGAAATGGTGAGCTTCAACAGCCACATTATATTGAGATAAGCCATATTATCAATCAAAACCTTTGTTTAAAAGGTACTTAATTTTGTTGGTTTTGATTCTTAAAAGCTTTTGGTTTTCTTATTTTGAATTGTTTCTTATCTTTGTTTTTTTTTTTTTTTTTTTACTTGTAGATGTGACTAATAAGCTTTCAGTCCTAAGAGGAAAAGACATTCGTTTTATGTATTCTTGGTCTAATAAGAGGTATATATATATTTTAATTATAGGTATCAAATTCACGGTTCTAATGATAATCTTTTCTTTTGCTGAAGGAATTACAAAAACGGCTATATCTGGAAGGACTTGTCTGAATATGACAATATCTATAAATCAGAAGATGAGGAGTATATTCTCAAAGGGACGGAAATCATTGAAAAAGGTTAGAATATTTTAAATTGTAAATTATTCTTAAGGGAAAGTAGTTTTCAGTTACAAATTCAGTGCTTTAAAAAATTTCTGTATTCTTTAATTTGTTCTTTTCAATTTGCCACGCAATATATCATACATACTGGTGACTTTAGATTCTTTATATGATTGTAGTTGGTAACCAGATGTGTAATGCATCTAAATGAATGAGATCATTTATATCATTTTATTTTTCAGTAACAAAAGAAATAAAAGTTATCCAGAATCATGGCAGATCAAGATACGCACAAAACACCCATTTCACAATATTTTTAAATTTTTACATTTAAAAACATATTTTGTTTCGAGAAATTCATCGTCATTTGTTAGATTGTGGGTGAAAATCGTCTGTACTCGTGTATGTTTTCATTTTTGTGCCCAACCACTTAAAATCTGTCATGTGCACATTTCTTCTAATTATGTATACACATGGTGAATTGAGAGTGTTTGGACAAATGAATGAGCATATACACGAGTACAGACTATTATTTACCTAATTTTAGTTGCTTAAGTTTTTCAAGAATTCCATATATGGATGCAGAGAAGTTTCAGGACCTTCAGCCAATAAAAACAGCAATTGGAAAATGTGATCAAGAAGTAGAAGAAGAAAGTTACAAGGAAAGAATAAGTTACTCAGCAACACCTCGATGCTCCATAGGAATATCCGAAAACTTAATACAAAAAAAATGCATAGAAAAGATTAAAACCCCCGTCAATCACAGCAGCAGCACACCCAAGAGGTTCTTATTTTTCTTTTTAATTTTAGAGTTAATAGCAGTAAATATCACGCATCCATTCACGAATTACAATTTGGGTCACATATTATTATTTTTCACTAAATATATCACTAATTTATTTGCGTTTAACTAAATTTATCCACCACCACTTCTCATTGAAGAATCCGGGCCAAATCGCTCACATGTCGAGCACATGACTAATAATTCAATGGTAAAACTAAAAAATCACCCCAAATAAAAAATACACTATTTCTTGCAGAAAATTCTATGGTAGAGCCGCCCTTATGGGACTGGCCCTACAAACCTCTCATATGAGTTGGGGCGGGGTCTACCTTATAAGTAACCACTGCCTCAACTAATGTGAAAGGGACGTGAGACTAGTTCCATTAGGACAACTCCATGCAAGAGTGACCCCTTCCTGCCACCACCCCTCTCTGCCCCTGCAGCCCACTCCGCTCCTCCTCCACCACCAACCCCTTCATCTTGATCTTCTTCTTCTTAACACACCAGAAATCCATCACAAACGCATTTCCACTCCTCCCTCTTAATCTTCTTCTTTCTAACATACTATAAACTCATCCTTACCTCTCTCCATTACCATTCACAATTCCATCGCCACCACTCTCCACCATCCACCACAAACTCACCGCCACCCATCTTTTTATATGTACTTATTTGTCAAACTTCATGTTTTTTTACCAGAAGGAAGTATTAGTCATGTGCTCGATATGTGATTAATTTGGGTGGATTATGTCATAAGAAGTGGCAGCGTAGTAGATTTAGTCAAACACAAATAAATAAGTGATATATTTAGTAAAAAATAAAGATGAAGGACACAAACTGAAATTCATGTGTATATATCAATGATATTTGTAGTTATTAACCCTTTACTTTTATATATATATATATATATATATATATATATATATATATATATATATATATATATATATATAATCTGAGTAAGGAATGGCAAACTGAAGATTTATTGTTTCAAGCGGGAAGTGTTAAACAAATTACGCACTCGAGTACTGGGTTATTATCTCAACGACCATTTCTTTCTCTAAATTATTATTATTATTATTATTATTATTATTATTACTATTACATATTTATATATATATATATATTTTTTGGTAAGTTAATTATTATATATGTCCTATGGCTCGCGCGTAACATATACTTTTAATCTCGCCTTTAGCTTCCGCAGTGAGGATGGTTTTGAGCAAACACTGGGTAGGAATTCAATATATTTGCTACTCATGGGATATTGCGGCAGTTCGTCGCGCTTTAAAACTAAAAATATCACTGTCAACACTATGAAGAAACAACAGCCAAGTACTAGTGAACTTCGCAAAGAGGACGACGCTGTGAAGGTTGTCGGAAAAAACGTAGAGCATGAGATCAAATGCATGTCGGAGAATCCAAGGTTTGAGAATTTGCAGGCGGCCAAGGAGCAGAAAGAGTGCGTTACTCTATGTAATGTAGATGGTATATCCAACATTGAAATAGCAGCTGAAATCCAGCCTTCCTTGAAGAAATCATCTCCGTTTAATGAGAAAAGGTAAAATTACTAAATTAACCCTAATATAAGTCTTGTATCTTCAAAATACTACTCCAATTCCATTATATAAGTCGCTGGTGATATAAAAACCCTATGTAACTGACAATTTATATTATGAAATGGAAGAAATATTATCTAATCATTTCTTATGTTAATGAAATTGGTAAATTATATAATAGAAAAAAATATCATTTACATTGTTTTGTTTATTAATCTCTGTAAAAATGGTGAAAGTGCCCTTGTTAAAATAGGGAAGAATTCATTGACGGTATATTGTAAGGGGGGCTTGGCCACGGGTGAAAATCGTCTGTCCCCGTGTATATCTCTATTTCTGTACCCAACCAATCAGAATTCACTACGTGTACATTTCTTCCAATTATATGTACACATGATGAATTGTGATTGGTTGGGTACAGAAATAAGGAAAACACGGGGACAGATAATTTTTCTCTTTTTAAATCAAGAGGTTTTTATTTATTCTTGTCTCATATTTTGAATATAGTTTCACTTTAACCCCTAAAACCTTTTGACGAAGAATTATGTAATAGTATATACTATGGTAGTTGATCTGACCCTTCTCCCAAATGTAATTTGCAAACGTTAGAGATTAATGAATAATAATAGTAATTTGCATTTGGATAGAAATTTTCAATTCAAATACTAATTCAAACATTCCTAGTGAATTTTTATTCTTTACCACGTGATTATAAATATGAACGTAGAAAGTTTTTTAGTGCTAACTGTTTTTTAAGATTGCCTTTTCTTGAAATTAGTGCTTACCATGTGATTACAAATTCAGTTCAATCAACAGCTCCAAAGCAGCAGTGGTAGAGGCCGCAGTTGTTGAAGATAGAGAAGAGGAGCCCAAGAGAACAGAAAAAACAATAGTAATGAAAGCCAAATCCAAACCTCGTAAACATTCTTCAAAGAAGCAAATTTGGAAATGACTCATCTACCCTTCTTCTTCTATCACTATCATTCTATATAAATAAATGTGGTTGAAGCTTGCGCATGCAGACATATATATATATATATATATATATATATATATATATATATATATATATATATATATATATATATATATATATATATGTGTGTGTGTGTGTGTGTGTGTGTGTGTGTGTGTTGGGGGGGGGGTTGGATTTGTATGAAAGTTAGTATCAGTATAAAGATTATTATGATGTATTCTGCAAATTGTACACTTGGGTTTGCTTTCTCATTGTGTACTTCAATGAGATTATTTTACCTTTTTTTCCAAGGTAAGTTTTAGGGCTTGTTTGGTGTAACGGTTGAAAAATGTAATTTTAATAATCGTGATTATTTTATCGTAAATTAGTAATTGTGATTTTATAAATCATAATATGTGATTGTATGTGTTTGAATTTATTATTCTAAATGTGATTTTGATTTATTAAATGTCTAATATGTCCTACAGTTCAACTTCATCTATTTAACATAGAATTTTTAATTTTTAATAAAAAACGAATAGAAAAATGGACATTCAATTTGAGATAAATGATGTAATTCTTTGTATATACTTTATTTAAAAAAATTTAAACTATATTTTACATAATATTGATTATTATATATTAATAAAGAAATAAAATATATTTAAAATTAATAAATAAAAATAAATTTGAAATGTTAATTTTGTTAGAAAAAAGAAGAAATGGGCATTGATAATACTTATACTAACAATCAGATTAGACTTAAATATAAAAATATGTTAAGTAAAAGATAATGGTAATTTAAATAAAATACCAGGTTATTATGAGAAGTTAATAATTAAATAACACAGTTGGAAGCAAGATTCGAAAAAACTACTAATCATAATTGTTTCCAGTCGTGACAAATTACGATTTTAAAAGCGAGACACTCAAACTATTTGTGGTACCCGGGGCTTTTTACTAACGTGTTTTGCATGTTTACATTTAGTTGTCACATGATTACGTGTTTAATAATGTATATATGATTTATATGTTATGTGTTATGATATATCATGTGTTATGTGGTACATTTGATGTTTTGTAAGTGGAAGGACATGCGTGTTGAACTAGGGTAGTCTGGGGACCTAACTGTAACAATCTGAAAATTATTTTGCTGGGTTTTTGGCTAAAAGTAATGGGGAAAATAGTTACGGTAAGAGAGGAAATGAAAAAGGAAAGAGAAAAGAAAGACATAAGAGAAACTAGAAAAAACGAGGTAGAAACTTTGAGGGAAGAATTGAAGGGGCAAACAATGTACGATTTGGACGATTCTTAGTGTGTTTCGAAGATAATTGAAAGACCTACGAGTGAGTGTTGACGAATCGCAATTTCTTGGTGTGATCAGGAAGTAATTCCTCCGGGAAGTTTGCTGAAATTTCTGGGATTTCTAGATTGTGTTGAATTGCTCAATTATAAAGTAATGATCTTATGCCTCTGTTTTTCAATCCTAAAAATGCATATAATCAGTGGGTAAAGTAATGATATTGTGTAGGAAATGATCATTCATGTTTTCAATGCGTAAATTGGATGAAGTGACGGTTTACTTGCATTATACGTGATTGAATGTTGATTAATTGTGTTTGATGAATTGGAATTGAGTTGTTCATGTTGCTACCTTCACTACAAGAAAATAGGGTAAGAGGGACAAATCCGTCGCTAAACTTAATTTAGTGACCGATTAGCGACTGAATCACGTGGTCGTAAATTTTTCGTCGCTAAGCCAATTAACGACAGACTACCGCCGAATTATTTAGCAATCGATTATTGGTTGCCATATCCTGACGGATTACCGACCGAACGTTCAACATTGTTGACTTTTGACTTTGACTTATTAACGACCGAATATCGACGAATTATGTAGCGACCGATGATTTTGTCGCCATATAGCGACGGATTATCGACTGACTGGTCAACATTGTTGACTTTGACTTTGACTCATTAACGACCCAATGCCGACGAATTATGTAGCGACTGATTATTGAGTCACCATATAGTGACGGCTTACCGGCCGACTGGTCAACATTGTTGACTTTGACTCGTTAACGACCGAATGCCGACTGATTATGTAGCGATCGATTATTGGGTCGCCATGTAGCGACCGATTACCGATCAAAAGGTCAACAATACTGACGTTTGACTTGGACTTGTTAGCGACGGCTTACATAGCGACGAAATATGTCGTCGGTATTTAGCGACTGATTCGTGTTTATTTGACTTTGACTTTAAACCAATAGAAACCGATAGAACGGTCTCTATTCTGTCGCTATATGTTTTTTAATTTAAAAAAATAAATCTGAAATTTAATTAAATCCTATTATAAAAAACCAAAATACGCATAGCAATACGAACCAAAAACAATATCAATAAGATCTCGAATGGCAAACATAATCAATAAAACCCACAAATAGCAAACACAACCAATTATCTTACTAAAAACACAAGTTTACACTTCTCATTTACATTACAACCCTCGCAATCAAAGTGTGCACTTCTCATTTATATACAACACTCACAATCAAAGTTTACACTTCTCATATACTCCTGGGTGTCATTTATATGTATATCCTTGGAAATGCATGAGTTGCAATCTGAAAATTTAAGAATCAAATTATTTTATGACAATAAAATTACCACATTGAATTATGTTAAAAAGTTATACAATACGACAATTAATTTATGGTAATAAAGTATTAAAAAATAAACAAACAAATATTACACACCTTCAATATGTGGAATTCCAAGAAGCTAGTTGTTCAACTTCAATTTGCATCGTTCAAGTGGCTTCTTAGTGTGAAGTGAGAAAAAGATTCTTGTATGCACAAAAAATTGGATTCATAAACGAAAGTTAAGAATTAAAGAACAACAACAAACACATAACCAAATTAATAATTATATTTTTAATCATTCTAAATCATCCTCCTACATAAATTCATCTTCTTTTTCAGATTTGTCATCACCCGACATAATTTCATCATCATCATCATCTCCATTAACAGGGCCTGTACCGACCACAAGTACAACTTCGATTTCCCCTGACTAGTGTGCAAGTTTACCAACTTCAGTAACAGTTGGATCAATGTGACTAGTCTCCTCCTCGCGTACTTCCTCCTGATATGGTACCGCAACATTAGGAACGTCAACTATACGTGGTTTGGAACAACAAACAGCCCACCAATCAGCCCTAGATGTTGTCTTACTACCTAGATAAGATGTGTAGTAGGCTTGTTGACATTGGGAATCAAATAAAAAAGGATCGTAGCCCTGGTACGTTATTTTCCTATGGATTTCTACAAGTTTATATTCAGGATGCACCCTCAAACCTCTATTTGGAGGTGAATCAACCCAGTCACATTTGAAAAGAATTATTTTTTGGACAGGTAATCCCACAAGCTCAACCTCAATAACTTTCTTCAACTCTTCGTAGTAATCGCCTTTAACTTATACCCCACTGTTTGTGGTTCCTTTCCATCACTGTGGCCTTTTGTGTGAAATCTAAAATTGTTAACAAAGTAACAGGAATATGACACCACTCTCCTTGTCGGGCGTCGTGCCCCATGAAAGATTTTTCAACAACCTTTCGAAATGTTCCGGAAGGCTATGTATTTGTTGAGAACAACAAAAGTTAAATTAGTTTAGGCATTCTTAAAACAAGTACATTTCTACATAATACCTGTTAGTAGTTCCCTAGGACCATTAGCATATGTTGTACGTTTTATATCTTTTGAGCATGTAATTGAATAGCTAATTTTGCTTATGAACATCAAATGCGTGATTAGATAGTAAAACTCATTAGCTTATGTAATTACTATTCTAGTTGTCCCTAGTTTCATGTAATGTTCTTTACAATGAAATAAAACTAGTATGATGTTTGATTGATGATTATGTTTTACTAATCATGTGTAATGAATAGAAATCATATCATAGATGCAATATATTGGGATATATTGTATCGGACGTGATCCGTTAGAGAAGTAATACTCCATGGTCCTTAGTCATAAGTATTACTTCCTCAATACTATTTTAGAATCCTTAGACCTTATGTCTCCATTGATTCAAGCATGAATGGAGCCACGTTTTGACCCAGTCGGACGTTACTTTTAATCGAGTAATCAATACGACTGATGATCGGATGTAGCGTCCTATCATGTCTTGAATGTGAGAGGAATTTGTCCCTCTCTATTATTAGGGAGAGATATCCATGGGCCCCTCGATAGGGAAAATTTGTTTAAATGCATGGCCGTGCTCAAATGTATTTGATAAAGTGGTTATCAAATACTATTTGTTGGAACAGTTTACCCGGAGATCGAGCATAAATACAATTAACCTTAATAAGGGTGACGGCTACCATGCCTTATGCTTAATTAGGATATCGCGAGACAAAGGGATTAAATAGTGGATTGATATTAGGTTCCACCGTAAATTCATTCACATTGGGTAGTCACAATGTCCTGCTAGGGACCACTTGTGATTTATGAACATATACTACTACTAAGTATGTTTTCATTGCCATTGTGATATGAACCTACAGTCACACGCATAGACGAGCTAACGAGCTTCATGTCCAGATTCAATGAATCTAGAATGTGTCTAGTTTCATTGTATCTGACATTTATTTTTCTGAGAATAATAAAGTGTTATTATTCGAATTAGAGATAAGGACATTTTCTGTATAGTTGGGATTACGTGGGAGTTATTATCCGATAAAGACTCCCACTACCAGCAGAAGTCTAGAGGACGTGGGAGTTATAGACTCTCATTGCCAAAAGAGGTGGATAGGACGTGGGAGTTGTGCTTGAAACAACCTCTCACTCCCTATATAAACTTTTCTTGGCCGAACCCTAGGTGTTAATGCTTTTCAGCCGAAATACCAAAAAGACCTAGAAAATCAGATTTTCTATTCCGCCTCTCCCTTTTCTCTCTAATTCCCGAAACTCAGAAAAACAAAGAGCTAGCAATCACTGTTCGTTTCGTCGCGTGGATACCGGTATAGGGACATTCCGCAAAGGGAATTCCATTGGTGGCAGCAACGTATCCAAAAAACAACATCTTTCATTCAAGAATCAGATTCTTGAACCCGAAAAGTAAGTTTCTGTCTAGATTTTTCGATTCCTATGGTATGAGCGGATCCTTCGGGAGAGGACTCATGGGTGTTTAGAATGAGTTTCTGCCCATGAATCCCTTCAGTGGTATCAGAGCCTTGCTCATACAATTTGAATTCGATATTGTTAATCACATCATAACACATATCAATTTCGATTTGGTATGTGTATGTGTAAAAACATAAAAGATTGTATCTTTGATTCAATATATGTGATATATGCATAAACTGATTTCGGTTAATCATGTTTATATGTTTCTGTGATTCGTTATGTTATTAATTTGATTAATATTGCATGAACTGCCTTAGGATGATTTGAATCTGTAATTTAATTCGATTAACTTGCATAAACTGTTTCTGCATAAACTGATATTGCATAAACTGATTCTGTGAAACTGTTATTAATTCGGTTATGTTTCCTGCGTTAATCAAATTAACCAATGCATAATTCAATTATGTATGTTAGGCAATTTAGGGTTAAAATCGGGGCAGAAAAACTCATTCGATGAGTGGGACCGCCGACTGCTCTGCGTAGTGGCAACGCTCAAGACTTTTTATATGTACTCGTTTTTATTTCATTATGCTTTATGTGAGTTTTAGCATGGTGAATAACATGGCCTACTATACCTTCTCTTGTTTTACATTTAATTGGGTTGTAATTTTATAATACGACCTGCGAGTCGTTTTTCCAATAATGTAAAATTGTAATTGCTTTCTTAGATTAGTTTTACTGCTTTACATTAAAGGTTGGGTATGCCCATGCAATTATGTAACAATAATGGAGGACGCTGGATCGAAGACTTTATCCATGAGATGGATATAGACTTAGATTGACCCTTGGCTCCCACAAGGCTCGTGGGGAGTCATCATAGGATTAGGCCATGCTATCTCACGTTTACCTTATGCTTTATATATTGCATGAGATGCTTTTATTTATTGTCTTATGGGGTTTAACAGTTTATTCACATTAAATCATTTTAATTAAGTCTTAAAATGCCTACCATATCCTAAGCACTCCTTGAGCTTGGATCATCATTTTGTCTGCTTGCCAAAGCAACAGATAAATGGTTATCTAAGCAAAAGGAGATGGGAAAATAGGGATTTCCATATGCTTAGACATGGTTCGACTTAACTAGGCTACCAAAATAGTTTTGAGCCTAGGGCATAAAATGGGAAATAGCCGGGATATATAGATGTCATTCCCATAGGTTGATTTTACTTTAATTATGGGGATACGCCAAAGCTAACTTATAACTATCGTAGAATGTTATTTTCCACCATTTATCAAGTGTTGAAATTGTGGAAAGGTTTTTGCTCAAAAACTAATAACTTTGCAAATAATTTAATGTAGATAATGGCAACCAATACATCACACAATTCATTGCGATCCGTCCTTGAGAAGGAAAAACTAAGTGGGACCAATTTCCTTGATTGGGCTCGCAGCTTAAGGACTGTCCTTAAGTTGGAATGAAAGCTATACGTTCTTGATACAGATATTCCTGAACAGCCTGCAAACAACACCCCAGAGCTGAGAGAGATGCTTGGACGAAGCACTCTGATGACTCTAACGATGTGACTTGTCTCATGTTAGTCACAATGTGCACTGATCTTCAAAAATAGTTTGAAGGGGTTGAGGCTTTCCAGATGATAGGCCAGCTCAAGGAAATGTTCCAAGAGCAAGCCCGTCATGAAAAATCCCTCACCACTAAGGCATTGAATAGTTGCAAGATGGCCCCTGACACCACTGTAAGTGCACATGTTCTTAAGATGAAGGGCTATCTTGACCAACTTGAGAAACTTGGGGCTCCCGTAGGTCCTGACATGGCCACAGATATGATCTTGGGCTCACTCCCACCGGAGTATGACCAGTTTGTCATGAACTTTAACATGCATGGCATGGAGAAGTCCATACATGAGATACACGCGATGCTCAAGCAGGCTGAACTGAACATTAAGAAGACCCCTGAAGTCTTAATGGTTCAAAAATGGAATTTCAAGAAGAAAGGAAAGGGAAAGCCCATGGCCAAGAAGGGAAAAGGCAATAACAAGGCCAAGGCACCAAAGGAAGGAGTTTGCTTCCATTGCAATGAACCAGGTCATTGGAAACGGAACTGCAAGCTCTATTTGGAAGAGAAGAAAAAGGGGAAAGCCAGTTTGATGTCTCTCCAGGTATTTATGTTATTGAAATTAACATGTCTGCTCCTACTTCTTGGGTATTAGATACCGATTGTGGATCTCACATTTGTGCAAATGTGCAGGGGTTCAAAATGAGTAGATCACTGGCAAAAGGAGAAGTGGACATGAGAGTAGCGAACGGAGTAAGAGTTGTTGTTGTAGCTTCCGGGACATTTAATTTAGTTTTGGCAAGTGGCCTTATTATAGAACTGAATAATTGTCTTTATGTTCGAACTTTGAGTAGGAATATTATTTCAGTTTCTTATTTGGATATTGAAGGTTTTGAATTAAATATTCTGAATAAAATTTGCACCATTCATAAAGATCGTATCTTCTATGGAGATGCCACTTTGATGAATGGGCTTTATGTTCTTAACCTCGACGAATCCATTAAAAGGCCCATCTATAACATTAATACTAAGAGGTTTAAATCCAATGACTTAAACCAAACCTACTTTTGGCACTGTCGTTTGGGCCACATAAATGAGAAATGCATATCAAAACTCCATCAAAATGGAATTTGGACATCATTTGACTTAGAGTCTTATGAGACACGTGATTCTTGCTTGTTAGGCAAAATGACTAAAGCTCCCTTTACTGGACAAAGTGAGAGAGCTTCTGATTTGTTGGGCCTCATACATACAAATGTATGTGGACCAATAAACACAAGTGCTAGAGGAGGGTTTCAGTACTTCAACACATTCACAGATGATTTCAGTAGATACGGCTACGTCTATCTAATGAAACATAAATCATAATCTTTTGGAAGATTCAAAGAATTTCAAAATGAAGTACAAAATCAACTTGGTAAAGGTATTAAGATACTTCGATCAGATCGAGGTGGCGAATACCTTAACCAAGAGTTTGACGAACATCTTAGGGGTTGTGGAATTGTTTCACAATTAACTCCTCCTGGCACACCACAATGGAATGGTGTATCGGAACGGAGGAATTGCACCTTAGTAGATAGGGTTCGATCTATGATGAGTCAAACAAGTCTTCCAATTTCCTTTTGGGGCTACGCCCTAGAAACTACTGCATTTATATTGAATAGAGTTCCTTCTAAAGCGGTTCAGAAAATTCCATATGAGATATGGACTGGGAAACGACCTAGTTTGTCATTTCTCAAAATTTGGGGATGCGAGGCGTATGTAAAACGCTTGTTATCTGATAAACTCGCCCCTAAATCTGACAAGTGTTTGTTTGTGGGTTATCCTAAAGAAACTAAAGGATATTACTTCTGTCTTCCATCAGAGAACAAAGTGTTTTTTGCTCGAAATGGTTTATTCCTTGAAAGAGAATTTATTTCCAAAGAGTATAGTGGGAGTGAGATACATCTATAGGAAATTCAAGATCCCCAAACAACATCTGAACCAACTTTGGAACTTCAAGCAAGCTCACGTGCTGATACTGAGCTTCAATCTTTGACACAAGGCCCAAGGAGGTCAAGTCGGGTACATCAACAGCTTGAGAGATATGGATTTCTCGTGACTGATGATCATCTTATTGAACTGATTGATCAAAATGAACCCACTACCTACAAAGAGGCAATTCATAGTTCTGAGTCAGATAAGTGGCTAGAAGCTATGAAGTCTGAGATGCAATCTGTGTACGATAACCAAGTATGGACTTTGGATGACCCACCCGAAGGGTGTAAGGTCATTGATAACAAATGGTGTTTCAAAAAGAAAACCGACATGGATGGTAAAGTACACACTTTTAAATCTCGACTAGTAGTTAAAGGTTATAGACAAGTTCATGGTATTGACTGTGACAAAACCTTTTCTCCTGTCGTTATGATAAAGTCTATTAGGATTTTACTTGCCATAGCCGCATACTATGACTATGAGATATGGCAAATGGACGTTAAGACTGCGTTTCTTAATGGAAACCTTCTTGAGGATGTGTATATGGCACAACCTGAGGAGTTTGTTGATCCATCAAATCCTAGCAAAGTGTGTAAGCTTCAAAGGTCCATTTATGGATTGAAGCAAGCATCTCGAAGCTGGAATCGTCGCTTTGATGAGCGTATTAAAGAATTCGGTTTCATCAAAAACGGAGACGAGCATTGTGTTTATAAGAAATTAACTAATAATGCAGTAGTGTTCCTTGTGCTTTATGTGGACGACATCTTACTGATTGGGAATGACAATCCCATATTGCAAAGCGTAAAAGCTTGGTTAGGGAAGTGTTTTTTCTATGAAAGACTTAGGCGAGGCTACATACATTTTGGGTATAAGAATCTATAGAGATAGATCTAACAAAATGATTGGCCTAAGCCAGAGTGGATACATTGACAAGGTACTGAAACAGTTCAGCTTGCAAGAATCCAAAAAGGGATTCTTGCCCATGTCACATGGCATTAAACTCAGCAGAACTCAAGGACCTTCCACAAAGGAGGACCAAGAGCGCTTGAGTAAGATTCCATATGCATTAGGCATTGGATCTATTATGTATGCCATGATATGCACTCGCCAGGATGTCTCGTACGCTTTAAGTATGACTAGCATATATCAATTTGACCCTGGAGAGTCACATTGGACTGCAGTCAAGAGCATTCTTAAGTACTTGAGAAGGACTAAAGATATGTTCTTAGTTTACGGAGGTTAGGAAGGAAGTCTGGTTGTAAATGGTTACACAGACGCAAGTTTCCAGACCGACGTAGATGACTTTAGATCGCAATCTGGTTTTGTGTTTTGTTTGAATGAAGGTGCTGTGAGCTGGAAGAGCTCATAGCAGGAAATCGTGGCCGACTCTACAACAGAAGCTGAGTATCTAGCTGCCTCTGAAGCAGCTAAAGAAGCTGTTTGGATCAGGAAATTTTTTGATGAATTAGGTGTCGTCCCTAGCATTGTGAACCCAGTAGACCTCTATTGTGACAGTACTGGCGCCATTTCACAAGCTAAGGAACCTAGATCTCACCAACAATCCAAACACATTCTCAGGCGTTTCCATCTAATTAGAGAGATCATTGATAGATGAGACGTTAAAATTTGCAAAGTTCATACAGACGACAACATTGCCGATCCATTGACCAAGCCAATCCCGCAGCCTAAACATGAGAGTCATACTAGGTCAATGGGATTGAGGATCATGTATGATGGGACCTAGGGCAAGTGGGAGATTGTTAGCAGTGCCCTAGGACCATTAGCATATGTTGTACGTTTTATATCTTTTGAGCATGTAATTGAATAGCTAATTTTGCTTATGAACATCAAATGTGTGATTTGATAGTAAAACTCATTAGCTTATGTAATTACTATTCTAGTTGTCCCTAGTTTCATGTAATGTTCTTTACAATGAAATAAAACAAGTATGATGTTTGATTGATGATTATGTTTTACTAATCATGTGTAATGAATACAAATCATATCATAGATGCAATATATTGGGATATATTGTATCGGACGTGATTCGTTAGAGAAGTAATACTTCATGGTCCTTAGTCATAAGTATTACTTCCGCAATACTATTTTAGAATCCTTAGACCTTATGTCTCCATTGATTCTAGCATGAATGGAGCCACGTTTTGACTCAGTCGGACGTTACTTTTAATCGAGTAATCAATACGACTGATGATCGGATGTAGCGTCCTATCATGGCTTGAATGTGAGAGGCATTGTAAAGAATTTGTCCCTCTCTATTATTAGAGAGAGATATCCATGGGCCCCTCAATAGGAAAAAACTGTTTAAATGCATGGCCGTGCTTAAATGTATTTGATAAAGTGGTTATCAAATACTATTTGTTGGAACAGCTTACCCGAAGATTGAGCATAAATATAATGAAGCTTAATAAGGGTGACGACTACCATGCCTTATGCTTAATTAGGATATCGCGAGACAAAAGGATTAAATAGTGGATTGATATTAGGTTCCACCGTAAATTCATTCACTTTGGGTAGTCATAATGTCCTGCTAGGGACCACTTGTGATTTATGAACACATACTACTACTAAGTATGTTTTCATTGCCAGTATGATATGAACCTACAGGGTCACACTCATAGACGAGCTAACGAGCTTCATGTCCAGATTCAATGAATCTAGAATGTTTTTAGGTTCATTGTATCTGACATTTATTTTTCTGAGAATAATAAAGTGTTATTATTCGAATTAGAGATAAGGGGCATTTTCGGTATAGCTGGGATTACGTGGGAGTTATTATCCGATAAAGACTCCCACTACCAGCAGAAAGTCTAGAGCACGTGCGAGTTATAGACTCCCACTGCCAAAAGAGGTGGATAGGACGTGGGAGTTGTGCTTGAAACAACCTTTCACTCCCTATATAAACTTCTCTTGGCCTAACTCTAGGTGTTAATGATTTTCAGCCAAAATACCAAAAAGACCTAGAAAATAAGATTTTCTATTCTGCCTCTCCCTTTTCTCTCTAATTCCCGAAACTCAGAAAAACGAAGAGCTAGCAATCACTGTTCGTTTCGTCGCGTGGATACCGGTAGAGGGACATTCCGCAAAGGGAAATCCATTGGTGGCAGCAATGTATCCGTGAAACAACATCTTTCATTCAAGAATCAGGTTCTTGAACCCGAAAAGTAAGTTTCTATCTAGATGTTTCGATTCATATGGTATGAGCGGATCCTTCGGGGAAGGACTCATGGGTGTTTAGAACGAGTTTCTGCCCATGAATCCCTTCAGATACCAACTTAAATGAGTTCCAAACCATTTGGAAAAATCACTATAAACCCGGCTTTGCAGTTCATCTTCCGTTATCTTGGGATTTTGTTCAGGTACTTCACTAACAAATTTTCCGAGTTACAAATCAAATGACAATATTATTATTTGGCTACTTTTAATTATATAGCAAAACTGAAGTAATAGATGGCTTTACTTACTGAGGTATTGTTCAACCTCTTCACAATTCATGGATGTTTTATAATCTTTCTCAGATAATGAAATCTTTTCTTTTTTTTCCAAATAGTCTTCTAGGTAAATTGCAAATTAATAATACATCTGGTCCATTTGTAGTCTCGTCTGCACCATCATTTCGCCCAATGGTTGTAACTTTCGTTTTCATGTGGGGTTCGAAATAATAGCTAAAGAATGTAGCAGCTTCTTCCACCAAGTATGCTTTGCAAATTTCCCCCTCAACTATGGCCTCGATTTTTATCTTCATTTTTAGATGGTGTAGGTATCTAATTAAAGCATAAGTAGTTAATCACATTGTAAATACATGGAAAATAAAAATGAAGTTGAGATCATAAAAACATGGGTTGTTACCTCTCGAACGGGTACATCCACCTAAACTGTACCGGGCTACCAACCTTGGCTTCGTACAGAAGGTGAATCGGAAAGTGTTGCATGACATAAAAAAATCCGGGGGAAGTATTCTCTCTAGCTTGCATAATAATATTGCGATAATGTCCTCCAATTCTTGCATATGCGCCATAGTCAACTTTGGGGAACACAAATCTCTTTGGAGAACAGACTAAGTTCAGCCAAGGGTCCCCAAACATTTGCCGGTAGTATTTCTCTGAGAGGTATAGGAATAAGTCTCTCCATGAATACATGACAATCGTGACTCTTCATGCCTGGAATTTTCAACTCTTTCATATCAACGCATCGCGCCAAATTCGATGCATAGCCATATATGAGCCTTAATTCTTTCACTCACTGCAAAACCATCTCTTTTTGTGCTTTGGTAAGGGCGAAACATGCCTTTGGTTTCGTTGCTTGACCTCGGCCATCATGTTTAATATTCAATTCTAGTCGACTACAATACCTTTCAACATCCACTATAGCCTTATAATTGTCCTTAGTTTAACCCTTCATGTCCAACACGGTTTTAAAGACGTTATCAAACACATTTTTTTCATTATGCATGACATCAATGTTGTGTCTTATCAGAAGTGTCCGCCAATAAGGTAAGTCCCCAAATATGCTACGTTTGGCCCAACTGTGATCCCGACCCCTGCCGTGCTCTGTACCAATCTCTTCAGCTGTATCAGTAATTTATGGATAATCTCTAACTCTAAAATACATTTCATCACTAGTTAGGCGAGATGACGGGTCTACTCTCTCCTGTCGCCTGTTCTTTCGGAATCCCTTTGCATCTCTTCTAAATGAATCATTAGGTGACAAGAAACATCTGTGGCAATCGAACCATGATTGTTTCCCGCCAGCCTGCAAATGGAACGCTTGTGTTTCCTCCATACAATATGGACAAGCGTGAATGCTAGTTGTACTCCATCCACTCAACATTACATATGCTGGGAAATCACTATTTGTCCAAAGTAATGAAGCCCTCAGTTTAAAATTTTTCTTTTTGGAGATGTCATAAGTTTTCGCACCTTCACCCCACAACTGATTCAATTCATCGATGAGAGGCTGCAAGTACATATCAATCTCTTCTTTTCCCTCCTCTTGTAGTCTCTTTCTTTCTCGTCAAATTTCTTCTTCCAATTTGCTTCCATTTCTATCTGTATTCGTTCCATATATGAATGCGAGACTGTCTTGTACCACATCGGAGAACGAACCGAGTCCTTGAACACGTCCCTTTTTTAGTCCACCCGCTGCCTCAGCAGAAAGCGCAATCTGAGTCGGCAAATTCGGAGGAGGCTGGCCGGCTTGAGTTGCTTCGTTTGCGGCGTCGTGATAAAAAGCATGGAACACCCCCTGTCCAAGTAAAAGAAGAGAATATTAGAAAGTAAAAGCACTGAAATTATTATTGGTTATTAAATCTTACATCATCAAAAATCTAAGAACTAGAATAGAACAAAATACAACTAGTGTATGTAAGCATAGAAATAATGGACCTATCCAAAGATGGCCAATTTTGCGAGTTTAATCAGCTTACTAAAGTTGGTCTAAAGATGGTCACTACTAACTAAACAACTTCCAAGGAATAATAATCAACTATAAGAACAAACAAGAGTAAAATACAGAATAAGAAAAATCTAATGGATAGGGCACAAGTTATAACATACATAGATGGAACAAATAAAGCATCAAGAGACACTAATTCACAACCATATAATAAAGAAAAGGTATTGGCAGCTAAAGAAAATTATAAGTGGATAATAACTTACAGATAACTGTCTAGATTTTTCATCAACCCATTCGCTTTTCTTTGGGTCGATAGGGTGTTGATGCGTCTAATCGTAACCCACCGGGAATGGGATTGTATGTCCGGCCTCATTTTCCTGATAACAAAAATCATTAAAACATTAAATACATACATAAAACACATAAAATATATGAATGTGAAAAATAATATAAGTACCAGTCTCTCGTGGTGCTCAATGTGGCTAAGTGGAACCCCTCCCCCCGAAAAAATTCCCTATGGGACGGTCCTTGTGGGTACCTGTGAGACATGAATGCCTGCGGGACCTACCCTGCAAGTGGGTCCTGTCTCAAATTATGTGAGAGGAGTGTGGGGCCGTTCCACAAGGTCCGCCCCATGCCAGACCTTCCCCCTCCCCCCGTGTGATTCATTGGGCCTTTGCCACCCCACCCGTCCTTCCGATTTTTTGATGCCTGTACATACTTAGCAACAATAGCTAGAGTTGCCCAATACTCTTAAAGTCGCGCCCAGTCTGTCTCGCAAACCCATTTGGGCCTTTTTTTTTTCTTTTCTCGCGTCACTCATAATACCGATGAGTCTCCTCTTAAGTAAGGCACGCCAACCTGACTTGACACCCGCCTCATGCTCAGGAGCCCATCAATACCTTTTATGTATTTTGAAATAATGTTAGATAATTAAATTCGAAGACTTACAAATTCAAACTTATTTGCTACTTTATATTAGTTTAAAATAAACTTACCGTGAATTCATCCCACCCTTTATGGTGCTATATGCTCCCTTGCAACGCCTTTGAAAAATATCGGTAATGGCGGAGGAACAACTAGATCTCAATCTAAAACTATAATAGTCGATAAATTTTTTTAATTAGAGACTGTAATGATTACAAGAAGTATAATTAACTTGATTTGTAAAGGAAATAATTAAAAAAATTAATTTACGTGCCAAGAGTAGGTTGCAGGAGAATACGAGTATCTAGTGTAATCGCCTCTCCACAGTTCTGGTATTAGTCGCCGTCTGTGGGACAGTAGACTGGTGGCCGGTGCTGACGCAGATGTATCCCGAGATACATGTGTATCAGCAGACTATGACGGAGGTGTCCTAGTAAACTCGGGGAAAGAAGGCGGAGTCGACCGCAAATCAGATGATGAACTTGGTTGGGAGGTAGCGGCGTAGCGGACGCTGATTGCTTACTAAATGGTTAGCACGCTTGAATAGCTTTCTTTGGAGGCATCTCTGAAATACAGATTAGAAATAAGCAACTAGCAAAAAGAAAAAGAAAAAGAATCAATTGTAATGTACATTTTTTTATACAACCTATCTATGAATTTTGACAAAGATACCCCTCATTTCAAACTATCTAAATAACTGTTCTGACTCCTGATTCCCTTTTCGGTCTTTTTCAAATCATTTTTCCTATTTCTAAGTAAAGTTGGGGAAAGTTGGGGAAGGCATTTATGATTTCTTTTTAAACTCCCGTAAAAGTTCTGACTAGGATAGTTTCTTGAAGCAAGAGGGAGTAATTAGAAAACATGATTGCTTGAGGGAAACATACGATGTGCTCTGATCCATAAAGAGTGAGGGTTTGGAATTGCCAAGAGAAACACTTGGACAGTAATTATGTGATAGCTTATTTGTGCTGCTAGGAAACTCCCCAAGTCTTATTTTGTGTGCATATTGTAATAGACGTGTCGTGGCTTGCCTGATATTATTATATGGTTATGATATTATGAGAAAAGAAAGAATAAACTTTGCGGTAATTGACAAAATTTTAGATCACGTTTCGCATACTTTTTCCACAGTTTCAGTAATGTCTAATTCACAGAAGTATTCAGATATTCAACATTTGGTTACTTTATCTTCACCCGGGGAAAAGAAAAAGGAAAAGAAAGAAAAAAGTGTAATAATTATCTTCACCTTGTTTTCTTGGATCTTATGATTTCAGATGGACCATAGCTTTCAGCAATAATTATATAAGCCTTGACCATGCAACAAACAAAATTTAGAATCTTCCATTTTTTATTAGCTGTCTTTGAGCTTAAGCTCCAAAATTATACAAAAAATGGAATCGAATTATCAATATGGAATTTGACTGTTGGCAAAACATTGATTTTACCATTTCATATGAATTAAAAGAAAAGTTAAATCACAAGATCAATTCACTCTGAATTTATGAAAATACTTTTAACAGCAGATTGGACGGAGGGGCAACGGCGATCGGATGTGGTGGCGTCGTCGATCGGAAGTAGTGGTGGGCAACTAACTCAATGGATGATGCTGGGGTCGCTAAACGTGGGGGGACGAGAAGATGATATTATATAGGGTGTGAGAGTTTGTTCCCAGAACTAACTCTCACGTCCTCATTAATAAACTCTTGCTAGCTCTTCGTTTTTCTGGGTTTCGGGAATTAGAGAGAAAAGGGAGAGGCCAGAATAGAAAACGGTTTTCTGATTCTATGTATTATTTCGGCTGAAAACCTTAGTTCTCTAGGTTTCGGCTAAGAGATGTTTATATAGAGTGTGAGAGTTCGTTACTAGAACAACTCCCACCTCTATTCAACTTCTCTCAACAGTGGGAGTCTAAGAATCCCACGTTCCCTATACTTTCGCTGGTAGTGGGAGTCCTTATCGGATAATAACTCCCACGTAATCCCAGCTATGGGTAAAATACCGAAATTGCCCCTATCTCTAATTCGAATAATAAACACTTTATTATTTTTCAGAAAAGTGAATGTCAGATACAACAAACCTAGACACATTCTAGATTCATTGAAGGACATGAAGCTCGTTAGCTCGTCTATGCGTGTGACCCTGTAGGTTCATCTCACAATGGCAATGAAAACACACTTAGTAGTAGTTTGAGTTCATAAATCACAAGCGGTCCCTAGCAGGACATTGTGACTACCCAAAGTGAATGAATATACAACGGAACATAATATCAATCCACTATTTAATCCCTTTGTCTCGTGATATCCTAATTAAGCATAAGACATGGTGGTCGTCACCCTTATTAAGCTTAATTGTATTTATGCTCGATCTCCAGGTAGACTGTTTCGACAAATAGCATTTGATAACCACTTTATCAAATACATTTGAGCACGGCCATGCATTTAAACAGTCTTTCCCTATCGAGGGGCCCATGGATATCTCTCTCTAATAATAGAGAGGGACAAATTCCTTGCAATGTCTCTCACATTCAAGCTATGATAGGACACTACATCCGATCATCGATCGTATTGATTACTCGTTACAAGTAACGTCCGAGTCGAGTCAAAACGTGGCTCCATTCATACTAGAATCAATGAAGACATAAGGTCTAAGGATTCTAAAATAGTATTGAGGAAGTAATACTTATGACTTAAGACCATGAAGTATTACTTCTCTGACGGATCACGTCCAATACAATGTATCCCTACATATTGCATCTATGATGTGATTTGTATCCATTACACATGATCAGTAAAACAAGATCATCAATCAACAATCATACTAGTTTTATTTCATAGTAATTAAGCATTACATAAAACTAGGGACTTCTAGAATAGTAATTACATAAGCTAATGAGTTTTACTATCAAATCACACATTTGATAATCAAAAGCAAAATTAACTATTCAATTACATACTCAAAAGATAATAAAACGCACAACATGTGCTAATGGTCCTAGGGCACTACTAACAGATGATGGGGAAGGTAGAAGGGGTGAGCATCAGAGGTGGTGGAAGGGGGGATGGAGAAGGGGACGGTGGTGGTGACCGGAGATGGCGACGGTCGATGAAAGGGTGAACTTTGGCGGTGGTGGAGGGGGATTTGCAGAGGGGGAGGGGGATTTCGCACTTAGGGATTTGGACTGTTAAAGAGGTTTTTCGTTTGGGTTTTTAGAGAACCAAAACAACAAAACGACGTCATTTTGAGCATTCGGTCGCTGATCCGTAGTTACGTTCCGTCGGTATTCGGTAGTTAAACCGTCGTTAAGTTCCGTCAGTATAAAACATCAAAACGATGTTGTTATGTATTCCGTCGGTAAATGCTCGTTAGCATCCGTTGGTATTTGGTCGTTAATGGCTTACAAAACGACGTCGTTTTAATTTGGTCAACGGGAGCGATATGGTCGATGAAATAGCGAAATAGAGATCGTTATTTTTTCGGTTTCTATTCGGTCGAGTATTAGGTCGTTAAAGGCGTGACCGAAAATTTCGGTCGCTATTTAACTGTTTTCTTGTATTGCTTATACTTGTACTTGTTACTTACTTGCTGAATTTTACATTTTTATATGTTATGCTATTGCTCCATATTGTTATCTTTGTGTTTATTGATGATCTTGTATTGTGGGTCTTGTTGTTATGTCTTGTCGTCAATATTTTGTATTCAATGTCGTTGTCTAATTGTCTATGTCCGCCTTGTCGTCGCACCGGTTGGAGCTCTTGTCTAGAATCAACTTAATAGAAGGATTCGTTTGATAAGTGATATGTGTGTTGAACCAATGAGTTCATATGATTGTGAAGAACTTCTTTGGCCTTCACCCGATGCAGACTATCATTGGGACTGTAACGGTTTTGTGGAGTCCATGGTGATGGACGAGGACACATTGTAAGAACGGATCCTTAAACCTTGGACCCGTCGTTCGGGGGGATATACTGAACCCATGTGTATGTACTTCACGCACCGTCATAGTTTTGACAATAACTAGAATCATTACTGTTATTGTTTTTTAGTCGTGAATAGATGATTGAGCTCGAATCATGGATAACGTATGGGAATATTCGTGGGTAGCTAATCATGCTCGTAGTGTCTAGCAATGTGAATATTCGTGTGTAGCGTAGGGTCAAAACACGGTACTTGTCGTGCATTCGGGTGTGTAAGTGCTAAGACATGAAAAATATGATTGTTTAGCTTATTTGTTGTAGTCTATTTTACTTGTTATGTGGTTTGAGTAAAATATCTTTATTTTTGGGCTGAGATTTGGGATTGTGTAGAAATGCACTTTTCCTTTCTTAATTTACATTGTTTTTTGTCCTGTCTGTATCTCGGTCGACCGACTCAGACTCCATTCGTCAGTAGCAAACTACTGGGACCAGTAGGACGAGTGAATGTTCTATTTTGGTAGACTGGGATGGAAAAATAGTTTGCCAGAAGGACCTTCGATCGATCAGACTAGGCTGGCGGTCGCCTAGACTTTTGGTCCAACTCTCTGTCTTGATCTCGGTTGACAAACCTTCAATCCAAATCGACCGGAGGGACACTTTAGACTGTTTTGTGTTCTGTTCCATTTTGTATACGTGTCTAGTGTGTCATGGCTTCTGAGCAGTGAATTATGAGTGTTATGTCGTGGCTTGTAAGTCAGTTTGTGTCAAACGTGTTTTCTAATGGGCTTTGAGAAACGGGAAAAGATTTTGTATCTTATCGGATGCTTCATCCCAGGGTCATTTGATTCTTACTAGGTTTCGACGCTGAATCATTTATTTTCTTATCTTGCAAGTAATGATGGCGCTGAGCTTTATTATGATGATGAGGGTGCTTGGGATGGGTACTAGGAGAAGCTATTCTACTGAACCTATGTAATATATGAAATCCTAGTAGTGAACATTATAATTTATTTCTTTATATTATGTTAGAACATATTACATTTCAGTTCTTTTATTTCCGTTGTAATATTTTTTGGATAATTTGGCTTAAACATTGGAGTGTATTCCCTTGTCATTATTCTGGATACGAAGTGTGACATAAGTGGTATCAGAGAAGGTTGAACCTTATGGCGTAAACATTGAATGAACTTAGGAAAACATAAAGCGTATTATGAGATGGGTAGTGACTTTGGACTAGGATATATGTGTTTATTTATCGCTTCACATGACATTACTTACATGATATGTTGTGATGTGTTAATTGCTATACCATGTTATGCTTTTCTAAGTATGTGATGTCGTGTATTTTATGTACTAACTGTATGCGATTTACTGCTTAGTTTTTTATTTGATTATTTATGGGGTAAGATGGATCAAAACCAAGAGTACATTGCTGACTTCGACATACCAATTGCGGCATTTGCCTGTCGGGGGCCAAGGGGTGGACGCCGTCAGTTTATGGGGTCTACTCGCCAACAGCTACCACAGTTTCCACCACAACAAGTACCGACTAATGAGGTTGAATTTGTGACTCCACCACCAACATATAATGCACCACCATATAATGCACCTCCTCCACCCCACCGGTTAATGCATAGGCAACTCCTGATATAACAACTACATTGACCATGTTAGCCCAGATGTTTTAGACACAACAATAAAAAAAATTAGAAAGTTGGGGTTCAGAGGGCTGAGGTTGACTAGAGTATGTACTTTGAACGGATAAAAAATATGAGGATTACCTCATTTGATGGTAATATGGGACTAGATCTTGCTGACACTTGGTTGGAGGAGATTGAGCCGCATTTTCGTACTATGAGGGTACCTGAGAATGTAAAGACCGATGTGGTCATTACATTCTTAACTTCTGAAGCTGATGAATGGTGGAAGGGCGTGGGCCCTATTTATGCTCAAGGGGGCCAACCTATCACTTGGGCTAGGTTAAAAAAGGCATTCCTGGATCAGTATTTCCCGGGAACATTCAAGTTGGCACGCCAAAATCAGCTCTTTGACTTGAGACAAACAGAGGGTATGTCAGTTTTAGAGTATGCAAGAAAGTTTAACTGCCTTGGGAACTATGCCACACCCATTATTCAGGATGGTGACTTGAGGAATGAGAGGGTTGTGAGAGGAATATTGCCCCGTATCGAGAGGGGCCTTCGTGGTATCGTCCCCACTACTTACATGAACGCGTACTCAAAGAAGTCTTGACATTAAGCGAGGAATTCGAGACGACTAAATTCGAGAGGAAGAGACATTTTTCAGCTGTATCACAAGGACAGAGTTCTCGTTCTAACTTTACCACTCATATGGCTCCACGGAAGAGGTTCGCCGACAAATCGCGACCAACCAACATCGCTAGGCCGGGAGTAAGGATGAGTTCTTACTTAGTCAGAATTGGAGGACCACAAGGGGCACCAAATGCTACTCCAAATGTTGGGGACACCAGGCCAAAGCCTAATGCACGAGTCTTTGCTTTGACTCAACATGAGGCAGGGAACGCTTATGATGTAGTGACATATACACTACTCATCATCTTTGTATATGCTTATGTACTCTTTTATTGTGGAGTCACCCACTCATTTGTGTCCCGTAGGTTTTCTAAATACTTAAGACCTCCCCCTACTTGTATTTTGGATACCTATCGGGTCATCGTACCTAGTGGGAAAGTGTTAGAGTCTAACTTGATTCATAAGGGATACCGTGTAGAGATAGACTCGAAGGTACTAGAGCCGGACCTTATTTAGTTACAGATGGTAGAATTTGATGTTATTCTGTGGACGGATTGGTTATACACAGATCATGGCTTAGTTGACTGTCGGGAAAGGAAAATTCAGTTTGTGACTGGGGATCAGGAAGGGATAGAATTTCATTGGTCAGATAAGAAGTGAAATGGTTGTAGTATGCCTATCAACTTGGCGATGAAAGCAAGAAATTACATAAAAAATGACTGTGAGGCTTTTCTAGCTTACGCAGTGGCAAAGGATGAGAAGGAAGAACGACTTGAGGACATTCCTATATTAAAGGAGTTTGGGGATGTTTTTCTCGATGATTTGCCGGGTGTGCCACCAGCTCGGGAAATCGATTTTGAGATTTTGTTGCAACCTGATGCAGAGCCTATCTCTAAGGCCCCGAATCGTATGGCACCGGCAGAGTTGAAGGACTTAAAGGTTCAGCTCCAAGAACGTCTTGACAAGAAGTTCATAAAATCGAGTGTTTCACTTTGGGGCGCTCCGATTTTGTTTGTGAAGAAGAATGATGGTAATATGCAGATGTGCATCGACTACCAGGAGTTGAACAAGATTACCATTAATAATATATACCACATTCCACGTATTAATGACTTGTTTGACCAGTTGAAGTCGGTGAATGTGTTTTCTAAGATTGATTTGAGGTCGGGTTACCATCAGCTTAGGATTAAACAGAGGACATTCCAAAAAGTGCCTTTCGAATCCGGTATGGGCACGACGAGTTCCTTGTTATGCCGTTTTGAATGACTAATGCATCGAAAACTTTCATGTATATGATGAAATGGGTTTTTTTGGGATTGCCTTGATAAGTTCGTGGTGGTCTTCATCGACATCATGCTGATTTGTTTACCATCGGATGAAGCTCATGAGCTACGCTTGAGATTGGCGTTAGAGATTTTGAGGAAGGAGGAGTTGTATGCCAAGTTCAGCAAGTGTGAGTTTTGATTGAAGAGTGTTGCGTTTTCAAGACATGTTGTTTCAGCCGAAGGAGTATCAGTTGACCCGAGTAAGATTGAGGCATGAGTGGACTGGCCTATGTTAGTAGTGCCCTAGGACCATTAGCATATGTTGTACGTTTTATTTATATTTGAGCATTTCATATGAATAGTTAATTTTGCTTATGAACATCGAATGCGTGATTTGATAGTAAAACTCATTTGCTTATGTAATTACTATTCTAGTTGTCCCTAGTTTTATGTAATCTATTTTACAATGAAATAAAACTAGCATGATGTTTGATTGATGATTACGTTTTACTAATCATGTGTAATGAATACAAATCATATCATAGATGCAATATATAGGGATACATTGTATTGGACGTGATCCGTTAGAGAAGTAATACTTCATGGTCCTTAGTCATAAGTATTACTTCCTCAAAACTATTTTTGAATCCTTAGACCTTATGTCTCCATTTGATTCTAGCATGAATGGAGCCACGTTTTGATTCGATCAGTACGTTGCTTTTTAATCGAGTAATCAATACGACCGATGATCGGATGTAGCGTCCCTATCATGGCTTGAATGTGAGAGGCATTGTAAGGAATTTGTCCCTCTCTATTTTTTAGAGAGAGATATCCATGGGCCCCTCGATAGGGAAAGACTGTCTAAATGCATGGCCGTGCTCAAATGTATTTGATAAAGTGGTTATCAGATACTATTTGTTGGAACAGTCTACCTAGAGATAGAGCATAAATACAATTAAGCTTAATAAGGGTGACGACTACCATGCCTTATGCTTAATTAGGATATCGCGAGACAAAGGGATTAAATAGTGGATTGATATTAGGTTCCACCGTAAATTCATTCACTTTGGGTAGTCACAATGTCCTACTACTAAGTGTGTTTTCATTGCCATTGTGAGATGAACCTACAGGGTCACACGCATAGACGAGCTAACGAGCTTCATGTCCAGATTCAATGAATCTAGAATGTGTCTAGGTTCATTGTATCTGACATTTATTTTTCTGAGAATAATAAAGCGTTATTATTTGAATTATAGATAAGGGGGATTTTAGGTATTTGGTTAATAGCTGGGATTACGTGGGAGTTATTATCCGATAAAGACTCCCACTACCAGCAGAAGCCTAGGGGACGTGGGAGTTAAAGACTCCCACTGCCGAGAGAAGTCGAGGATGTGAGAGTTGGTTATGAGAACAAACTCTCATACCCTATATAATCATCTCTTGGCCGAAACCCTAGCCAATCAAGTTTTCAGCTGCAATTAACCAAAGAACAGCGAAATCAGAAATCGTATTCTGCCTTCTCCCTTTCTCCCTAATTCCAGAAACTCAGAAAAAACGGAGAGTTAGCAATCGCTGCCCGTTTCGTCGCGTGGATACCGGAAGGGAGTAATTCCGCAAAGGGAATTCCGTTGGTGGCAGCAAAGCATCCAAGAAACAGGATCTTCCATTCAAGAATTGGATTCTTGAGCCGAAAATTGTAAGTTTTTTACTCGCTTTTTCGATTCGTTTACGTATGAGCGGATCCTTCTGGGGAGGACTCATGTGTGTTTGGAACGAGTTTCCGCCCATGAATCCCTTTAGCCTACACTAAAGAAAGTGGCAGAGATTAGGAGTTTTCTGGGGTAGCCAGGTACTACAAAAAGTTTGTGCAAGATTTCTCTCACATTACTGCTCCTTTGACCCGTTTGACACAAAAGCGGGTTAAGTTTGAATGGGGGATAGAGTATGAGTACAGTTTTCTGATTTTGGAGGAGAAGTTGACTACAACACCGGTATTGGCCTTACTAACTGAATCAGGGAGTTTTAGCATTTATAGTGATGCTTTAGGAAATGGTTCGGGGTGTGTTTTGAAGCAAAATGGGAAAGTTATAGCCTATGCTTCTAGACAAATAAAACTTTGTGAGAAACAATACCCCACACACGACTTGGAGTTGGCAGCAGCCGTGTTTGCCTTGAAGATATTGAGACATTATCTATATGGATAACCATGTCAGGTTTTCACCAACCACCAAAGACTTAATTATCTTTTCACTCAATAGGAGCTTACCATGTGAGAAAAATGGTGGTGGGAATTGTTGAAAGATTACGACCTCACGATTAGCTACCACCCCGGTAAGGCTAATCGAGTGGCTGATGCTTTGAGTATGAAAAACTCGAGGCAACTAGCGTCATTAATAACCAATCAACGTGAGTTAATTGCCGAGTTCGAGAAATTGGATATTAAAGTCTTTGAGTCTACGGGGAACGTCTTGGCAGTCTTGGTAGCTCAACCGACTATTTTGGGGGAAATTAAGGAAGCCCAGTTGTTAGATTCAACTTTGAGTAAGGCACGAGAGCTGGTAAAGTTGGGGGTAGAATTGGAATTTCAAGTTTACTGAAGATGGTAGTATTCGGTTCCGGGGCTGATTCTGTGTACCTTTAGATTTGAGGTTGTAATTGGAAGTTTTACAAGAAGCTCACAACTCTAGACTATCGGTGCATCATGGGGCATTGTATACGGGGCTTAAAGGTAACTTTTGGTGGAAAGGTATGAAACGTGGCTATGTATCTCGTGTGTCAATAGGTAAAGGCGGAACACCAAAGGCCTGCCGATTTACTTAAGTATCTTGAAATTCCTATTTGGAAATGGGAACACATAACTATAGAGTTCGTGGTCGGGTTACATAATTAGGACAAAATAGGGAAAGACGCTATTTGGGTGATTGTGGACCGACTCATGAAATCAGATAATTTCTTACCTATGAAAATCACTTCAACCATGGATACCTTTGTTCAGATGTGTATGGTGAGATTGTTCACCTTCTCGGGGTTCCGGTAAGTAATGTGTCGGACCGGGATGCTCGGTTTGTATCACGGTTTTGGATGAGTTTTAGTGATGCAATGGGGACAAAGTTGTCCTTAAGTACTGCCTATCATCCTCAAACCGATGGGCAGTCAGAAAAGAAAATTCAAACTTTGGAAGACATGTTTTAAGCTTGTGTGCTAGATTTTAAAGGTAGTTGGGTGGATCATTTGACTTTAATCGAGTTCGCCAACAACAATAGTTATCAGGCAAGTATCGAGATTACACCGTATGCGGCACTGTATGAGAGAAAGTGTAGGTCACCAGTTTGTTGGGATGACATGGGGAAGAAGACGGTAACAAAACCGGAATTGGTTTAAGTCACGATGGAAAAGGTACCTTTGATTCGGGAACGGATTAAGGCAGGTCAAGATATACAGAAAAGATGGGTTGACAGTAAGCGATGGCCGATGGAATTTCAGGTTGGGGGATAAAGTTCATCTACGGATTTTGCTTACGTGTTTTGCATGTTTAAATTTATTTCTCGCATTATTACATGTTTAATAATGTATTATATGATTTATGTGTTATGTGATGTGATATACAAGGTGTTATGTGTTACATTTGATGTTTTGTGAGTGGAAGGATATGAGTGTTGAAATTGGGAAGTCTGGGACCTACCTGTAATAATTTGAAAAGTATTTTGGGGGTTCTTGGATGGAAAGTAATGGGGACAATAGTTACGGTAAGAGAGGAAAGGAAAAGGAAAGAGAAAAGAAAGAGAGAAGAAACTATAGGAAAAGTGAGGCAGAAACTTTGAGGGAACAATTGAACAATCTGGGAAAACGCAATAGGTCGGGTATTTCTCCCTCTACCGCTCAGGCAAAGAGAACGGCTACTCGCACCTACTACCTGGGTGCTCCTCATGGTAAGCATCTCTCTGAAAGGTATATTTTAAGACTAGGGAGAAATCAGAATTTCTTCGATGATTTGATTCCTTTGGGTTTTCTAAATCGCGAGAATATCTCGTTTTTCCTTTTTAATATTTGCTCTAAACATTTTTTAGTGGTCTCGTTTTTTTTTTGCTGAATTTTCTTCAACCAAATTTAATGGTAGCCTCAATTTTCTCATTTTTTTTTTTCTCATTTTTGCAGCTTTTCTAACCTATTTCTTAGTTCTTTTTATACATAATGATATCAGAACTAGAAATTTGGGAAAAAATCAATAACATGCAACCGAATCAATAATATATATATATATAACACATTTATTACGTTCTGCGACCGGATCTTGATCGGACATGACTTTGCATTCGTTTTGATTTAGGGTTGTCAATAATTGTATAGGATAAGATTTATGTTGTGCAAATTTATATTTTTGGGAAATTTAGTAAATTAGATATAAATTAGGATATTCAAATTACTATATTGCTATTAAAAATAGACTTTCATTAAAATATAACAAAAACATACGAGAAATCATTACATAAAAAGTTACTATTGAAATGCTCAAATAAAAAAAGACTACATGGTTTTTTATTTGAATTATATATATGCTGGTTATATATTGTAGAAAACACTTTACCTACTTTATTTATATCAAATATATCAGGAACGAATATGTACTGAATAGAAAGAATCCAACCTCCTAAGTAAAGAATTGTTACAAATAATGCCGAAACTAGTATATTCATATATGAAGCAACGTAAAATAAACCAAATTTGATACCTGAATATTTGGTTTGATAACCTCGTTACTAATTCTTCTTCCGTCTCGGTAAATCAAAAGGTAATCTCTCACACTCAGCTAGAGAAGAAATTAGGAAAATGAGAAATCATATAGGTTGAAGACATAAATTCCACCCCGAAAAACAATATTTTGACTGCGCTTCAACTATATCAACTGTACTTGAACTATTAGATAATCATAGTCGATTAGAACATCATTGTTCTTATCACTATTACAGAAACGTACATGAGATTTTCAATTCAAACGGCTCCTCAAAGGTTACAACTAGTTCTGAGGACATTCAATTTTTATTTATCTTTATCTTGTTTTTTTTGATATTTTCTTTCGTATGATAGAGTCAAAACTTATCCTAAGTTCCCAAATTAGACCAATGGAATTCTGTTTGCTATATTTGAACCTTTAAATATATATGAAAAAAAGTGCTTCTGAATTAATCTCATCTTTTAATTTTTTAAATGTCAAGGTGATACAGTCAGCCCATTGCTTTCCCAGCCCCTAACGCTTCCCGCACATGTTGGGATCCCATGAAATAAATAGAAGTCCAAAACCAAAGGTTCGAGATGCCCTTGTACGCGTGACCAACCTCGCACAGTGCAGACCACCAATGGCCGAACAAGAGGCTACGCTTGTGCAGTGTAAACGCATTTCGATAATATTAGAATTCCAGTAACAATTCAGAATCTCCATCCATTCATTTTTCAGAGATACTTTCCAGAATTCTATTTCATAAATACTGTAACTTTTCGTTTGTAAATAATTTCCAGAAAACACGTTTATAAAACAAGTTATCCGGTTTGAGAGGGACTTACCTTTGCCTTTTATTGATTGTAATTTCTTATGGGTTTGTACCTATTTTGTAAATATCAAATCTTTAGGAAATACTTATAAAAATAAATTATTAATTATATGCAAGCCTTAATATACCAAATCCTATTTAGAAGAAGTTTCTAAGCTATCATGGGTCCTTTGTGTAAATTCTTAAAGTTCAGGGACCAAACTGAAAAAAGTGTAAAGTGCCGAAACTATCAAAACTTGTAAACTTTATTCGTTCACATATAATTTGATATATAACAACTATTAGTTTGATATATAACAATTGTTAGTTTGAAATATAACATATGTTAATTTGGTAACACACAATTGTTAATTTCGTAACTAACAATTGTTAATTGCTTGCGAAATATACAAATGATTCATATACTACCACCATGTTTGCCAACTTATGGCTCCAACATCAATAGGTTAGCTACTTTTTCTTGACCTTGTCACCTTTATCGTACCTTTGAAGTTGCTTCAAAGTGTACTTCAATAGGTTAGTGACCTAAGTCGCCAATATTAAATTGTTAAGGGAGGAAATCTACCAATTTGGCAATTTGGTTTTAATGAACCTTTTTATATAAAATTTTGTTATATAATTCGTAAATTGTTTTTCGGAGAAAAGATGCTTTTATATGGCTAAGCACTGTGGTGAAGTGCTTGTTAATGCCAGAAAAAGACACGTGGAAAAGACGGGCCTTCTGCACCTTTAAATTCTTTTAGTCAAAGATATAATAAATGTTAGATAAAGATGTAAGAAATATAAGATAGATATATTACAGTTATTATATGTTTAACTAAGCGCTGTTAAGTCTTAAACTTACAAATGTTAATTCTGAAACTTACAGTTGTTATCTTTTGAATCAACAGTTGTTGCAACAACAAACTTTGGTTTTGGTTCCGGAAATATTCCGGTTGAAACTACTCAAGGGAATGATGTTCCAACTACTGTGCATTAATTTTGTAACACACAAATGGAATCCCCACATTATAAGCAAGTTTAAAACAAACGATTATTATTTTTTAAACTAACATATGTTATATATTACACTAACCAATGTTATTTTTAAACTAAATATTGTTATTTTATAAAATATAAAGAGTAAATACACACTAGCATAGTACACATTCTTACAAAAAATAATAATAATCTTGACTGTGATAATAAAGGAGAAAGCAAATGCATTATCAAAATGGTTAAAGCATAAAACTTAAAAAAAAAAAAAACTGAGTAAAGGGGAAAGTGAGAAAGTACAAATGAAAATGAAGGTGGGGAGGGGAAAGAGAGGTCAGATCGATACTTAAAGAAATTTGAATTGTTTTTTTATAAACAGCCATAATGGTCCTCTTCAACAGTAAAACATGAACCTCTTGGCATTCTCCTTGAGCGAAGGAAATGGCTTCACGCTGCTCCAGAGGGAACACCAATGTGACCAACATCACCACTAGTTATCGAGCTGCGACCAACAGCTCCAGAATGGTAGTGTACAGATGACCTAGTACTTAGTAGGTTATTTCTTATATTTTTTGTAGAATTCTGTAGTGACAAAATACTACTACCCTGTACCATTATACTTGTCGATGGGTTAGATTTGCCTTTAGCGCGCTATGTATGATGTTGGCTTTTCATAAAATGGATATTTGAAATGGCGAGGTAGTAGTGTAGCTGGAAAACTCTGTCCATCTCACTTTTGAGTCACTTACGATGTATCTTCAGTGTGCTATGCTTCCAAGCTTGTCGTGTAAGATTCTAGTTGGATTAGTCGGGTTGTATGCCTAAATATCTGTCACAAAAGAAGAGAATGGATAGTTGAAATTCTTTCATGAAAAACTAGGTCCTTTCATTTTGAGGCGGACTGTGAAGTAGTAGGATATTATCTGGGATGTTTCTCTTATATCCAAAACATAGAAAGACAATTCTTGTTATGTAGGTACATTACAAGACCTATTTTTTTTTTTTATTTTATTTTTTTTTTTTATAGAATGACCATTCTTGTTCTGTATTAGGATATATATTTGTTTGGTTACATTTCGATGAATATACTGCCATACATTTAAATTACTTAGTAGGAAAAAAATTCTAGTAAAACATTCATCCTTCAATGACAAATTCCTGACTTCGCCCTGATATTTAAAGATATTAATAACTGTAATATATACTATCTTATAGTTGTTATATGTTATATCTTTGAGTAACCGCTGTTAATTCTTAAATTTGCAGATTTTTGACTATCAATTGCTCTCTGGTTCTGATTTCAATTACTCTATACACCATTTTCTTTTCCAGTTTCCTGCAGACATGAATATGTGAACATACAACAAGAAATGGCAAGTGGAAGAAAGAGTTAGTAACAACCTGGGAACTCGCATTTACATCCTTTAAGGACCCCTTTGATGGCCGACAACTTTTTGCTCAATCAATCAAAGAACCTTCGCGATAGCAGAGTAGCCATGGAAATTAGGTTGGCCAGGCGGGTTCTGGGTGGGTTTGAACAAGTCGTAAGGTGGAGCTGGGTCGGTTTGACTGGTCAATGAGCGAGGTAGGGTGAGTAAAAAATTAATTTTGTTTCCCACATACTTATTCAAGGGAAGATGTCCCTCACTCCTTCCATCTCTTTGCTCCCACTAACGTTATTACCCTCCGACTTGATTGACCCACATACTTTATTATGAACCTGCAATGTTGCAACAACTGTTAATTCAAAAGATAACAACTGTAAGTTTAAGAATTAATAGCGGTTAGTTAAATATATAATAATTGTTATATCTTTATCTAACAGTTGTTATTTTTTTGTAGTTGTCAATAATTGTTTTTGGTATGAATATGTACTATGCTATTGTGTATTTACTCTTTATAGTTTACAAAATAACATTTGTCAGTTTAATACAGAACATATGTTAGTTTTAAAATTAACAACCGTTAGTTTTAAACTTAACAACTGTCAATCATGTTAGAAAAAAATATTACAAAGTTGTTTTTACAAATGTTAGTTAAATATGTAACAACTTTTAGTTGTAACAACTTGGGCTCTATTTTGATTTAGGCGTGACAATGACTTGAGGTATTTTAAGTCCGTGGGTTTATTCAAGTTTGTGGGATTTTATGATGGTCTATGTGTTTGTTACAGTCGATGTGACTAACACTTTTTTTTATACATGATACTAAAAAATGAAATTGGTACCAAATTTTTTAATTTTTACAAGTGAGTACACATAATATTTTCCCTAATTGAGTTACTCAAAGACTTGAATGAACCACAGACACAAATACCCTCTGACTCATTTACCCACACAGATATATAAATCCTCCGACTTGATGTACCCACATGCACAAATACCCTCCAACGTGATGGACCCATATATAAAAAAAACTATTTGACTTCTGATGTGGATTGAAAATTCAAAACACAAGACCATCACTCCTCCCCAAGTCCCATTTTCCAACTTCAATCTACCACTGTCAAACACATCATTCATATCCATTTCACGGTTATGATTAGCGTGAGTCACAGTAAGGTAATCAATTGCAAAACACCTGAATACTTTCACCACTCTTCTCCACTCGCACCTCTTCTACTGCTCTTTATTGAGAAATACTAAGATTGTTGTTTTTGGAGATCTTCGCTTACGTATACGCATCGCCGACGACAGTGCATTTCCTTCGATTCAGCTTCGTTGAACATCATTTCTCAACATTAACGTAAGGTCAAGTCTATTTAGTTTTTCAATTTTCATAAGAAATACTATGTTGTTGATTTTTATTCTGGCATTTGTTTTCTGTAATTTTATTATTTATTATTTTTTCGTTTCCTCTTAATTTTGGCTTTTTTCTCTCTTTGTTTTTGTTTTTTTTATTCCGACTTAAAAGGTATACATTTTTGGTTCATTGAATGAACAATATCATATTGACCAAGTTATAGATTAAGTTCATTTTAAGTTGAATTAATGAGTTTGCTTTTGCATTTTATAGCCTATTTAAAGCTTATTTGTGGTGAGATAGATATAGTTGAAAAGTAACTTAATATGAAGTTTGTTAGTTTCTTTCTAATCTTGAAACTAATACACATGATGGTTAACAATTTTGTTTTGAGTACATAATTGTTCGGTAGTTTTTATGTTTATTTACTTCTGAAGCTTGGATTTGATACCACAAAACAGTATTGCATCTCTGTAATATTACATGTTCTCATAGATTTGCATGCTTTTGGTGTGTTTTCAACTCTTTAATTTGCAAGAAAATTAATATCATGTATATATCATTCATTTCTTCCTTGATTTTTCTGTTTTTTGTATTGCGTCCCTAGAGTGTAAATTTAGGGAGCCATCAGAAAGTGTGCATTTAATACCGTTGCATTGCTTTAATCTTTAGTACTTCAGTTCTTTAATTGAATATTTAGACGTAAGAACTTATTATTTTTTAACTACTTTGAAAACTTATATAGATGGCGAGCATCTCATATGAAGAGTCAGATATAAGTGAGTTAGAACTCGAGGAACACATGATTAAGCCGTATCAGGACCTGAGGACTGGAAAATACAAAGTAAAGTATCCTAACGACAGTCCCAGATGCCCATTTTGTGTAGGCAAGAAGAAACAAGATTACATGTACAAATAGCTTCTTCTACCAGAGTGAGTAAAGGTTCCGCCAACCAAAGTTCAAAAAGAAGGAAAACCATCTTGCCTTAGAAAAATACTTGGAGACCGAATTGGCGAATGAGGCTGAGCCACAACCTGAGCGAGTGTCCAAATATGCAACTATTGTCATGTCAGAGAAGAATGAGTTGTATTGTTGACCTTGGACAGGAGTTATCGTGAACATCTGTACTGGAGTGAAGAATGAAAAAGATGTCCAAGACAATGATTACTGTGGAAAAAGTTACAGAAATATAAACCTCTACATGTGAAGATATTCAAAGATGAGCAGGGTGCAACTTCAAGAGCTATAATGTTATTTGAGAATTACTAGACTGGTTTAAAAAATGCAATGGAGTTTGTGAAGTCATTTGAAGCTAAAAACACAGTAAGAAGGAGTGGAATGATGCTCAAGAAGATAGTGTTGGCTCAGATATTTATGCCTAGTTTGCTCGTGATGATGACTATAAAGAATAAGGATCGGTGGGAGAGTATCTTCGTGATATTGGGGAGTTAAATACCATCGAGGGCTTGGCGACAAAGGCAACGCAGGGCACGAAGCGAAAAGTGGTTAATTTAGCCAAAGAGCTTGCCTTGAAAAATTCAGAATTTGAATTTGTTGCAGACAAGATACAATGACATAACCATGTCCCTCGGTAGGATGCTTGATGAGAAAATATACTACACCGTGCTTTCTGTGAAGGTTTTTCCTCTGTTTCTTTCTCATTATTAGTTCTCATTCTCCATTATATACTGATTCAATATTTAGGATTGAGTCTTCATTCATGCTTCCACATGCTTTATATTCTTCTAAAAATTTCTTACTGTTTCAGAGAGTATAAAGATGCAACGGAAGGCTCGAGAACATGTACAAAAAGTTCTAGATGAACATAAGAAATTTATCTCATAGTCGAAGATCAAAAAGAGAAAACTTGATATATGGAGCACAGAGTTGAATAAACGTGAAACCTTGGCTAAACGGGAGAGACAGAAACTTGATGAAGATAAGCAAAAAGAGGGAGAGACAGAAACTTGATGATGAGTAGCACAAAGTTGTTAAGATGTTAATTACATTTTTTTAAGTTTGTAACTTCCAATTGTTAAGTTTGTAGCTTACAGTTGTTGAGTATTGCATTAACAGTTGTAATTATTCTTATTAAAATCCGTTATTTTTTAGCAAACCAAAAAAATCTCTTACACATATTGAATTTAAGGGGAAGCGGTATACTTTGTCTTGTCCAGGATTATATCCGAAACTGGTTGATGTTCTGAAACTAACAATTGTTACTTATTTAACTAACATTTGTTATATGAAAACAATAGTTGTTATATATTTATCTAACATTTGTTATTTTCCTGTAGTTGTCAAGAATTGTTTTTCGTAAGATTTTTTTTTTTAAGCAAATCCACCAATTGTGGTGGGGCGGACCCCCGTTTATTAATTCAGCCAATATGCAAAATAAATGTACAAGGAGGGGGACTTAATACCAAGACCTCCAAATAGTAGGTGGAAACGAATCCACGTCATAGATAAATGCTAGCTAAAAAAATGCAAACTCGACCATTTATAATATGATCAAGGATGATACAGTGAGGCCTATGCTAGTATGAGAAAAAATAAGGAATGAAAGAATTAAAAGGAATCAATCTATACATTAGAACTAATGTTGCCGAATATAAGAAGTGACAAGTCTATCAAGAGTGCACAAACCTCGGATATCTGGAGGCAAAAGCTGAAAATGAGTATATATAGTCGAGGACCGTTCCTCAAAGGAGAGATTCGCCAAAGAGTCTGCAGCTTTTGTTAGCTTCGCGAGGTATAGCGGAAATATAAGTACACCCTAGCAGGCCACGAACTCTATGAAAAACATCATCCAATCGCCAAGAATTAATGGATCGCCGTTTGATGGCCTCAACCATAAAGGCAGAGTCAGATTGTACATATGAGATAGTAATCAAGCGTTTCTTAGCACAATTTGCACATGAAAGCATGCGAGTATTATTCTACGGTATAGAGTTGCAAGTCGTTGGCCTCATAGCTCTTACAAATCTGATTCCAAGACATCCAATGTCGCCGATACACACCATCTGTGTGACCCCAAAGAAATCTAGCGAAAAGCCTCTCAATATCATTAAAAACACGTAAAGGAGGGTTGGAAACAGCTAGAACGTGCAATGTAATTGAAGATAAAAACATGTCTGATAAGGACCAATCGGCCAGCCATACTCAACAATTTATGTTGCCATCCCTCAATTCTCCGACTAATAGAGTCAACCATATTTTGAAAATAAATCTATTTCGACCGACCTGGATAAAGTGGGCACCCTAAATAAGTCATAGGAAAACTGCCAAGCTGAAATCCCGTTACCTCTATGATCATGACTTGATTCGCTTGACTCGACTTGGATGAAATATAGAAAGAACTCTTTCGTGCATTAATACGCTGCCTCGAACATTCTGCATAAGATGTAAGAAAGTCCATAAGTTGGCTGATATTTTGTTCGGCTCCATTAGCAAAAATCACCACGTCATCTGCAAAAGCAAGATGCGAGAGTTGCAGACACCCTCTGGGTACAGAAAATGTTGAGAAAAGTCCCTGTTACATAAGACTATTGAGACCCCACGAAAGAAGTTTAGCCGAGATAATGAACAACAACGGAGACAATGGGTCACCCTGCTTCACTCCCCGTGTAGATTTAAAGTACCCATATGGTTTACCGTTCAATAACACCGAAAACCAATTATCTTGCAATATGTTTTTAATCATATGAACAAAGTACTGAGACTGAAGGGATTCATGGGCGGAAACTCGTTCCAAACACCCATGGATCCTCCGCTGAAGGATCCGTTCGTATGAAACAATTCGAAAAGCAACAAGAAAAACTTACTTTTTCGGATTCAAGAAGCTACTTCTTGAATGGAGGATGACGTTTCTTGGATCGGATGTTGCTACCGATTGATCTCCCTTTGCGGAAAGTCCCTCTACCGGTATCCACGCGACGAAACGGGCAGCGATTGCTAGCTCTTCGTCTTTTTCTGATTTTCGGGAATTAGAGAGAAAAAAGGAGAGTCCGAAATCTGATTTCGGGTTTCTTGGTTAATTTCGGCTAAAGCATTAATTTTTGGCTAGGGTTTCGGCTAAGAGATGTTATATAGAGTGTGAGAGTTTGTTCCCAGAACAACTCCCACGTCTACTCAACTTCTCTCGGCTGTGGGAGACTCTGACTCCCACGTCCCCTAGACTTCTGCTGGTAGTGGGAGTCTTTATCGGATAATAACTCCCACGTAATTCCAGCTATACCGAAAATGCCCCTTATCTCTAATTCGAATAATAACACTTTATTATTCTCAGAAAAGTGAATGTCAGATACAATGAACCTAGACACATTCTAGATTCGTTGAATCTGGACATGAAGCTCGTTAGCTCGTCTATGCGTGTGACCCTGTAGGTTCATCTCACAATGGCAATGAAAACACACTTAGTAGTAGTGTGAGTTCATAAATCACAAGCGGTCCCTAGCAGGACATTGTGACTACCCAAAGTGAATGAATATACAACGGAACCTAATATCAATCCACTATTTAATCCCTTTGTCTCGCGATATCCTAATTAAGCATAAGGCATGGTGGTCGTCACCCTTATTAAGCTTAATTGTATTTATGCTCGATCTCCGTGTAGACTGCTTTTGACAAATAGCATTTGATAACCACTTTATCAAATACATTTGAGCACGGCCATGCATTTAAACAGTCTTTCCCTATCGAGGGGCCCATGGATATCTCTCTCTAATAATAGAGAGGGACAAATTCCTTACAATGTCTCTCACATTCAAGCTATGATAGGACACTACATCCGATCATCAGTCGTATTGATTACTGTGTTACAAGTAACGTCCAACTGAGTCAAAACGTGGCTCCATTCATACTAGAATCAATGAAGACATAAGGTCTAAGGATTCTAAAATAGTATTGAGGAAGTAATACTTATGACTTAAGACCATGAAGTATTATTTCTCTGACGGATCACGTCCAATACAATGTATCCCTATATATTGCATCTATGATGTGATTTGTATCCATTACACATGATCAGTAAAACAAGATCATCAATCAACAATCATACTAGTTTTATTTCATAGTAATTAAGCATTACATAAAACTAGGGACTTCTAGAATAGTAATTACATAAGCTAATGAGTTTTACTATCAAATCACACATTTGATAATCAAAAGCAAAATTAACTATTCAATTACATGCTCAAAAGATAACAAAACGCACAACATGTGCTAATGGTCCTAGGGGCACTACTAACAATCTCCCACTTGCCCTAGGTCCAATCATACATGATCCTCAATCCCATTGACCTAGTATGACTCTCATGTTTAGGGCCGTGGGAGTGGCTTGGTCAATGGATCGGCAATGTTGTCGCCTCGTATGAACTTTGCAAATACTAACGCCTCCTCCGTCGATGATCTCTCTAATCGATAGAAACGCCTTTGAGAATGTGTTTGGATCGTTGGTGAGATCTAGGTTCCTTAGCTTGTGAAATGGCACCAGATACTATCACAATAGAGGTCCACTGGGTTCACAATGCTAGGGGACGACACCTAGTTCATCAACAAACTTCCCCGATCCAAACAGACTTCTTTAGTCGCTTCAGAGGCAGACTAGATACTCGACTTATGTTGTAGAGTCGGCCACGGTTTCTTGCTTTGAGCTCTTCCAGCTCACAACACCTCCATTCAAACAAAACACAAAACCAGATTGCGATCTATAATCATCTACGTCGGTCTGGAAGCTTGCGTCTGTGTAACCATTTACAACTGGACATCCTTCCCGACCTCCGTAAACTAAGAACATATCTTTAGTCCTTCTCAAGTACTTAAGAATGCTCTTGATCGCAATCCCAATGTGACTCTCCAGTGGTCGATTGATATCTCGCTAGTCATACTTAAAGCAAATGAGACATCCCAGGCGAGTGCATATCATGGCGTACATTATAGACCCAATGGCCGAAGCATATGGGATCTTACTCATGCGCTCTTGGTCCTCCCTTGTGGAAGGTCCTTGAGTTCTCGCTGAGTTTAACGCCATGTGACATGGGCAAGAATCCCTTTTTGGGAGTCTTGCAAACTAAACTGCTTTCAGTACCTTGTCAATGTATCCACTCAGCTCAGTGCCAATCATTTTGTTAGATCTATCTCTATAGATTCTAATACCCAAAATGTATGTAGCCTCGCCTAAGTCTTTCATGGAAAAGCACTTCCCCAACCAAGCTTTTACGCTTTGTAATGTGGGGATGTCATTTCCAATCAGTAAGATGTCGTCCACATAAAGCACAAGGAACACTACTGCATTATTAGTTACTTTCTTATAAACACAAGGCTCGTCTTCGTTTTTTGATGAAACCGAATTCTTTAATACGTTCATCAAAGCGACGATTCCAGCTTCGAGATGCTTGCTTCAATCCATAAATGGACCTTTGAAGCTTACACACTTTGCTAGGATTTGTTGGATCAACAAACCCCTCAAGTTGTGTCATATACACATCCTCGAGAAGGTTTCCGCTCGAAACGCAGTCTTAACATCCATTTTCCATATCTCATAGTCATAATATGCGGCTATGGCAAGTAAAATCCTAATTGACTTTATCATCACGACAGGGGAAAAGGTTTCGTCATAGTCAATACCATGAACTTGTCTATAACCTTTAACTACTAGTCGCGATTTAAAAGTGTGTACATTACCATCCATGTCGGTCTTCTTTTTATAACACCATTTGTTATCAATGACCTTGCACCCTTCGGGTGGGTCAACCAAAGTCCATACTTGGTTGTCGTACATGGATTGCATCTCGGACTTCATAGCTTCTAGCCACTTATCCGACTCGTAACTACGAATTGCCTCTTTGTAGGTAGAGGGTTCATCTTGATCAATCAGTTCAACTCGATGATCATCGATCCACGAGAAATCCATATCTCTCAGTCGTTGATGTACCCGACTCGACCTTCTTGGGCCTTGTGTCAAAGATTGAAGCTCGATGATCGGCACGTGAGCTTGCTTGAACTTCTAAAGTTGGTTCGGATGTTGTTTGGGGATTTTGAATTTCCTCAAGATGGATCTTACTCCCACTATCCTCTTTGGAAATAAATTCCCTTTCAAGGAATACACCATTACGAGCAACAAACACTTTGTTCTCTCGATGGAAGATAGAAGTAATATCCTTTAGTTTCTTTAGGATATCCCACAAACAAACATTTGTCGATTTAGGGCGAGTTTATCGGATAACAAGCGTTTTACATACGCCTCGCATCCCCAAATTTTGAGAAATGACAAACTAGGGTCGTTTCCCAGTCCCATATCTCATATGGAGTTTTCTGAACCGCTTTAGAAGGAACTCTATTTAATATAAACGCAGCTAGTTTCAAGGGCGTAGCCCCCAAAAGGAAATTGGAAGACTTGTTTGACTCATCATAGATCGAACCATATCTAATAAGGTGCGATTCCTCCGTTCCGACACTCCATTCCATTGTGGTGTGCCGAGAGGAGTTAATTGTGAAACAATTCCACAACCCGATAAGATGTTCGTCAAACTCTTGGTTAAGGTATTCGCCACCTCGATCCGATCGAAGCATCTTAATACTTTTACCAAGTTGATTACTGTACTTCATTTTGAAATTCTTTGAATCTTCCAAAAGATTCGATTTATGTTTCATTAGATAGACGTAGCCATATCTACTCGAAATCATCTCGTGAACGTGATGAAAGTATCGAAACCCTCCTCTAGCACTAGTGTTTATTGGTCCACAAACATCTGTATGTATGAGGCCCAACAAATCGGGAGCTCTCTCACTTTGTCCAGTAAAGGGAGCTTTAGTCATTTTGCCTAACAAGCAAGAATCACAAGTCTCATAAGACTCTAAGTCAAATGATGTCAAAATTCCATCTGAATGGAGCTTTGATATGCGTTTCTCATTTATGTGGCCCAAACGACAGTGCCAAAATTAGGTCTGGTTTAAGTCATTTGATTTAAACCTCTTAGTATTGATGTTATAGATGGGCCTTTTATTGGAATCATCGAGGTTAAGAACATAAAGCCCATTCATCAAAGAGGCATCTCCATAGAAGATACGATCTTTATGAACGGTGCAAACTTTATTTATAATATTAATTTCAAAACCATCAATATCCAAACAAGAAACTGAAATAATATTCCTACTCAAAGTTGGAACATAAAGACAATTATCCAGTTCTATAATAAGGCCACTTGGCAAAGCTAGATTAAATGTCCCAGTAGCTACAGCAACAACTCTTGCTCCGTTGGCTACTCTGAGGTCCACTTCTCCTTTTGCCAGTGATCTACTCATTTTGAACCCCTGCACATTTGCACAAATGTGAGATCCACAACCGGTATCTAATACCCATGAAGTAGGAGCAGACATGTTAATTTCTATAACATAAATACCTGGAGAGACAGTCAAACTGGCATTTCCCTTTTTCTTCTCTTCCAAATAGAGCATGCAGTTCCGTTTCCAATGACCTGGTTCATTGCAATGGAAGCAAACTCCCTCTTTTGGTTCCTTGGCTTTGGGCTGGGGCTTGGGCTTGTCGTTGCCTCGATAGGGATTCTACATCAGCTCATCGAATGAGTTTTTCCTCCCAGATTTACCCCTCTATTGCCTTACTTACATAATCGGATTATATGTTGGGTTAATCGAATTAACCGAATTGATAACCGATTCAAAAACAGTTTATGCATATAATCAGATTCATAATCATAAACAGTTTATGCATATTACCGAATTAATCTAATTAATTACAGATTCACAGTTTATGCAATTAATCAAATTAAATTTCAAACCGAATCATGCTAAGGCAGTTCATGCAGAATCATGAAACCGAAAACAGTTTAACCGTATAAACATGATTAAACCGAGGGAAATTTTATGCATATATCACATATATTCATCAAAAGATACATTCTTTAAACACATTTAAACAGTTTATGCATCTTTATTATCAAAGAAACGATTTTTCTGTTTTTCAAACATACACATATCAAATCGGAATTGATAGTGTTATTGTCTGATAAACAATATCGAAATCGAGTCGTATGAGCAAGGCTCTGATACCAATGAAGGGATTCATGGGCGGAAACTCGTTTCAAACACCCATGGATCCTCCCCTGAAGGATCCGCTCATATGAAACAATTCGAAAAGCAACAAGAAAAACTTACTTTTTCGGATTCAAGAAGCTACTTCTTGAATGGAGGATGACATTTCTTGGATCGGATGTTGTTACCGATTGATCTCCCTTTGCGGAAAGTCCCTCTACCGGTATCCACGCGACGAAACGGGCAGCGATTGCTAGCTCTTCGTCTTTTTCTGATTTTCGGGAATTAGAGAGAAAAAAGGAGAGTCCGAAATCTGATTTCGGGTTTCTTGGTTAATTTCGGCAAAAGCATTAATTTTTGGCTAGGGTTTCGGCTAAGAGATGTTATATAGAGTGTGGGAGTTTGTTCCCAGAACAACTCCCACGTCTACTCAACTTCTCTCGGCTGTGGGAGACTCTGACTCCCACGTCCCCTAGACTTCTGCTGGTAGTGGGAGTCTTTATCGGATAATAACTCCCACGTAATTCCAGCTATACCGAAAATGCCCCTTATCTCTAATTCGAATAATAACACTTTATTATTCTCAGAAAAGTGAATGTCAGATACAATGAACCTAGACACATTCTAGATTCGTTGAATCTGGACATGAAGCTCGTTAGCTCGTCTATACGTGTGACCCTGTAGGTTCATCTCACAATGGCAATGAAAACACACTTAGTTGTAGTGTGAGTTCATAAATCACAAGCGGTCCCTAGCAGGACATTGTGACTACCCAAAGTGAATGAATATACAACGGAACCTAATATCAATCCACTATTTAATCCCTTTGTCTCGCGATATCCTAATTAAGCATAAGGCATGGTGGTCGTCACCCTTATTAAGCTTAATTGTATTTATGCTCGATCCCCAGGTAGACTGTTTCGACAAATAGCATTTGATAACCACTTTATCAAATACATTTGAGCACGGCCATGCATTTAAACAGTCTTTCCCTATCGAGGGGCCATGGATATCTCTCTCTAATAATAGAGAGGGACAAATTCCTTACAATGTCTCTCACATTCAAGCTATGATAGGACACTACATCCGATCATCAGTCGTATTGATTACTGTGTTACAAGTAACGTCCGACTGAGTCAAAACGTGGCTCCATTCATACTAGAATCAATGAAGACATAAGGTCTAAGGATTCTAAAATAGTATTGAGGAAGTAATACTTATGAAAGAACTCTTTCGTGCATTAATACGCTGCCTCGAACATTCTGCATAAGATGTAAGAAAGTCCATAAGTTGGCTGATATTTTGTTCGGCTCCATTAGCAAAAATCACCACGTCATCCGCAAAAGCAAGATGCGAGAGTTGCAGACACCCTCTGGGTACAGAAAATGTTGAGAAAAGTCCCTGTTACATAAGACTATTGAGACCCCGCGAAAGAAGTTCAGCCGAGATAATGAACAACAACGGAGACAATGGGTCACCCTGCTTCACTCCCCGTGTAGATTTAAAGTACCCATATGGTTTACCGTTCAATAACACCGAAAACCAATTATCTTGCAATATGTTTTTAATCATATGAACAAAGTACTGAGACAACCCCATGGCGCGCAAAATATTCAGCAGATAAGAATGAGACTCCCGGTCGAAAGCTTTCATCATATCCAATTTTAATAATAAATTACCTCCCCGGACTTTTCTGCTAATACATTGGACCATCTCAGAAGCTAGCAGAATGTTGTCAGTAATGGATCTTCCTTTAATAAATCCCGATTGGTTTGCCGAAATTAGAGCCGATAGAATGTCTGCCAATCTTAAAGCGAGCACTTTAGTAATAATCTTGCTAGTAAATGTGCATAAAGATATAGGCCGAAAGTCACTAAAAGTGCATGGAGAAGTGACTTTAGGAATAAGAATGAGTAGCAAGCTAGCCATCATCTTAGGAATCGGGAGGCCTGCCCAAAATGCCCGAACAGCCTCCGTCACATCGTCTTTGATGATGTCCCAACAGGACCGGAAAAAAGCACCAGTAAATCCATCGGGTCCTGAGGCGCTATCTTTTTCGAGGGCAAAGACAGCCGCCTCACCTCCGGTTCCATAGGCAAGCGATCGAGCTCCTTATTAGTGTCATGATCTACACACGGTGGAAAAAGAGATATAAAATTGTCCAAAGGAGCCGCCATACCTTGCGCCGAGAAGAGATCCTCAAAAAATGTTGCTGCAGCCGTGCCTATATGGTCAGAGTCAGTCAACCAAGCTCCATTCCCATCTTGAATTCGTGTAATAAGCATACATTTTTTGGCGATTATAGCAGTATGTGTGGAAGTATTTCGTATTAGCATCCCCTTCTTTGACCCACTTTAATCTCGACTTTTGTGCCCAATATGCATTATCGCTGTTGAGCCAAAATGTGTATCTTTCTAGAGCCATGGCAAGATGAGCCCGAGTATCAGGTCCAGGGTTGTTTTCAAACGCCTGCTCAGCTGCTTGGAGATTCTGTTCGGTTGTCTTGATAGTTTCGCCAAAGCAGTCAAAGTGTTCCTTGCTCCATTCGCGCATCGGTCCTTTTAAACGTTTAAGTTTCTGCATCAAAATATCCATGCCATTGCCATACACTGGTTGATCCCAAGAATCCTGCACCATATCCGGAAAACCTTTAACTGAAGCCCACATGTTCTCATAGCGAAAAGCACCTCCAGAGGGCGATCCATTGATTTATAGACTGACTAACAGCGGAGTGTGGTCTGATTCGGCCCGAGACAAATGTTCCACCCTCGTGGAGCAAAATACACCATTCCAATCACTATTAAGAAGCACCCGATCCAAACGTCCCATCAACGGTCGCGGTGAAGTTCGACACCAAGTAAAAATGCTTCCCAAGATAGGTGTAACCATAAGATTACAATCAACTATCACATTGTTAAACTTTTTAAAACTAGACCATTTATAAGTATGGTCCAGTTTATTACAATTATATATTATTAGACCTCTCCAAAGGAGGTCGACCTCACCAGAGGAAGAGTAGTAGAAGCCCGGCTGAGCGGGTGCCCCGTGAGGGTCGTAGAAGTCCCGTTGAGCGGGTGTCGTATAAGCCCGTTGAGCGGGTGCCCCGTGAGGGTCGTAGAAGTCCCGCTGAGCGGGTGTCGTAGAAGCCCATTGAGCGGGTGCCTCGTGAGGGGAATAGTAGATGTCCCGTTGAGCGAGTACCCCGTGAGGGGAGTATAAGACCTCACACAAGGGAACCCAAAGAAATGACAATTAAATAATTTCCCTTGTGTGAGGTGGGTATCGAACCTAGACCTCTCGATCTCAGGCAGTAGATGTTACCCACTGGGCTACCGTGCCTTCGATCACATTGTTAAACTCTGACATAGGCAATAAAGCAGGAATTGAACCAGAGCTTTCTTCCAAGTTGCATACCACATTAAAATCTCCCCCAATCAGTCAAGGTCCTTTTCTTTGTTGCGTAAAAGCAGTCATTACAGCCCATAGTTCCCAGCGCAAGACATAAGAACATTTCGCATACACAATCGAGCAAAATAAAGTAGTTCCTGTGATCGATTTAATTTGTAAATGTACAATCTGCTCCAAATCTCCAAGAACTTCCACATCCAAGTAACCATTCCAGAAAATCCAAATTTTACTATTAATATTTCCAATACCATAATCAAATCCCAATCGAGTCTTGATAATTAAAACTGAAAAACACAAGAGGGGGGGGGGGGGTGAATTGGGTTTTACCTAAACTTGCTAACTTTTTAGATTTCTTTGCAATGCTAATGTAAGTTTGAGCAAGATGATTAAAAGCAAAGCTAAACCCAATAACAAGACAAAGGATTTATAGTGGTTCGACTCACTCAGAATCTACATCCACTACCTTGAGCCGCACCCAAGGATTTTAAACAACTTCACTAAGAAGAATGTTTACACTTGTGGCTAACTCACTAAGAGTTTTACAACACAACCACAACTCAAAACTCACAAAGAGCTTGCCCACACAAAGTAGGACTTATACAAGAATTACCCTATCACTAAGAAAGGGAATTAAGATGGGTACTTACACAAAGTTGTTCACTCTTCTAAGTGAAAGGTGGATACCTTTGAAGTACATCAATTTGAAGCTCTTTGAACATATGAAGTTCACTCTTTGTCTTGCTTTTGAAAGAACACCTTTGAATGATTTAGATCATGAAGTGTTTTTGCTTTGAAGGTGTTTAGACTTGATAAGAAATCAATCTATATTGTATATGCAAGTCTTGGAATGTTTCTCTAGCTTTGGAGTATAAATACATTTCAAATTTTGCTGAAAAACGACTCTTTAACGGTCAGAAAACGGCTAGTAACAGTGCACATCGGTAGACCGTCAAAGGACCTCGGTTGACCGAACCAAGGTCAGTTGAGCCGAAGCCTAGGTCGGTCAACCGACCAAGACCATAGGTCGACCGAACCTGCCAAAAGGTCGACCGAAGCCAGCCATCAAACCTCTCAGTATCTCTTCGGTTGATCCGAGCTTGAGCTCGGTTGACCGAACTTCCAAGCTGATTTTTCACACGTTTTGAAATCTTTTGAAGTCTTTTGAAGTCTAAAAGGTTTTCCTTAATATGTAACAAGTAAGAACACTTGGAAAACTTTTCTAAAAGACTTATCTATGAAATCAAAGGCTTTTTGGATAAGAACGCATGTAAAGATCATTTTGAACCTTAAGCCTTTTGAAAACGTGTTTATGAAAACATGCAAGACTAGAGTGTAGAGCTTATGTTCATGAGAGCTTTGGTTAGAGCTATATAATATCAAGACTTATAATGACAAAGCTAATCTAACCAAACCTAAGTCTTCAATCTTCAATCTTGATAGATGAGCCTTGAATGATATGACTTTGAATCTTGATCATGGCTTGATTGAAGTACTTAGAGCTTCCAATATATGTTCCGATATTCTATCACAAAGATATAAACATTAGACACAACATCAAGTGTTTGTCCATTATCAAAAACCGAGTTTGATCGCCCTTAGGGCTAACAATCTCCCCCTTTTTGATTATGTCCAACTTTGATGTAATTAGATAGGATATGGACAATTTTAAGTACAAGGAAGCATGGCAAAAGGATATAAGAACAAATAAGTGTAAAGCTAAGTGCTTATAAGATAAACCAAGATAGAACAAGAAACATAAGCACTAGCAAGTTAAGTTCCTTTGCCATATGCATTAGGGACTCTTTGAAGAGCCCTATTTCCCAACCAACCTCCTTGCCTCCTTCCTTCCATAATATAGCATTCTTGTGTGTAATATACATACCTTCGTTTACACAAGAAGCTAACTTACCATTTTCATCAATGTCGATGTGAGTGCTAAGGATCCTATTACAAAGAACATGCTCACACAAACATTAGAACTATCAATGGTTTGTTATCATCAAAACAACATAGGATATTTTGCCCTTGGGGCTAACAATCTCCCCCTTTTTGATGATGACAAAACATTGATGCAAATGGGAATAACATGCAAAAATAAGATACCAAATGTATGCATGAGATAAGGATATTAAGGATCCAGACAAGTAGAAGTTTTCTCAAAAACAATTCTACTCCCCCTATATTAAAGAATCCCTTAACTCTCCCATTTTGCAAGTTCTAAGCTTTCTCCTTTTGTAAATAACTTCTCTTGGCACATTTGCAACACTAAAAATTCTCCCTCTTTTTGTCAAAAAAAAAGGGATATCAGAGCGCCAATAAGAAAAGCATTTTAACAAAAAGTAAAGATTAATATTGGAGAAGCTTGATGAAATTTAATAATCCTCCCCATATAAAGAAAAACTAAAAAATCATGGAGACAACTAGATGGTCTTGTAGATTGATAAAATAAGAACCAAAAGATCAATCCTAAAGACCAAAAATAATTATGAAGAAGGATTACTTATGAATAAGCTTGGTTGATTTCTAAACACAAGGCGTCCATAATGACACATAAAACCAAAAGATGGTCATGTATGGCTCAAAAAGAATATCAACCTAAGCTAAAAACAGAGGAGATAGGGAATAAACCTTAAAGAACAATCTCCCCGTTTATCAAACATACAATGTTAGCTATTTGAGATAAAACCAAGTATGATACAAATTGAACAATTGTAAAACATGATACCAATTGTAAATATAGCCAATTGTAAAACACGTTTGAAAATATAGCTAACAAAGTACAAGTGGAAGTGATACCATGAATACATAAGATAAGCACATGTATCACAACCAAAATAAGTAGAGGAAGTGTAAGAAAACACTTGGAGTACATTCCTATAACAAGTTAATGGTTAGCTAAATGAGTGTAGCAACTCTTAAAGTGATACTAACCAAAAACCATAATGAGATCACAAAGGATAAGAAAATAGAAGAATATGATCTCAAAGTTATTAAGGAAGAGTATATGTGATACCAATTGAAGACATAAACATTTATAACACATATAATTTCCAAAATAACTTACACAAGTTGGCTATAGGAGTTGAAAGATGAAAAGCAAGCCAACAAGTGATGTGATGATGTAAAATAAGACAATTGAGCATACATCACATATTATGAGGGAGGTACGAGTTGAAAACATTTGAAAAACTCCCTCTTAGGTTATGCCACTTCCAAACACACAAATAGACACAACCCATGGCATAATCAATGCCACAATCACAGTTTACATCCTAAGTCAAGCATCTAGACGATCAACCACATAAGATAAATGCTAAAGACTTGAATATAAACACAACCCCTATATGCAATGAAGATCAAGTAAAAACTGAGCATAGCATATAACAAACTCCCCCAAAGCATAAAACACTACATAATAGAGGGGAGGGGGTTGTTAAAAAGGAGATTGCATCACAAAGATAAAACCATTAAGCTCACTAATAACATGCTCAAAAGAAACAAAAACACATGAAGAGCAAGCATGTTATAAAATCTCCAAGGTGCCCATTTCAAGAACAATTGAACATTATATGGAAAGTAAGATCAATAATTGTTCAAGGAAATGAAAGAGATTGAGTTTAGTAATATCTCATTGAATTTGATGAATGCTTTTGCACTTTGAGTTCCTTCAATGAGTTCCTTGAGCTTCTCAATCTTCTTTGCATGACAAGTGTAGAGTCATCAATGATGGGTGACTTTTCTTTTCTTGATGAACCCTCTACAATCTTGTAATCCTTAGCATTTGACTCTTTTCTTGGAGTCTTAGCTCATTTGTGCCATTCCTTGTAGTTCATATCTTCTTCTTGAAGTATAGAACTCTTTGTTACCTACAAGGAATTCTTGAGAACAAATATGGTACCTTTTTAAAGGTCCTTCATGATTATCTCAAAATCTCAAGTAACACATATATGCATAAGGATCACGCAAATCAAAAACCAAGACAACTAGATGGATTCTTAATTGAATAATACATGACAAACCAAGAATCAATCCAGTTGCATAAGCTACATCTCATAGATACCTTAGCTAAAATCAACATTGGACAATAAAGATCATGCTAAAGGTTATCTATATGAATATAACATTCAAGAATGTGAGATGCAACATATATAAGAGCAAGCATGTATATATATCAAAAACACTTAAACACATTAAATAAAATGTTAAGAGAGGGTGATTTTGATACCTTTGCTTTCTTACCAAGTGATGAAGACATTGTATTGACACTTTGTCTCTTGTCATCACTTGATGCTTTGCTCTTTGGATCTAACCAACTTGGTTCTCCAATTGATTAACATATAAGCTTTGAGAATCCAAGTGTTAAGGAGTGCTTTTGAATTTCTTCTTTTGGCACATCTCCTTTTACTTCTCCCCAATGCCACTTCTCTTTGAATCAAGTCCATTGAAGCTTTGTGGCATCCATCTAACTTATAAGAACCTATAAGATCAAGGGAGGAGTAACTTTTGGTACCCACTTTTGTTTGGGTCCTTGGGGGTTAGTTGAAATATGTTTAACTTTCCAAATAGTTTTAACCCCTTTTTCAATCTTCTTCTTAACATGGCATCTAGCATTAGTATGACCATGTTTTCCACAATATGTGCAACAAATGTGTGGCTTAGAAGAATTGTGAACATGCTCATGATATCTAATTTGCCTATGTGAGGTACTAGCATGCACAAAGTGATTCTTAGGCAACTTAGAAGAGCTAACATGATCAATGTGATTAGCATTATAACCAAGACCATGTTTAACATGTGAAGCACGTTGCACACCAAGAATTTGATCAAGATTTTTCTTACCCTTTGTAAAGTTATCAACAAGAAGGGTAAGATCATTAACTTTGTTCTTCAATTGATCAAATTCAACAAGCTTGTTTTCTAAAGAAGACAATTTATTACAAGCTTCTATGTATTGTAATGAAGATGTATTGCAAGTAGTAATAAGATCATCATTTTCACATTTTCACATTTCAAGCAATTAACATCATCACACAATTTCTTATTTTCATCAACCAACTTAGCACTTTCAACAAGCAAAGATTCAATATTAAGCTTCAAATCTTTGTTTTGCTTGGCACATTTTTTCAATTGATCATACATATCAATTAAAAGCACATTAGGATCATCCTCCTCATCATCATAAGAATTTGAAGTAGAAGGAGAAGGATGTACCTCATTACCAAATGCCATGAAGCATAAGTTGGCGTATTCATCATCACTTGAAGAGCTTAGTCCTTCACGAGTATCTTCAAGCGTTTTCCACATAGAGTGGGCGGATTTGCTTCCAAGGACACGGTTGTACTCCTCCGGACTTAAGGCACAACTAAGAATGTTCATAGCCTTAAAATTTCGAGTCATTTTCATGGACTCGTCTTCATTTAGCTCATTGTCCTTCTTTGGAGTTTGAACACCCTCCACTACTTTCATCGGTACATATGGACCTTCTTCAAATATATGCCATAACGAATAATCTATGGAACATACATATATCTTGAATCGGTCTTTCCAATCATCAAAATTATCTTCACCAAGAAGTGGTGGTCTATCGATGGAAGATCCCTCTTGGTATGCTAAAGCGGAATATTCGGCCATAATCTTTTCTTCAAGTGATTAGACTAAAGATGAAGACGAGGCTCTGATACCAATTGTAAAACACAAGAGAGGGGGGGGGGTGAATTGGGTTTTAACTAAACTTGCTAACTTTTTAGATTTCTTTGCAATGCTAATGTAAGTTTGAGCAAGATGATTAAAAGCAAAGCTAAACCCAATAACAAGACAAAGGATTTATAGTGGTTCGACTCACTCAGAATCTACATCCACTACCTTGAGCCGCACCCAAGGATTTTAAACAACTTCACTAAGAAGAATGTTTACACTTGTGGCTAACTCACTAAGAGTTTTACAACACAACCACAACTCAAAACTCACAAAGAGCTTGCCCACACAAAGTAGGACTTTTACAACTTGCCCACACAAAGTAGGACTTATACAAGAATTACCCCATCACTAAGAAAGGGAATTAAGATGGGTAATTACACAAAGTTGTTCACTCTTCTAAGTGAAAGATGGATACCTTTGAAGTACATCAATTTGAAGCTCTTTGAACATATGAAGTTCACTCTTTGTCTTGCTTTTGAAAGAACACCTTTGAATGATTTAGATCATGAAGTGTTTTTGCTTTGAAGGTGTTTAGACTTGATAAGAAATCAATCTATATTGTATATGCAAGTCTTGGAATGTTTCTCTAGCTTTGGAGTATAAATACATTTCAAATTTTGCTGAAAAACGACTCTTTAACGGTTAGAAAAACGGCTAGTAACAGTGCACATCGGTAGACCGTCAAAGGACCTCGGTTGACCGAACCAAGGTCGGTTGAGCCGAAGCCTAGGTCGGTCGACCGACCAAGACCATAGGTTGACCGAACCTGCCAAAAGGTCGACCGAAGCCAGCCATCAAACCTCTCAGTATCTCTTCGGTTGATCCGAGCTTGAGCTCGGTTGACCGAACTTCCAAGCTGATTTTTCACACGTTTTGAAATCTTTTGAAGTCTAAAAGGTTTTCCTTAATATGTAACAAGTAAGAACACTTGGAAAACTTTTCTAAAAGACTTATCTATGAAATCAATGGCTTTTTGGATAAGAACGCATGTAAAGATCATTTTGAACCTTAAGCCTTTTGAAAACGTGTTTATGAAAACATGCAAGACTAGAGTGTAGAGCTTATGTTCATGAGAGCTTTGGTTAGAGCTATATAAGATCAAGACTTATAATGACAAAGCTAATCTAACCAAACCTAAGTCTTCAATCTTCAATCTTGATAGATGAGCCTTGAATGATATGACTTTGAATCTTGATCATGGCTTGATTGAAGTACTTAGAGCTTCCAATATATGTTCCGATATTCTATCACAAAGATATAAACATTAGACACAACATCAAGTGTTTGTCCATTATCAAAAACCGAGTTTGATCGCCCTTAGGGCTAACAAAAACATCATCCAAAGACAACAATGGATCCAAAACAGCAAGCATCGAGAGAAAATACATATGTTGTAGATGCTGAAGACGAGCTAACGATGTCACGTTACCAATTCCTCTTATATTCCAGATAAGCCAATTCATAATACCATATGATAATAGAAGCAAAAGAAATGATAAAATCATTTAAATAGAAGCATTGGCGGATTTACCCACCAACCTGGCTGATCTCCGTATGGGCTGATTTGAGTCAGCCTTCTTTCGACCTTGGTGTTTTGAACCAGCCATGGATGGAGGAACATTGTTAAGAGTCTCTGGCACCTCAGACGTTTCGAGAGAAGTCTGTCGAAACTCTCCCAGTTCCAAAGTAGAGTTCGGAACGCAAGTGTCATCCGAAGTCTCCTCTGGCAGCCCAAGAACAATCTCAATAGAGTGCAATTTAGCAAACCGATTGTCAAGGGGAGGGGGAGTATTTACCACATCCATACCGTTAAAATCATCAGCAAAAGCCGAGAAGGCCTCCCATTCTTGATGTGCTTGTTCCAAAGTCAAGTCGGGGCCTCTATTATTATTGACAAACTTAGCATCACGAGATAAAAGTATTTGCGGAACATTTTACAAATTGATATGAAAATCATCAAGGCTAACCATTTTCCTTCCTGGAACCAATGGCGTAGCAATTGAATGATCAACATTTCCACTCTGCCCGACAGCACGAGATTGCGAAGGCAGAACCTCTATGTCTGTAGTTTGCGCCAATTCTGAAGCGGTAATTGCTCCCTTTGTTCTGTGAACCTCTGGAACAGGAGTGTCACTCAACATTTCCCCACTTGGAGCAGTACCACCAGACTGCTGGTCGCCAACCAGACCAGCCGGTTCAATCATCTCAGTAGTGGACGATGGTTCTAGGGCAGAGGACTCTGCCTCGGCTGTCCCAGCTGAAACCTGTGTTTCTGCCTGGACCGTGGCTGCTGCAATGGTTACAACAGCTGTGGAAAGAAGCCCAGTCGGGCCAGCTGCATGGAGGTCAACCTGAGGTGCCTAGTCCTCAACATCTATGTGCTCAGGAGGGGGTGTTTGAGGCAATGTAGCTGAGCTCGGTACACCTAGGACTTTTGTCGAGCACTTGGGGGCCCAGCTTTGTTTCTTCAAAATTGTGGTTTTTCCGGAATTCAAAAACTCCTGAACATGATCCGGAATAGGGCCCTTGCCTTTACCTTTGTCTAATCGTGACTGAATACCATGTTCTTTTCCTTTCTCAACTCGAGCAAACTGAGCTGTAGGGGGGTTTTGGGATCAAAAGGTACTTTAGGAGGCATTGTGTGTTCAGATTTTTTATTGCAGGTACTTTAGGAGGCATTGTGTGTTCAGATTTTTTATTGCAGGTACTCTTCCCATGCCCAATAATCCGACAAGATATGCAATAGTCTGGGAGGTCGTCATAAGTGATGGGCTGCCAAAAGCCTTTCCCAGTGCGCTTATGAGTAATTCGAACTTGTGTGACCAGCGGCCTCATCAAATCAATTTCTATGCAAACCTGCGCAACGCTTGGCCGAGTAAGTCTCGGCAGTTGGTTCATCCAAAGCTAGTGGCTGTCCAACAACACTTGCAAGAGAAAATAGTTTGGATTTGTGAAACAAGTGTATCGCAAGACCTTCAAATCCAATCCATGTAGGCTCAATAGACGGCTCTTCTTTAAGATTGAAATCATGCGACCACTTGAAGACGCGCATCCGTAAATGAAAAAAAGGTCCATACACCCTGTCACCATAAACGACAGAAATCTTCCTCCAAATCAAAACGTATCAGTACATGACGAGCATCAAGGTAGCCTATCCAAAAACCCCTATTGAATACAACCTTATGGAACTCTCGCCGAAGTGTTTCCACAATCGGGACATGTTTCGCAAATTTTCCCACCAATGTATACCTCCATGGTGCTTCGAGAATGGTCAATTCATCATCATCAATTTCCAATTGGGGCTGCCCCTGTTGCATAAGACTATTGAGACCCCGCGTAAGAAGTTCAGCCGAGATAATGAACAACAACGGAGACAATGGGTCACCCTGCTTCACTCCCCGTGTAGATTTAAAGTACCCATATGGTTTACCGTTCAATAACACCGAAAATCAATTATCTTGCAATATGTTTTTAATCATATGAACAAAGTACTGAGACAACCCCATGGCGCGCAAAATATTCAGCAGATAAGAATGATACTCCCGGTCGAAAGCTTTCATCATATCCAATTTTAATAATAAATTACCTCCCCGGACTTTTCTGCTAATACATTGAACCATCTCAGAAGCTAGCAAAATGTTGTCAGTAATGGATCTTCCTTTAATAAATCCCGATTGGTTTGCCGAAATTAGAGCCGATAGAATGTCTGCCAATCTTAAAGCGAGCACTTTAGTAATAATCTTGCTAGTAAATGTGCATAAAGATATAGGCTGAAAGTCACTAAAAGTGCATGGAGAAGTGACTTTAGGAATAAGAATGAGTAGCGAGCTAGCCATCATCTTAGGAATCGGGAGGCCTGCCCAAAATGCCCGAACAGCCTCCGTCACATCGTCTTTGATGATGTCCCAACAGGACCGGAAAAAAGCACCAGTAAATCCATCGGGTCCTGAGGCGCTATCTTTTTCGAGGGCAAAGACAGCCGCCCTCACCTCCGGTTCCATAGGCAAGCGATCGAGCTCCTTATTAGTGTCATGATCTACACACGGTGGAAAAAGAGATATAAAATTGTCCAAAGGAGCCGCCATACCTTGCGCCAAGAAGAGATCCTCAAAAAAATGTTGTTGCAGCCGTGCCTATGTGGTCAGAGTCAGTCAACCAAGCTCCATTCCCATCTTGAATTCGTGTAATAAGCATACGTTTTTTGGCGATTATAGCAGTATGTGTGGAAGTATTTCGTATTGGCATCCCCTTCTTTGACCCACTTTAATCTCGACTTTTGTGCCCAATATGTATTATCGTTGTTGAGCCAAAATGTGTATCTTTCTAGAGCCATGGCAAGATGAGCCCGAGTATCAGGTCCAGGGTTGTTTTCAAACGCCTGCTCAGCTGCTTGGAGATTCTGTTCGGTTGTCTTGATAGTTTCGCCAATGCAGTCAAAGTGTTCCTTGCTCCATTCGCGCATCGGTCCTTTTAAACGTTTAAGTTTCTGCATCAAAATATCCATGCCATTGCCATACACTGGTTGATCCCAAGACTCCTGCACTATATCCGGAAAACCTTTAACTGAAGCCCACATGTTCTGATAGCGAAAAGAACCTCCAGAGGGCGATCCATTGATTTATAGACTGACTAACAGCGGAGTGTGGTCTGATTCGGCCCGAGACAAATGTTCCACCCTCGTGGGGTGAAATACACCATTCCAATCACTATTAAGAAACACCCGATCCAAACGTCTCATCAACGGTCGCGGTGAAGTTCGACACCAAGTAAAAATGCTTCCCAAGATAGGTGTATCCATAAGATTACAATCAACTATCACATTGTTAAACTCTGACATAGGCAATAAAGCAGGAACTGAACCAGATCTTTCTTCCAAGTTGCTTACCACATTAAAATCTCCCTCAATCATTCAAGGTCCTTGTCTTTGTTGCGCAAAAGCAGTCATTACAGCCCATAGTTCCCAGCGAAAGACATAAGAGCATTTCGCATACACAATCGAGCAAAATAAAGTAGTTCATGTGATCGATTTAATTTGTAAACGTACAATCTGCTCCAAATCTCCAAGAACTTCCACATCCAAGTTACCATTCCAGAAAATCCAAATTTTACTAGTAATATTTCCAATACCATAATCAAAACCCAATCGAGTCTTGGTAATTAAAACATCATCCAAAGACAACAGTGGTTCCAAAACAGCAAGCATCGAGAGAAAATACATATGTTGTAGATGCTGAAGACGAGCTAACGATGTCACGTTACCAATTCCTCTTATATTCCAGATAAGCCAATTCATAATACCATATGATAATAGAAGCAAAAGAAATGATAAAATCATTTAAATAGAAGCATTGGCGGATTTACCCACCAACCTGGCTGATCTCCGTATAGGCTGATTTGAGTCAGCCTTCTTCCGACCTTGGTGTTTTTAACCAGCCATGGATGGAGGGACATTGTTAAGAGTCTCTGGCACCTCAGACTTTTCGAGAGAAGTCTGTCGAAACTCTCCCAGTTCCAAAGTAGAGTTCGGAACGCAAGTGTCATCCGAAGTCTCCTCTGGCAGCCCAAGAACAATCTCAATAGAGTGCAATTTAGCAACCCGATTGTCAAGGGGAGGGGGAGTATTTACCACATCCATACCGTTAAAATCATCAGCAAAAGCCGTGAAGGCCTCCCATTCTTGATGTGCTTGTTCCAAAGTCAAGTTGGGGCCTCTAATATTATTGGCGGAACATTTTGCAAATTGATATGAAAATCATCAAGGCTAACCATTTTCCTTCCTGGAAACAATGGCGTAGCAATTGAATGATCAGCATTTCCACTCTGCCCGACAGCACGAGATTGCGAAGGCTGAACCTCTATGTCTGTAGTTTGCGCCAATTCTGAAGCGGTAATTGCTCCCTTTGTTCTGTGAACCTCTGGAACAGGAGTGTCACTCAACATTTCCCCACTTGGAGCAGTACCTCCAGACTGCTGGTCGCCAACCAGACCAGCCGGTTCAATCATCTCAGCAGTGGACGATGGTTCTAGGGCAGAGGACTCTGCCTCGGCTGTCCCCAGACTGAAACTCGTGTTTCCCGCCTGGGACCGTGGCTGCTGCAATGGCTACAACAGCTGTGGAAAGAAGCCCAGTCGGGCCAGCTGCATGGAGGTCAACCTGAGGTGCCTAGTCCTCAACATCTATGTGCTCAGGAGGAGGTGTTTGAGGCAATGTAGCTGAGCTCGGTACACCTAGGACTTTTGTCGAGCACTTGGGGGCCCAGCTTTGTTTCTTCAAAATTGTGGTTTTTCCGGAATTCAAAAACTCCTGAACATGATCCGGAATAGGGCCCTTGCCTTTACCTTTGTCTAATCGTGACTGAATACCATGTTCTTTTCCTTTCTCAACTCGAGCAAACTGAGCTGTAGGGGGATTTTGGGATCAAAAGGTACTTTAGGAGGCATTGTGTGTTCAGATTTTTTATTGCAGGTACTTTAGGAGGCATTGTGTGTTCAGATTTTTTATTGCAGGTACTCTTCCCATGCCCAATAATCCGACAAGATATGCAATAGTCTGGGAGGTCGTCATAAGTGATGGGCTGCCAAAAGCCTTTCCCAGTGCGCTTATGAGTAATTCGAACTTGTGTGACCAGCGGCCTCATCAAATCAATTTCTACGCAAACCTGCGCAACGCTTGGCCGAGTAAGTCTCGCAGTTGGTTCATCCAAAGCCAGTGGCTGTCCAACAACACTTGTAAGAGAAAATAGTTTGGATTTGTAAAACAAGTGTATCGCAAGACCTTCAAATCCAATCCATGTAGGCACAATAGATGGCTCTTCTTTAAGATTGAAATCATGCGACCACTTGAAGACTCGCATCCGTAAATGACAAAAGGTCCATACACCCTGTCGCCATAAACGACAGAAATCTTCCTCCAAATCAAAACGTATCAGTACATGACGAGCATCAAGGTAGCCAATCCAAAAACCCCTTTTGAATACAACCTTATGGAACTCTCTCCGAAGTGTTTCCACAATCGGAACATGTTTCGCAAATTTTCCCACAAATGTATACCTCCATGGTGCTTCGAGAATGGTCAATTCATCATCATCAATTTCCAATTAGGGCTGCCCCTTGAAAATGGAGAGGGGTTTAATCGGTAGGGCAGTCGGGGCGGTTGGGATCGCTGAGGAAAGTAAGTCAGCGAACGACTTCTTCGGCCACGCCACCGGACCACCTCTCGCCGGTGCCGGAGGGCCGGCTTCCATGCAGCGGGATTAGAAGAAAAGAAGTTTATTTTGTGTAAGAGTCTTAGGAGCTGATCGCCAGAAGAAAATAATCCATTTCATAATATG